>OZ014510.1:21584212-22017481 GCA_963966075.1 Aphodius sticticus
AAGTGGTCGTGTCAGAGATCATAATATGGCTCTTTTATAACCAAGAAACTGAGAGGGTTACACAGAACCAATATTTTGTATTTTTGTACCAATTTGAGCCACATTTAGCCATACATCATCGTTTCGTTTTAAACGAACAGTTTTATAATATTTCATATGGCCTACTTTTTCATACTATATGTCTTTCCCATATTGTACGTTTTTAAAGCTCCGTATTTATAACGGATAAACTGAAAAAAGCGCTAACTTATGAAACTTCTGAGTAGGATGAAATAAAAGCTCAATCATAATTTCGTTTGGCCAATAATTTGGTACCGTGAACTTGGCACAATTTATCTCCAGACTCTTGTATGCTTTACGAAAGGTCAAAATCTGAAGACAATCAATTTAACAAAACTGATTTTAGTGACCATAGCTAATAGTAATAGGCATAAATTATCCAGCAATATATTTTTGGAGAGAAGCAGGATGTTGTCAGCAACCACGAATTGAACGTCAGAATAATTATCGTCAACAAGCAGACATTATGTTAAATCCGAAGGTGTTGCAGAATAATTTAGAAATTATTTCACGAATACTTTATACTGTTGAAGCCAAATTTACTCAAATTGAACACCTTTGTATTGTTTTCTTGCGGGATTGCTTTAAATCTCGTGTACGGTAAAGCGAAATATTATTTTCAATATCAATAGATGTAGTTTCTCATATTAATATTTCGTTTCATTACTCCTATCAACAGATGGCGACCAACAAATCTCGACAGACTCAGCAGTACCACTTCAGCCGAGACCAGCCACAACCGGCCACGTGGATACTCTGGCAATCCAACCTCGCCTCTACGACCCAAGAGAAGCACGCGAATCAAAATCCGAACCAAGAGAGATCCTCTCGGCCAGAAGCCTTCTTCAGGACTTCCTTCCGCCGAATCTGGATCTCGAATATGGTCTAGCGAGTGTCCCAGCATTGGCAATAGGAAGTTCCACCGAGGTTCTCGTCAGCATACTAGAGAACCAAGCAGGTTTCAGGAGAAACTCTTTCATGTCCACTGTATCGTCAATTACGCAAGAGAACGAGAAGAGGGATGAACCCTGCAAGGTTGAAACCACGGTCCAAATAGATCTTAAGTCGCCAGATGAGGATGACGTCATCAGTCCAAGCACCGATATGACGGACGCCACTGCGCATTCCTTTGGGGATGTGCCCAAGGATGATAGTTCGGCTACTTTGAACATTGATGACGTGAATCCGGAAGCTGTGATAAACAGTGAAATTAGGATGATTTAGATTTGTATCGGATGTTTTATTAGGCTTTGGCACCCACCGGTAGATATCGCTTGTTAGCTTTTTATTAATGATGGATCGTGCTATATGTGTAGACAGTTGAGAAAAGAATAAGAAGAAGTACTGCAAAACCATTAGATACAAAAGAAACATTAAATTATTGTAATCTGAACTACATGCATCCAAAGTGTCAAATCCATTTGCAAACTTGGCAAGAACAATGAAGGCGCCGTCAATCCTAAAAGCCCTGTGATGGTATTTCTTTGTCTCTCTCTCTTTATAGCGGCCTAAACGAAGTTTCTTGTACACGAATTTGCGAACTAAGCATACATAAAATAAGTAACTACTGGGGGGCCCTCAGGGCTTAAACAAAGGAAGCTGGTTTAATTTCCCTCTTACTGTGGCTGAATCCCCCAGTATGTGGCTGAATCCCCCAGTAGTTACTTATTTTACATACTTACACAGCCGATAACGACTTTCATCTAAGCATACATAGACGGCAGTCCATATACTACACAGATCAAAATTTATTCCTTCCCATTCCGAAAAGGGCTTCTCTGGTTTATGTAACAGAAAATAAATGGATTGAAATTTGCATATGGTACGATCCCTATAATATAGATGTTAATTCCGTATTAGTTTCTTTCTATCACAAGCTGTTGAAATTAAATTTAGTACACGTTAGCTGAATTACAGAGCTTCGTTTTCTTATTTCGAAATTAAAGTGCCAAGATATATAAGAAGATGGATTATATCAAAGGGGATGCCCTATTAAGTTCTTATGATGAAACTTGACTTATATTGATGCTCATTTGTAATATTTTTAGGATATTTTTATAAGTGGATACTGAAATATACAATACAAAGTACTAAATGTGTATTATTTATACTAGTATAATTTAATTTATCATTAATTCGAAAAACCAAACTTCCAAAAAATATAATAGATATTAAGCACCATATGTACTCCCGTTTATTATTAAATTATTAAGGTGGACGATTTCAATTCTGAGAAGTGCTAATAGACAAAGGAATGCCGTTTTTTGGGATACTCTTCAGGGTATGACTTCCGGTTTCTCCGGAAATGACGTGATGATTGAAATCTTAAATGGCACCCTATAGTATTTGTGTATTATTTTCATAATAATCATCGTCATTTTTACTTTAGGTGTTACTTTATTGGTAACTTTATTGGCACACCCTGATACTTCAATAGATAACATTTTTCGGATTACAAAACCGCAAATGCTTGACATTTTGCTAAAAATCGTAGCGTGCAAATGTCGTTAATGCAGGGAGAGAAAATAGGTTAAGAGGAAAAAGGTTAATGATCAAAATCAGCGTAGTGAACTATGGATGAATGCTAACATCCCAATTTGACAGTTCTCTATATGCTTATTGTTTGTTGTTACTACGGAAAAACTCCCTGCTTTAGTTATTTATGTCACAATTGCCGAAAGTACGGAATAGCGCAACGAGCGGTAATGCGGCGCGACGCCGAAGTATGGGCGGAGCGTCGCATGTGAGCGAGTCGCGCTATGTACTTTTCGACAGGAGTAACAAATAACGTTTTTTGTGCTGCTTTTTGAGTTAATATGTATTTTTTCTTTTAAATTAAAAATGGTTATATTTCTGTATAAGAAATGTTAGGTTGGTACCACTTCGACGAAACGTCAAAAATAAAAAACAAATTCAAATTCTGACAGATTTATATTTATTCATTACACTGTAGATGTCAAAAGCGTACCAACATACTAAAATAAAATTACACTCTTTGCTATACTTTATTTACAATTTTCTCAATTTATCGTTTTTAGAATTAGATATAACAACGGGTTGATATTCCTTATCAGCAAACAATCAAATTGGTCCTCTTAGTTTATTTGAAATTTGTATTTTGTAATTTGCCGTACTAGAGCGGCAAAGTTCCCTAGCGGTTCTCTAACCTCTGACGAAGTCAGCTGTTTTCGAGTGTGACAGCACAAAATAATTATTACCGCTCGCCGCGCTATTCCGTTCTTTCGGCACTTGTGACATACAACGTTTTTGGGCTGCTTTTTGAGTAAATATGTATCTAAAGAAAAATAAAAAATGGTTATATTTCTGTATAGGAAATGTTAGGTTGGTACCACTTCGACGAAACGTCTAGTTTAAAAAGCTATTTCAAATTCTGACAGATTTACATTCTTCTTCTTCTTCTTATAGTGCAGGAAAAATGGTGTTTAAGCCAATTCAGGCTCCTTTCTGACACCAGTCACAGTCTTTATGTATAATTCAGAATTAAAATAAAACGTAGAAAGTTTTCCCAATAATAGCAGACCACGCGCGATGAGAATTCACTCGTAGACACAATAATTATCGGGTAAAAATATGGACCTCCAGTCACAGTCTTTATAATAATTATAAAAAGAAAAAGGGACAGATTTATATTTGTTCATTACACTGTAGATGTCACATGCCTACCAACATACTAAAATAAAACTACACTCGTCGCTATACTTTATTTACAATTTTCTCAATTTAGCGCTTTTAGAATTTGAATTAGATATAACAACGGGTTGCTATTCCTGATCAACAAACAATCAAATTGGTGATCTTAGTTTATTCGAGTGCGACAGCACAAAAAAAAATATTTTTTCTACTTTGCGTTCGTTATGAACCCATTACGAAACCGCTTTCGGTGTCGTTATGAAAACACTAGATCAGAAACTTTTAGTAACTTTTAGTTTTCCAAGGTTGATGATATTGACGTCAAGTGGCAAATAAGGCTGACATCTCAATCGCTATTGGCTCGCGTCAATTGTATTTGCGAAGTTTGCCACAACAACCAACTGTTGAATATAAAACTACTCTAGACTGTAAGATGTCAACTGCAATTTTCGAAATTTATGTGAAATTAATGCCGCAAAGTAGAAAAAATACTCCTCGCTACGCTCGTCGTGCCCAAAACAACTCGTGCGCCAATTTTTGTCTTATAAAACTTGTATTATAATATACTATTATTGCATTATGCACACTGACATGAATTATAAATTGTCAACCATTATAAATTAATAAGGAATATGTAAATAATCTAGCCAGAATGTTTAACATCGATAATAAAGAGCAAAATAATGACACAACAAAAAATATAGAATAACGTTTATTGAGCCAACAACGTAGATTAGATTCCTAAATTAAAAAATTAGTAATACTACATTAATAAACAATATAAGGGCAATAATATTCATTGGAATTCAATATATATATATATATATATATATATATATATATATATATATGTATAATGACTAAATTAAAATATATATAAAATATATAAAATAAATTCACTAAATTATCGAAAGATAAAGTTTAAAACCTAAAATAATGAGAAAAAAATGTCATTCTATAGTTGTGTTCATTCAATTAATGTTATTATCGCTTGCAAAATATTTCTTTCAGTATCCAGTACACAACTAACCGTACACGAGAAACAAAACTGTCAGTGCATATTTTCAACCAACCTCTTATTTTTATATTGTCAATTGTACCTGTTTTCATACTTCGAACTGAGTAGGTCCTAAGAATACCGAGAAGACGTAGAAACGATGTCGTTTCGAAGCCAAAGAAGACCGAACGTATGTAATATGAACGCGGAACAATATGTGAGCTCTCCATAAAATAATTGGCCGTTCTGAATGGGGTACCTGTTGCATAAAATACGCGAGCAAAACCGAACTGTCTCTCACAGCGGGGAGTTTCTTTCTTTTTGGGGGAGCGCCCTCTTGTGGCAGGGAGGGCAGTTTTGGATTATTTGAATACAGCCCTGGAGATCTGATCCCCACAAAGGACTTACGGAGAGATTAGGATTATCGAGAGTCTTTTAAGGGTGACCCGCCATAGGCTGAAACGGTTCTCAGATATTCTGGTAATACGGATTCTGGTTTACGAAGGACTTGTGACACAACCTTCAGCTAACATTATGATTATGTATGATCTGTTCCGAATGGGTATTTATATTTAAAATCTGTCCAATGCACATATACTTTTTACGAAATTTTTTATCGTTGATACAAAATGTGTTATTTTATAAAAAAAATGAAAAACGTTAGAAGAAAAGAAAAATACTTAATACTTTTTTTTTATTATCACAAATTCCAAACGATACAATTTATTTACAATTATTTAAGCTCCAGCAGTTGGGTGTTCTAGGTAGCTTAAACATATTTTCTGTTAAAAAATGTGTCCTGCAGTTGATTAAAATTTATCATTATCATTACACGGTGTGGTAATTACGTAGCGGAAAAAATCAACAACTGTTATATTCCGTATTTAACACAAAAATTTTGAATAGGTAAAGACGAATGACTACTCCCTATTTCGACGTTAGGATTTTTTCGGAATTTTTGCCCCGAAGTTTATATGGTCGTTAGGGATTTGTTATTTTACTCGTTTCACTTCTCAGTTTATTTATAATTTTATAATCTCAAAGGAATTTTCATCTCCTTTGAGATTTAATTCGAATTTGTTTTTAGTTTTTATTTGGATTACTTTTAGTTTCGATTTGGTTTTTGGATTTTTTTTGTTAGGCATTTTGTTCAAGTCTTATTTTCTTTTTCGCGTTGCATAAACGTTAAACGTTGATTTTTACCGGCGTTTGTAGTTAATAATTATCGAGCTGTTGGATATTTTATTTATGGTGTTAACAAAATGACATCACTGGTAGAACAACACAGAATTGAACACAGATTTTATTGATAATTGGGTATATAGATCGAGGTAGAACTCATCAAGAAGTATGTCAACTTTTTAGAGAACATTATGCTGTGATTATGCAGCAAATAAGCCAATCCATAATCACCACCATAGAAAACAAAATTTCTAGAACACGGTACTGTGAAGAATTTTGCAAAAACTGGCCGCCCCAAAACTCAAAGCATTCGACTCTTCGAAACATCGCTGTAGAGGCTTAGAGCATAATTTGTGTTATGTTTCGGTATTAAAACTAAAATTGAAAAATGTCATCCTTTGTTCCATTATCAGAATTATCAGAAAATGATGATCAAAGACAAGAATTCTATGATCGAATGATGGAGGTTTGTATTTGCGATCCAATGTTCTCGCGGCGTAGATTATTATTTGATACACTTTTCATTACATGGGACTATCAATAGACATAATTGTCGATAGAGAAAAACTCACAGGATGCTAATATCCACAGAAGCTTAATGTATAGGCAGATGACATTATAGGACCAAGCTTTTTTGAAAATAATTTAACTGGTCAAAGATGCCTACTGTTTCTACAGTTTGAATTACTACCTGTATTAGCAATATTATTTCCAAATGAAAACGACCCTAACTTAGCAAATAATATCATTTTGTTGCATTAAGACAGACGCCATTAGACTTTTTGACGCCATTAGACCTTTTGACGTCATTAGACTTTTTTCTGTGGGGCACTTAAAAACCAACGTGTACACAAATCGACCTAATAATTTAGTTGCTCATAGGGAAATAATTTGACATGAGTGCCGGTTAATAATGCCTGAAACAATTCACCACAAAGTTTATTGTATGTCCAACGACGGTCTAGCCAACTGTTTGTAATGTTCTTATTTTTTTTTATAACACCGGCATAGTTTTGTTCACATCATTAATGTATCTTTTAATTTATTAAAACGTGAAAGCCGCCTTTCTTGATTTTTTTGTAACCTGTTCTAAATTTTGTACTGCTGAATACAGACAAAACTAAATTCTATCAAAATAAAAAATATAGGTTTTCATTACAAAAAAAATGATTGACGTCTTTGCTTTAAAAAATAATGGAAAAAACTGAAAATAGCTTCTTCATTTGCGCTGTCATTTCAATGGCAATACCCCTTTTAGAATTTTGCTCTATCGCAAACATTAACAGAGTCATCGGTTTTATTCGCTACGTAATTACAATCCTCTATAGTCAATATAGTCTAATAAACGTCTAGGTGGGCTTCCCTGAGGGTCTCCAAAATATTTTGTACGACAATTATAGCATTAAAGATATTGTTACATTTTAGAAGTGGTGGTTACCCCTTTGCGGTGAAGAAGCGTTACACAATAAATATAACTATATTTAACCCTGTTGTAGGTAGCTCGTAGATCCTGGGTTCGTCGGAATAAAATAGATGATTTAATAAAATAATAAATGTATTGTTCACAATTAATCATTTACATATATCAAGTAAACACCATAAACAGGAAGTAGCGGGTTACGGGTATGTGTTTTCTTCGGCGGCGGGGTTCGGGTATTAGTTACACTAATCGGTACAGGAGACAGGCTAACGGGCCGGGAAAGTATTCCCGATTCTGTGACGGCGGAATTCGATGATACTTAATACAATTTATCTGGAAAAATTAACATATATCTGGAAAAACTAAGATATATGGAAACACATATATCTGGAAGAAACTACAACGCCAACTACGGCCAGCAGAGGTAAGCAGTTCGATGTATTATCACCAGCATACAAGGGGCCATCGGACAATACCTTGAGTTGTTTCAGCAGCATGCTAAGGGCCAGCAGCGCAGACTCTGAGCTATCTCGCCGGCATTCAAAGGGCCAGCGGCAATAGACTGAGCTGTGAGTTCTCCCGCCAGCTACAAGGGGCCAGCAGGGAGAGACTCAATTCTAGAGGGAAATACTAGGGCTTATATACCGTCAAAACGACTCCCACCAGTCACGAAACTAGTCGGTCTGGGTGGCCGATCGACGAGGTTAAAAACATAATACGAGATTCACATACCAAACCAGTCTCGGAACTAGCTTACGTATCGGATGGTCAGACGAGTTCAAAAATATACAAAAAATAAGATTCTCCAAAATAAATGCACACAAGTAAAAGTTATACAATCAATAAAACCTTATTACTAACAAAATAAACTTGCATTTATTTATTACGAACGGTGTTTCGTTACATGTAGTTGTACCTTCATTTGGGGCTGTCTAGGTTTCCCCAAAGGAATTAAGGCGCTCACAACGGGTTATACAGTTTACTTAAGTGTATTCGTTACAATGTTATCTTAGAACTGACTGCAGAAACTACTGCAACTTTTATAGTTAGTTGCATGAAAGTGAGATAATCCGAATGACGTCAGCGGCCAAGTCTTTGTTTGTTGTTATTTCCATTTCTTATTGCAATTATGCAATGGCCAAGGCTATGCAGCAACTTAAAACTAACTTTTGCGATAAGTTGTTGCATGTGTATTATGCACTCAATAATTATTGATTGTGATTGTGATATAATTACAAAATTATCATATTTTTGAGCATTTCCAGAATGGTTTTATCAATTTTTATTTTGTCGTGATGTGCAACTCGATATTTAATAACAATTTCAGAATAATTGTGCGTAAGTTACAATTGTCAAATTTAATGTTTAGTAACTTTTAGCTGTTGATGATTGACCTACCAGGTTACGTGATTGACATTAATTTTAACATCTCAGAAACAGTTGATATAAGCCTAATACGAGTAGTAGACAATAAGAGTCATTGTGACGAAAGGTCTAGAATAGGATTCTGACTAAAAAATGCAGACTTGCATATTTTCATTCACGTAGTGTTCCATTTAAAAATGTAGAACGTTGTGGAACACCAAGTATGCAAGAAAATATTTTCAGACCGTACATTGCTTAAGGCCATTAACATACTTCGCCTGTATATTCAGAAATAAAATTTTTCAATTTTGTTTAGCGCCAGTTTTATACTTGCCACAGGCAATAAATGTCTTCGTTACAGCACTACAAGGACCAAAGCTCGTGACTTTGGAAATTAGTTGTAAGTAGTGAGGGAGCGTATTTCTGCCGCTGACTGGTTTGTGAGAACTTAGTCTATCACTGAAACTCAGAGAGCGTTTTGACGACTACTTAACGGTTGCGATACCCCTTCTAAGAAAGCCATGTAACAATGGGTAGTACTGACGGGCAGACATATTTACTCACCCGGTAGGGTGTTTAAATTTAAAAAAAGTCAATAATAGTTACTATTATAGTTATTTAACCAACAAGTATATTAAAAAGAGCGATTAATGATCGAGACTGTTTAACGCCTCGAGCGTAGCGAGAGCGTTAATTGTCGAGATCATTAATCGCCGTTTAATATTCGAGTTGGTTACAAAATTTTTACGTCGATCGTATTCTTCTGGCGGCGTCTACATAGATTTTATTCGTCGATGTCGTTTGAGGTTATATGACCATTTATGTAATTTGACACTGACAGTTCTAAACTGCGTGCCTGTATAACGGAATGTTTTGATTGGATGGTTTTATTTTACGTATGTTCGATTGGCTATAATAAAGTCGTTTGATTGGCTATAACAAATCATGCATTAATAGAAATCGTACATTAATAGAGCTTTTTAATAAACGATTTTCTATTTAGTAAAAATACTCATAAATAAACGATCGACGGAAAATTATATTTACTTTACTAGAATGGTTATTTTTTTGTTTACTAAGGTCAGATTTCACCAACAAGAGATGAATAGATGACGATTGGATAAATTCTTTACGCGTATAAAATCGCCCACTTACGTTGACTCCATTGGTGCATAGAGTTTGACCTGCCGATAACTATTTATCTCATGGTGGTGACATTGAAGGTAATTTCATTTGTTTACGTATCCTTTTTCTTGTATAGTTTTTTAAACTTATCACGTTTTTTTGCATTCATATTTGCGTCGTATTTGTAAAATTCTGGTTGAAATATTTACCAACATTGCGGTTGGGTGTGTCGCAAGGGTTGGATTGTATGGGTATATTTGTTATAATTAAAGATAGTTGAGAAACTCCGTTGAGAAATTAATAGTTAATAAAAAATTTTAAAAGCAAAACAGGAAATCATATTTTTCAATTACGTCGGTCATAACATTTTTGGGGGTCCAACCAAGATGCTATTTTGACATCTTCGAAGCACTTTTTTTACAATTAGATTAAGTCAGTTTAAAATTTCCTTCGCCAATAAATTCATTTGTTGAAACATTATGAACAATTTGCTTTTCTTCTGGGCGCAATATTATTTTCATACATATTTGGCTTCAGCAGAATTATAAGAGAGCACATAAATCAGCACACGTATCCACAGCGATGTAAAAGCGTCATTTACCGGGTTAATTACCAAATAAAATACCGTAATTAACGGTAATTTACGGATGTTTAATTACCGTAATTTACGGCTTAAATTACCAAAGGTAATTTACCGTCAGCATGTATTACCGTTGGTAATTTACCGATATTTATAATAATTTCAAAGACCTGAAAAATTAACTCATCATAAAATACTTTATTTTTGTAAATGAAAATGTGTAACGACAACTATGTCAAACTAATATTATAGGTTAATAATTATGGTGACATACGGGCGGGACGTAAATTTAAAAAAATCAAAAATTACAAGCGCAACCTGGATTTGAAACAGGGATCTTTGCGTCTCTAGCACAATGCTCCCATAGGCCTCAATAGTTCAGATGGGAGAGCATTGTGCTAGAGACGCAAAGGTCCCGGGTTCAAATCTAGGCTGTGACTATAATTTTTGATTTATTTAAAATTTACGTCCCGCCTGTATGTCACCGCATTATTAGCCTTTATTTTTGTTTCTTTATTATTTATTTGCATTTTATTACTTTCATGTCTGGTGTCACGAACAATGATCATTTTTTAACCCGGATATTTTTTAACACCGGTACATTTTTATTCTCTTTTCATCCCGTTTATATTGAATGACTAGAGAGGGTGGAAGAGGGGAGATCAATTCAGCCAATAACGCAAATTTCAAATCAGAAGCCTACTATCATAGTTATACCTACTATCAAATCCACGATTTAAAGGTATGTTCCGATGATCAGGATAAAGAAAATTCTTTATTGTTTGTAAAACCGAGCGTTGATGTTTTGTGAGTCGGTAATAAACTAAAAATCAATATTTTGTAAATAACTAACTAATTTCGGTACTAATTCTTTTTCGGTAAATTACCGCTGAAATTATAATTATTAATTTAAAATATTACCACGTAATTTCTTAAATTACCGGATAAGTCAAAATGATAAATCACCGATAACAGTACATAGCTACTGATATCAATAAAAATGTAGGGTACAACTTTAATAGTCATTATTTTTTGTGATGCTTTGCCTAATTTAATTGTAATTCATTATTAAAATGAAAACAAAGACTACAATAACTAAATAAAACATAACACACAATAAAATTACTATTTATATCAGCAATTTATAAAAGGAGATTGTAACAGCATATGTATAGTACTTTATTTACCAAAGTCTTAAGGCCGGTTTAATTTACCACTTTAAATTTTTAATTACCCGGCAACTTAAACCAGCGAATTTGCCATTTTTAATTTTCAAGTACATCGTATTTAATATTTGAAATCAATAATTTTAATTTCAACGGTAATTTGCGAACAAAATTAATTACCGAAATTTAACATCCCTGCTAATGCATATAAAAATAAATACCGGGTATATGCCCATCACTAGGTGTGACTATAGTTTGAGGAAACGAAAAGCACCAGCACCATAAAGTGACGGATTAACCTGACAATTGAACTCAACATAATAAAAAGACGTCCTAGTAAGTTCAACGATACCAATTACATTTATATCAGCAATTTATAAAAGGAGATTGTAACAGCATATGTATAGTACTTTATTTACCAAAGTCTTAAGGCCGGTTTAATTTACCACTTTAAATTTTTAATTACCCGGCAACTTAAACCAGCGAATTTGCCATTTTTAATTTTCAAGTACATCGTATTTAATATTTGAAATCAATAATTTTAATTTCAACGGTAATTTGCGAACAAAATTAATTACCGAAATTTAACATCCCTGCTAATGCATATAAAAATAAATACCGGGTATATGCCCATCACTAGGTGTGACTATAGTTTGAGGAAACGAAAAGCACCAGCACCATAAAGTGACGGATTAACCTGACAATTGAACTCAACATAATAAAAAGACGTCCTAGTAAGTTCAACGATACCAATTACACGTAGACAGTTACTAAAACAGTGCATCCAACGTCAAATTACTTTTCAGAGTGCACCCGCAATACCGAAACATTAAAACCTGCTGGTACTACAGGCCGCACTGAAGCCCTTATGTGAATCCAGCCATCTGCATTACCGGTGTAGGAAACGCGGACCGTAATAAAGGTTTCTTAGTGTAATTTTTCGTCTGAATGGGAAATCGGGCAGCATAATGCGGGAAATGTACACAACGCTGCCGTGCCACTATCGTATGCATTAAAGGCCGCAACGAGAGAACGGAAAAAAGATAAAAACGGACAGCTTTAATGGTGGGATCGGGAAACCAGCGAATGCGGTCCCAAATAATTATGGGCCTCCAGATAAGAATGAACGCCTGGCCGTTTCAACTGCCCATAATTCGGCAATAAACTTAAATATGGCCTACGTTAAGTGTCTATCGATTAAACCAAACCGATTTACCGTTTGTGTAATCGTGTGTCATTCTATGTGATTCTATGATTTGAATCATTAAAATCAAAATACGCTCCTAATAGCTTATCTCGAATCCGTAGAACTGCATTGGTAAAAACTATGACGGTCCGGAAGTTAGTTTTCTACTATTTCTTTCAAAAACCATGATTATACTGCTGTCTCTATACAGCTGTCTCCAGCCTGATACCAACGATGTGGCACGATTTTTTTACGATGTGGCGTAAAAGATATTTGATTATTTTAAATTAATTTTAACTTAAATTTAATTTTGAATCTTCTTTAGTAAAAGAAATTTAGGCTATTGTAGAAGGAAATTATCACAGAAACTAGGCACGACAGGATCACAGATTTTAGAGGTTACATACCCATTTTAGAGGTTACATACCTAACAATTGCCAGAAGGAACTTGGGGAATACTTCCTTTGGCTTTACCTAGGATGAATATCTATACAAGTAAAAAAATTATGTTATAGTCAAATACAATTTTGTTACAATTCGTCGACAATTAAAACAGGTTTACTAAATTTATTAAATGTACAGTGGAAAGATTACCACAGTTAAATTAAATGATCATTGTTAAAGAATTAAATTAGTATCCAATAAACGAGAAAACCTTTAAAACTTTTAACCACCGGTTCTAGAATTTAACCAGTTGTCGTATTAATGAACCCCTTCAATTGAAACTTGTGGTTGTACATATCCGAATAACCTAACCTCACAATTCAGAAGACGCGAAGTCTCAGAAGAATAAGAATAATTACAAGAATAATTCATTTTACGCGATTTCACTGAGCAGCTATCTTCTGTGGACCTTTGCACATATTTAATTTTTGCGTAAATTGTAAATTCTTCGACGTTACCGGTTTCCGTATAGGGAGCTGAGTGCGTCGCATAAGAACTTTATTTTTGTGAATAAAATTAACCATGGCGGCATAAATATGGCTTTTGTGTAGTTCTACTTTTGCAAATACACCTATTAATTATTAATTTGCGGTTTTCTACTTCTGAGTACACAGCACAAAGGTACTGATATGGTACTGATCAGCTGATTGAATGTTTTGTACTGAATGCGCATGACCATCAACAGGTAACCACTGTTGTTAAACGCATTATTCTTAACAAGTGGTTAATTTTTCGATATAGAATACGAAAACGTATTGAAGTCGTTAACAAGGTGGTTAAGGAAAGTCATTAACGTAGTTGCTACGTAGGAACTTGCTACGTAACAACTGCTTTACAGAATTGGCCGGTATATTAGAAAAATTAACCACTTGTTAAGAATCGTGCGGTTAACAACAGTGGTTAACTGTTGATGGTCATGCGCATACATTACAAAACATTCAATCAGCTGATCAGTACCCTTCGATGTGCTGTGTACACAGAAGTTAAAAATATGCAAATTAATAATGAATAGGAGTATCTGCGAGAGTAGAACTACACAAAATCCATATTTATGCCGTCATGGTTAATTTTATTCACAAAAATAAAGTTCTTTTGCGACGCACTGAACTCCATTTACGGAAGCCCGTAACGGCGAAGAATTGTGGAGATGAAACCATTTACGCAAAAACTAAATTTGTGCAAAGGTCCACAGAAGATAGCTGCTCAGTCAAATCGCGTGAAATGAATTATTCTTGTTGTTATTCTTCGTATTCTGAGACTTCGCGTCTGAGTGCATTTCTGAGTTGTGTTACCTATTCATGTTCCACAAAATTCTTCGATGTTTTTAGTTATGATAAATTTTAAAATGTTATTAAAATCAATAGAAATAATCTGATGTGGCCAGGCACATGACTTTATCATACTATATATAAAATTAATAGTTCAGCTGCATGAGATTCTATTTGATCGAGATCGGCCATGTCTGCATTAAAATAAAACTAGTAGAACTAGATAGATATCTCGATTAAAGCTGCGTTCGGATATTGTACTCCGTTGACACCGGGTACATCGTCCAAATGACACTTACGTGTTATTGGGTGTAAAAAGTGTAACGGTGTTCAATATCCGAACGCAGTCTATCTTGACAGTAGTACTTTCAAAACATTAGCGTTTGACACTAGCTACTGTCATTAGAATCAAAAAATCTGACATACCTGGCTACTAGTTTTAATGCAGTACGACCGATCTCGATGAAATAGAATTTGCTCATGCAGCTAAACTATAAATTCTATCAAAAAATGTCATATACATAAATACTAGAAAATTTCCTCTCCTTTAATTTATTATTTAACTATTTTGACGACATTACACAAATAGCGGCTCACTTGCAAAATCTGCGAAAAATGCTAATAGTAAACCACCAGTTCATTGGGATCCTTTTCAACAGAAAGCTTTTCAGCTCTAAGTTTGGTTATGAAATTTCTAAATATGAAGTTTTGTCCCAATACCTTTAGAAGTTTCTCCGAAATCGTCGCCACAAAAACGGGTACACACACACACACACACACACACACACACATACACACACACAGACATTTTTTTGTACCTTGGTCAAAAATGTTCAGGGCACCCAAAAAAGACATATTTCCGCTAAAATCTCAAAAATTTTTTTTGGCACGATTACAATACTTTACATACTGCGTATGATAAAGTAAAAATTGATAAGATTTCAACTAAGCTTAGGGATTATTTTTTATTCTGAACGGCTTTTCTTTGTAACTTCTAACCGAATCTCCATACAAAAGCAAATTACCTTCAATTTCAAGTTATCTATGATAAAACAAAACATTTTAGTGTTTCAATGAAATTAGGAATTTTTTTCTGAAATTGTCTTAATAACGTTTTGCTGTACCTTCATTCCGAAACAAATTACCCATACAATTCGCACATTTGTATGATACCAGTAGGCCGTTATATTAATCTGAAATTAATTCGGATTGAACCCAGTTTAAGTGACACACACTGTGACACACATATATTTGATCGAGTTTCATATTCACCATAAAGAGAATCTCTCAAAAGAACCTTATAAATTTCCATTCACAAAATACATGTATCGAGAATTCGTATAAATGATTAAAAATATTTTACTTATGGAAAATTTCAAGTTACTAAACTCTATTTACCAGGTTTTTATTAATTTGGTTTGGTTGGTTTCCGGTTCATTTCTTGTTCAATTTTTAAGTAACTTTTATTTTAAGTAACCACTATGTCAATAATCTTGAAATATTTAAGAACAATACAATAATATGTTTTTTATTAATTGCTGGGATAATTACTGTGTACTTCGCAAAGAAAAAATAAATTGAAACTATGAAAATGAGTTGTATGAGAGTATATAACGTCAAATTTTCTGAACCAATTACGGAAAGTTTGGATGCAAAATATATTTATTTGAAATAAATTAGACTTAATGACGTTATCGTGATGGACTTACACGTTGATGATAATACACACAAAATAAAATTAAAGGACAACAACACAGACTTCAGGATAAAATGATGGAATCAATTCGTCAGCAGATTGTCTTAATTTCCCCAATGGCATCATCTGCTACTTCATACATTTCCTCGATGGTATCACAGTCGTTCATATCAATGACAGCATCGTCAACGTACTTCAGGGCATCGTACTCATCCTCAGTAAACATATACTTATTCTCAATCTCCTCCTCATCAGTCGTATTCACATATCTACCAGGAGATTTACACAGTGGTGGATCATTATTTCTAAACCAATGTCCTTTCTCAATACCGAGACCAGAAGGTGGATCAGGAGTATCATCCCAGTACAAGAACTTTGGTATATGAACAGTAATATGTTTGATTTTAGCTCTCCTTTCGGCGATGAGCTTATTGCAGAATTGTTCTATGAGCATCACTGGATGATCAGCCATCTCCGGTGGTGCATTTTCGAATGGAATCTTTCCAGAAAGAACCAAATTCTTTACTCGTTCCTCTTCGGCTGCTTTCCTAACTGCTACTCTGAGCTCTATATCAACTGCATAATCTGTTAAGATCCTTTCGGAAAGCTTCTGCATGTACATTCGATCGGTGAGTAGTACCATGTTCGACCCCATCAATTTCTCCAGTCTTGCCTTCACATGGGGGTCGCTGAAGGCGTACCGTATGCTTTCCTTTTCCCACCATCTTTTTGGCGGTGATGTAATCTGCCGTTCAGAGGCTTCCCGCTTCGGTTCCACGACTTCCTCCTTGCCGGGTTTGTTCTTCTTTTCGATATCTGCTAGCGTTAGAAACCTCATCTTGGCGGTCTTTTATTCACCGTCCAAAAGGCCCAAATTTAAAGACGATAATTTTGAAAAATTTTGCTCGACCGAAATTTGGCGGTATTAGAATTTTCTGTCAATACATGTTTGACATTTGAGTGAAATTTGTATACAGGGCGTAACGCAGCGACGTAACGCAGCGATTAGTAATGTTTGATGTTGTAGAATTTACAAAAGTCTAGTTGTAAATAAGGAAATGCTAAGGCTAAATGTAATAGTTATAGCCATATTTAAA
The DNA here is from genome assembly GCA_963966075.1 of Aphodius sticticus. Lineage (NCBI taxonomy): Eukaryota > Metazoa > Arthropoda > Insecta > Coleoptera > Scarabaeidae > Aphodius > Aphodius sticticus. Next base: position 21,601,450 of record OZ014510.1, read on the forward strand.
TGAGTCGTTAGTCTTTGGGAATTCAACTGATTTATTAAAGAACACACCAATTTGCACTACTGTGTACTTTTTTATCTCTAAATACTCTAATAATGCCAAAAGTACCTATACAACCTACACCTATACTCACGTGCAGTGAGACACTGTGCAATGTGAATGCGTTCCCACTCTACCATGCCTAGAAGTTTGACTCGGCTAAGACTGGACATACCGACAATAAATAATGGATGCTTGTACTTTGTAGTATCATTACAAGTAATTTATCGTGCTTTCTTCCGTTTCTATCAGAATATCGTGAAGGTATATTATCATTTTCGCCAATATTACCAAAATATGTACTATTATCCTAATAATATCTTCCGATGATGCACGTCGAAGGGCAATCTCAAAATCTTTTATAGACCCAGCAGTTGCATTTATATTATTTATACTATCAATGTTACATGTTTTGTTATTTAATTTCAATTTTATGCTTCTCTTCAATCGTGACATCGGCTGCATAATTCCAGTAATAATAACAAATTTAAATATCTATGTTACGTTTAACCTTAAGGGGGATAGACACCTCGTGGGACATTTTTGGGACTTTGGATTTTTTTTTATTGAAAATTAAGAATGTTCGTGTTAATGTACAACTAATAAATACTCAGTCAATGTTGATTTTACACAACTAAAGCGCCAGCGTATGAAAAAAATAACACTAGATTCAGAAAATTGTTTTAAACATCATATCGAAATGTTTACTGAGGGTTTGATGATATTACAAAAAAATTATTAGAAACTATCAGTAATTAAAAAATCGTTATAGAATGTTTGCATCAATATCTCCAAAAGTATTAAGATTAGCGGAACAAATTAGACAGCATATTAAAGATAAAAGGTGTGGGACGTGGGTACATGATAAACATTAATTACTTAAAAATATTGAATGATTGTAGGTTTGGAAAAAGGTTAAAAGACGGGGTTAAGAACATAGATAGTTGTCATCTATTCTGTCAAGTACTCCGTCATCAGCAAACGTATTTTTGACAGCATAAATGTTGATATATATATATCTCGGTTCTAAAAACATGTTTTTAACCTTCTCCAAAAACTGCATTTTTCAATATATTTAAGCAGTTCTTTGTTTATCATACACATCTTCGTCTTTAATATGGTGTTTTGCTATGCCTAATACGTTCGGAGATATTGATGCAAACATAGGTGAATAACGTAATAAAACGTGATAGTAATCAGTAAACATTTCGATAGTTCAGGACATTTTTCTGAATCTATCGGTATTTGTTTCATAAGCGGACGTTTTATTTATGAATTTATGATTAGTTCAATGATTTTGCGTCTAAATTAATTAGACTAAATATATATTTGGAATGTGTCCATGTCGACAAAGGTATATAAATTAATATACTCGAAAAAAAGTGCCTCTATTCCTTTGTAAAATATATTTGTACCGGTTTCGTTGGTTACAACATCATCAGCCTAAATCTACAATAAGAAAATGTTGGTACGAAAACAAATAAATAACAATTTACCCGATGACACACGTCAGGTAATTAAAAGCACAAGCAAGGTATAGTACGTGTGCCATGTGTGAATAACGACAAACAACTGGCATACGGTTGGAAGCCATCATGAGGGATAACTAAAATATTGAAAAATTGGTAAAGTTCATAAATATTAAAAATTATTGTAATGTAAACATGAATAATGGCTTTTGTTGGAAGTCTAATTAATCATTTAATAAAGTGATGTTGTGGCTTCTTTTATGTTTTTCTATCTCGAGTTGTTCTAATTTGTCTTATTTAGGTCTAATTTATAGTTTTTATTATATTTGTGAAGAAGTGTAGGTTCGTTGTATTTTATACAATGACCTGTAGAAATTTTGTGCTGATAATGTTAGAAGAGGTTCTGGATTTGTGTTCCGCTATCCGGTTTGCTAATTTCCTTCCGGTTTGACCTACATAACACCATTTACATAACAACCAACATTTTCTTATTGTAGATTTAGGCTGATGATGTTGTAACCAACGAAACCGGTACCTAAGAAATTAAATATTTTACAAAGGAGGCATTTCTTTCGAGTATATTAAATGTATATTCCCTGAAGTTGAACAAAAAAAACAACAAGGTAAACCATTAATCTTAATGCTATAACCTAAAAGTTGTTATAGCCCATTTAAGAAAAAACATTTTTCGCAAACCAAAGATCAATATTTATTGCAAAATATAAGTACACATCTTAATTAAATTGATAAAATACTCCATTGTTTTAGTCCAGATGTATAGATGTAGGATTGAATAAAACAGAATATGTTTTTATTTATACAGAATATATTTGAATACGTTGTTTATATTGTATACATTTTTTGTTTTACGCCTGAAGATGGCATTAACCCAAAATCGATCGCGTACAAATATTATGAATTAAACTTAGTCCACAATAGAGCAATCCTGTTGTATTCAATCTTACACATCTTAATATAGAACTAATCCTCAAAACTATTATTTCCATAATTTTGTGGGTCTCTTTCAGTCAGCATTCAACCATTATCACTGATCCTGACTTATTTATGATACACACTACTACAGTCAGTGCAAAGCTGTTCATCCGCTGCGAGATTAATTTGTAGTAAAGTGGTGATGCCCTAAATCAATAGATCGTATAATATTGATTTACAGCTCACGTAGAGTTTAATAATAACGCAAGCTTGCCACTATATAGTTATACGTCACATTCATGTACTCCGGCGCAATTAAAATTCGCATCTCTGGTCACAATACGTTCTAATTTGATGGAAGGGAGGGCGATATGCGCATCGATTTCAATTTTCCATCTGCAAATCACCGGCGTCGATCCGGAACCTGCCAAGCGTGAAATTTATTACTTGCGTCTTTCAAAAGGACCGATATGGTGAGGGTTTCCTTTTCAACCATTGACAACCATCATTGGAAAGTCCCCAGCCACTGACTCCAGCAAATTTATCGAATAACTCAAAGCGATACGATACCTTTCCGTCTCATAGGTCGTCTGTGGTACCGAACAACTTGAAGCAAGTTCATCATCCATAAGTATATAACTTTATTTTATTTTTAATTCTGTCAACGATATCGGATTAAGGTCAATAATTTTTTTGCTGTAGTTAGCTACATAAAATTTGAAAATTTGCTGTAATTCTATGAATTTATTTCTCTGTCTATTGATGGTAAAAAGATGGTATAGAAACTATTATTCAACAGAAACCTGTCCAGTTTGCATACCGAGTCGCCTCCATAGGAGTGTAAAATCAGACTTGGAGGTAGCAAGGCCACGAGAACTGATATTTTATTATTAAAAATTCGAATTGAAATTCGAAACTCGCAGACACACAGATAGAGTGTATGCATTTAAGTAGGTAGCTGTGAATAAATATTAACTCCATGTGGATATTTATTTTTAATATGTTATTTTCATTTCTCTATTGAGCGTACAATGCGTAGTAACAATGCCCCGTTGTTCTGATTAAATTTTGTTTCCTTAACAAATTATGGTTTTTAATGACCCCTCACTTCGAGAAGCTCTGATTTAAATTTAGAAATCTTTTTTCCAGCAAATTGTACAATCTACACGAATACAAACTATTACCGTTATCAAGATATAAAACATGTTTGCATGTTTTAAGTATAGTTTGCCAATTTTTTATTTGTAATGCAAACAAATACGGGCCCTAAAAACTTTAAATTACTACTAAAGTAAACCCTGTACTTTTAGGTCAACGGTTAAAGGTTAAAGTTTTTAGCAATAGCCTACAATTACCAAGTGATTTACAGACATAATATTCATAATTTGGTATTATACACGGTGAGTCACTAGAGTCGCGGTGGTAGATATAGCAATTATCTTTAGAGATGGAAAAAAATATTTAATACAAAAGTTGTTTGGCATATCATTTTTTACAACGTAAAATTATTTTCATTTATACTGGGTGTTGCATTTAGGCGTAGCAGAAAATAAATTAACTTTTTTAAATGGAATGCCCTGTATATTATAACATATTATGATTGCGAAGAAAATTGTCTTACTAATTGTATCAGGTGATATTGACGTAAAGCTAATAGTTTCTGCAATATTCAATTTTTTATTAAAAAAATGGCCGTTGCAGGCCTTTTCCGAAAACTACGTAATAGCGATATTTTGTAATAGATATATTTTGCAGATATTTTCTTACAACTTTGTCAGAAAATAACCAATACTAATAGGGAGGTGATAGTGCCCAAAGAAATTTGATGCGCTATACAGGGTGTTCCTAGCACCTAATCAATTTTGATATTTTTCAAATGGCTTTTTCTTGAGTTTTTTAAATGGAACGCCCTGTATATTATTTGCTGGTTGCATTTCCCATTAAGTTGCCTTTAATTTATATTAAGTGTGGCATATACATATTTGTACCCCTTTTCGTGATATTTGGAACTTAAAGAAAATGTGTAATAAAGTATACCAATACAGTGCTTTAATATTACACCCTGTATAATTGAGTTAGTTTTTTCATGTATTTTGTTATAATATAAATAAATTATAAATGTTGGTAAAGTTAAAAATGCTATTTTTTATAAAGATACATTTAAATAGCAGAGTTACGCTAATATTTTAAGTTAGCTTAGATTTACTTAACCTCGTTGTCATGGAAACAAAAACAAATAACAGACGTGTAGTTATTGCTGTCAACAGACTTAATATAGCTAACCAACATTTGTAATCTCTGTTAACGATGAATTTTAATTATACTAAAGAGGAACTGATATATATATTATTTACATCTATGGAGAAGCCGGCAAAAGCGCTCTACTGGCCTCAAGAATTTACGCTCAGCGATATCCCGAAAGACGGCATCCCGATGCAAGAACAATTAATAGAGTTCGGGAACGTTTTGAATCAACAGGTACTATTACTTACAAAAAAAGAAAAAGAACAAAAGCGGCGACACATGAAGAGAATGAATTTCTTGTAGTTGCTAGTGTGGTAGAAAATCCATACTCAAGCACTAGACAAATAAGAAATCAAGGAATAACCCAATCATCTGTGTCCAGAATAATACGGCGACACAAGTATCATCCATATCATGTGCAACATGTACAGGAATTGAGCGAAAACGATTTAGAAAAGAGATTAAATTTTTGTAATTGGGCAGCTGCTAAAATTCAACAACAAGCAAATTTTTTTGACTTTGTTCTTTATACTGATGAAGCTACGTTTCATAAAAATGCGTATGTTAACCAACATAACTTCCATTTTTATGCAACAGAAACTCCTCGCGTTATCAGGCCTTTGGACCATCAACATAGATGGTCACTCAATGTATGGGGTGGAATAGTAGGTACCAATTTGCTAGGGCCTTACTTTTTTGAGGGTTCCGTAAATGGTCAAAGGTACTTACATTTTCTTAACAACCATCTACATGAATATTTAGATGATTTGCCGCTTAATATTCGCCAAAACTTAATTTTCCATCACGACGGAGCCCCACCCCACTTTAGTTTGAACGTAAGACAATTTTTGAACAACCAATACCCCAACAAATGGATTGGAAGAGGACGCCCTACGTTATGGGCGCCAAGATCTCCTGATCTAAATAAGTTGGATTTTTTTTTGTGGGGTCATGTTAAAGAATTAGTATACCAGACACCACCTACCACACAAGACGATATGAAGATTAGAATAAGAAATGTTTTTGCTGACATCAGAGAAAATAAGAGAGAGATGTTAAGAAATACTTCGAGATCTTTTACCCATCGGATTAATGCTTGTAGAAGACAAAATGGAGGGCATTTTGAACACCTACCAAATCAATAACTACTTGTTGTTTTATCTTTAATTGTTATAGTTTTTTACTAGTTTTATGTTAATGCTTATCAAGTTTAAAAAATAGTTTAATAAATGTTATTAGTTGTGGTTTCTCTTAATTATTTGTTTTTATTTAATTTTTAGTTGTCTCAAATTATATTAATTTTTCATATTGAGTAACTAAATGGTAATTCCATGTACTTTTCAATTTATTTTGAGCAATTCTGTCAGTTTTTTTATTCAACAAAAGTATTTTTTTCCTTTCTATGTTCTCTTTACAAAAAAAAATCATTAAAAAAGAACCATGTTATGCAGGGTGTAATATTAAAGCACTGTATTGGTATACTTTATTACACATTTTCTTTAAATTCCAAATATCACGAAAACGGGTACAAATATGTATATGCCACACTTAATATAAATTAAAGGCAACTTAATGGGAAATGCAACCAGCAAATAATATACAGGGCGTTCCATTTAAAAAACTCAAGAAAAAGCCATTTCAAAAATATCAAAATTGATTAGGTGCTAGGAACACCCTGTATAGCGCATCAAATTTCTTTGGGCACTATCACCTCCCTATTAGTATTGGTTATTTTCTGACAAAGTTGTAAGAAAATATCTGCAAAAATGACGCTATTACGTAGTTTTCGGAAAAGGCCTGCAACGGCCATTTTTTTAATAAAAAATTGAATATTGCAGAAACTATTAGCTTTACGTCAATATCACCTGATACAATTAGTAAGACAATTTTCTTCGCAATCATAATATGTTATAATATACAGGGCATTCCATTTAAAAAAGTTAATTTATTTTCTGCTACGCCTAAATGCAACACCCAGTATAAATGAAAATAATTTTACGTTGTAAAAAATGATATGCCAAACAACTTTTGTATTAAATATTTTTTTCCATCTCTAAAGATAATTGCTATATCTACCACCGCGACTCTAGTGACTCACCCTGTATATAGGGCATTCCATTAAAATAAAATAAATTTCCTTTACTCCTTAACGCAACATCCTGTGTAAGTGAGAATAATTTTCCGTTGGTGAAAATGATGGACCAAACAATTAGACCAACATTTGCAAAATTCCAATATTATCAAAATTTTGAAGTTACAAAGTAGAATATCCCATCAACGCTAAAAAATAACGCTTCGTGGAAAATGCTGCGCAACAAGTTATAAAATACAAACAAAAATATGAAAGCTGACGTGATTGGAAATTGTTGCGCCCAGATTTATATTCAACTGCTTGTATCATTCCATTCACGAAATCCATGTTCCCCAAAGTTATCATTATTTTCCTAACATTTAGCTTACTACTACTCGGTATAACATAAGAACAACCGTGAGACAGAGGCGTATATATAGAAACAAAAAAAAATTTGTGTCCATATTCATCATCCGTTTTAGCTTCTGAAATTTTCCACGTGGGGTAATTTGAGAAAATGTTGTCATGTAAAGCAAGGCACGTCCAATTAGTTTATAAGGATAATGCAAAGACCAAAGATAGGAAAGCATATATTTCCATGTACATTGTTTACCGCCTACAAATAATGTTACCCTTTGCATTTATACATTTATAGCCGCAAAATTGTTAACCAATAAAAGTCATCCGTCGCCTCCGCCAAAATTAAACCTTACCCTTGTATATTAAAATATAATGTATGTATGCTAAAATAGATCAAGCGCTAGAACTCTAAATGCTGACTTCAACTTCACGCTAGCCCATATACTTTGCTATTCTTACTGAATATGGATGGATTGAATGAATGTGCAATTATGATGTAAGATTACCATAGAATTGTAAACTGAGTTCAAAATGATAATGGTTATTACCTAGCTTCGATAACTGCGAGAAACAATTTTAGAAATAAAAGATAAGACCGATTGTGTAGAAAACAGATTGCTACTAACCACGCGTCCAAGCTGTTAGTTAGGAACTTTTTTATAGAATCGAACTGATTTTTGCGCTGTAATACTTTTTGCCTTTTTTTACATTGTTTTTCAAATACCAGAGCCAATTCTCTTTATTGTAGACATGGAAATTTTGGTAAAACAATCGGAAATGCTTTTCAATACCCATGCGTGTTTCATGGAATTCGTTTTACGCTACAATTAAAGTAGCGTAATACGTGACAAATCGACGATCGGTGATATGGCCTGTGCTCCAGAAGGATTAATTCGAAATTGAACGCTTTTTGTCTGTTTTAACTGCTATACACGGCGGACCACACAGTCGACTAGCTCTGCCAAATTTGTGGTTGTGGTTGCACTACACACTGTTCGCAACCGATTTTGTCTGGTTTTCATCGACAATTTCTGTTGCCTACATTAAAATTGAAGGCCATTTATTACTGCTATGGAAATCCCATCAGTAGAAGTAATAGAAACTTATTATTAGCACAGTAACTAAGTATTACGAAAATAGTAACAAATAGCAGTGACGGTTGTTTTTTGACAAATATGTTTCAAAAATAACGTTTATGAGGTGAACTGACACTTCTTCCTTTTCACACAAATGATTTAACTTCAAGAGAAGACCAAAACTGTGGGTTCTGGGTTCTGGGTTTCAATACGATCTTCAAGATTATCATTCCAGATTATTAATCTTTCGCCAGACAAGTTGTGATCTTCTATAAAAAATATTATCATTCCAGTCATTGGAAATCAATAAATGCTGTACAAAGTGATTAATAATTCTGGCGAAAATTGATATCGCTAATCACAATAAAATTTTAATCATAAAATGAGCTTTTGTGAGAGAAACTGTGTACAACCAGTCATACAAAATCAATAAGTACTGTACTAATCACAGTAAAATTTTAATAAAAAAGAAATCCGTAAATCAGACAGAAAACTTACAAGTAAAATTCACTAATTTGCGACAGCATTTAAGAAAAAAAATATCTTAAATACGAAGAAAAAGAACAAGACCAAATTATAAAAAAAATTGATTTGTTCTTGTTCTTTTAATATTTCTCTGGCCACCCAATTTTAAGTATGTATCATTAAACATTTTTGATAATGTTACATCTGACACAGTTTCGTTTGATACTTCCGTGATTTCAATGTTTTCGCTAAGATAATTGTACTTCCCAATCGTTTATCTCAGTTTGCTCAAGAATCCCGAAACTTATGGAATACAAATTAAAGTTTTTTTGTGGTACCTAAAACGAAAATAATTTATTTTAATTGTTATTTGCTTTGTGTGACCTTTTGTAAGATCAATTTATCTATTGACTATAGAACCCACCTTAGGTTGTTCTTTAACCGCTGTTCCGTAAATATTCATACTAGATTTATTTTCAACTGCTTGTATCATTCCATTCACGAAACCCATGTTCCTCAAAGTTATCATTATTTTCCTAATATTTAGTTTACTACTACTCGGTACAACATAAGAACAACCGTGAGACGGAGGCATATTTATAGAAACAAAGAAATAGGGTGTCCATTTTCATCATCCGTTCTTGCTTCTGAAATTTTCCACCTGGGGTAATTTGAGAAGATGTTGTCATGTAGAGAAAAGCACGTCCAATTAGTTTATAAGGATAATGCAAAGACCAAAGATAGGAAAGCATATTTTACATGTACATTGTTTACCGGCCACAATTAATGTTTATTTTTGCATTTATACATTTATAGCCACGAAATTGTTAACCAATAAAAATCATCAGTCGCCTCCGCTAAAATTAAACCTTACTATTGTATATTTAAAAATAATGTATGTACGCTAAAATATATCAAGCGCTATAGCTCTAAATGCTGACTTCAAATTCACGCTAGCCTATTTACTTTGCTATTCTTACTGAATATGGATTGAATGAATGTGAAATTATGATGTAAGATTACCATACAATTGAGAACTGAGTTCAAAATGATAAAGCTTATTACCTAGCTTCGATAACTACGAAAAACGATTTTAGAAATAAAACATAAGACCGACTCTGTAGAAAATAGATTGCTACTAACCACGCGTCCAAGCTGTTAGTTAGGAACTTTTTTTATAGAATCGGACTGATTTTTGCGCTGTAATACTTTTTGCTTCTTTTTTACATTGTTTTTCAAATACCAGAGCCAATCCTCTTTATTGTAGACATGGAAATTTTGGTGAAACAATCGGAAATGCTTTTCAATACCCATGCGTGTTTCATGGAATTCGTTTTACGCTACAATTAAAGTAGCGTAATACGTGACAAATCGACGATCGGTGATATGGCCTGTGCTCCAGAAGGATTAATTCGAAATTGAACGCTTTTTGTCTGCTTTTAACTGCTATACACGGCGGACCACACAGTCGACTAGCTCTGCCAAATTTGTGGTTGTGGTTGCACTACACACTGTTCGCAACCGATTTTGTCTGGTTTTCATCGACAATTTCTGTTGCCTACATTAAAATTGAGGGCCATTTATTACTGCTATGGAAATCCCATCATTAGAAGTAATAGAAACTTATAATTAGCACAGTAAGTAAGTATTACGAAACTAGTAACAAATAGCAGTGACGGTAGCTTTTTGACAAATATTTTTCAAAAGAACGTTTATGAGGTGAACTGACACTTCTACCTTTCCACACAAATGATTTAACTTCAAGAGAAGACTAAAACTGTGGGTTCTGGGTTTCAATACGATCTTCAAGATTATCATTCCAGATTATTAATCTTTCGCCAGACAAGTTGTGAGCTTCTATAAAAAATATTATCATTCCATTCATTGGAAGTCAATAAATGCAGAACAAAGTGATTTTGGCGAAAATTGATATCGCTAATCAGAATAAAATTTTAATTATAAAGTGAGTTTCTGTGAAAGAAACTGTGTACAAACCATTCATACAAAATCAGTAAGTACTGTACAATCTAATTTAGAATTCTAGGCGAACATTGATATGGCTAATCACAATAAAATTTTAATAAAAAAGAAATCCGAAAAAGCAGACGATCCCGTATTTACAAGTAAAATTCACAATTTTGCGACCGCATTTAAGAAAAAAAAATAACTTCATTAAGAAGAAAAAGAACAAGATCAAATTATAAAAAAAATTGATTTGTTCTTGTTCTTTTAATAATTCTCTGGCCACCCATGTTTAAGTATGTATCATTAAAAATTTTTGATAATGTTACATCTGACCAGTTTCGTTTGACACTTCCGTGATTTCAATCTTTTCGCTAAGGCAATAAATTGTACTTGCCAGTCGTTTTTCTCAGTTTGCTCAAGAATCCCGGATCTTATGGAATACAAATTAAAGTTTTATGAGCTCCTTAAAGCAAAAATAATTTATTTTAATGTGTTTTGCCTTGTGTGAACTTTTGCAAGATCAATTTATCTATTGACTAAAGAACCCACCTTAGGTTGTTCTTTAACCACTTTTCCGTAAAAATTCATACTAGATTTACATTCAACTGCTTGTATCATTCCATGCACGAAATCCATATTCCTCAAAGTAATCATTATTTTCCTAACATTTAGTTTACTACTACTCGGTATAACATAAGAACAACCGTGAGACCGAGGCATATTTATAGAAACAAAGAAATAGGGTGTCCATTTTCATCATCCGTTCTTGCTTCTGAAATTTTCCACCTGGGGTAATTTGAGAAGATGTTGTCATGTAGAGAAAAGCACGTCCAATTAGTTTATAAGGATAATGCAAAGACCAAAGATAGGAAAGCATATTTTCCATGTACATTGTCTACCGCCTACAATTAATGTTACCCTTTGCATTTGTACATTTATAGCCACGAAATTGTTAACCAATAAAAATCATCCGTCGCCTCCGCCAAAATTAAACCTTACCCTTGTATATTAAAATAGAATGTATGTATGCTAAAATAGATCAAGCACTAGAACTCTAAATGGTGACTTCAAACTCGCGCTAGCCCATTTACTTTGCTATTCTTACTGAATATGTATTGAATGAATGTGGACTTATGATGTAAGATTACCATAGAATTGGGAACTGAGTTCAAAATGATAACGCTTATTACCTAGCTTCGATAACTACGAGAAACAATTTTAGAAATAAAACATAAGAGCGATTCTATAGAAAGCAGATTGCTACTAACCACGCGTCCAAGCTGTTGGTTAGGAACTTTTTTTATAGGTTCGTACTGATTTTTGCGCTGTAATACTTTTTGCCTCTTCTTTACATTGTTTTTCAGATACCAGAGCCAATCCTCTTTATTGTAGACATGGAAATTTTGGTGAAACAATCGGAAATGCTTTTCAATACCCATGCGTGTTTCATGGAATTCGTTTTACGCTACAATGAAAGTAGCGTAATACGTGACAAATCGACGACCGGTGATATGGCCTGTGCTCCAGAAGGATTAATTCGAAATTGAACGCTTTTTGTCTGCTTTTAACTGCTATACACGGCGGACCACACGGTCGATTAGCTCTGCCAAATTTGTGGTTGTGGTTGCACTACACACTGTTCGAAACCGATTTTGTCTGGTTTTCATCGACAATTTCTGTTGCCTACATTAAAATTGAGGGCCATTTATTACTGCTATGGAAATCCCATCATTAGAAGTAATAGAAACTTGTAATTGGCACAGTAACTAAGTATTACGAAAATAGTAACAAATAGCAGTGACGGTTATTTTTTGACAAATATTTTTCAAAAATAACGCTTATGAGGTGAACTGATACTTCTTCCTTTCCACAAAAATGATTTGACTTTAAGAGTAGACCAAAACTGTGGGTGATCTTCCAGACATTCTAGGTTATTAACCGATCGCCAGACAAGTTGTGAGTTTCTGTGAAAAAGATATTGTATCCTTCCATTCATAGGAAATCAATAAATGCAGTACAGAATGATAAATTTGAAAGAATTGAACAGTGGATCATTATCTCACACAATTGCTTGCGGCAAACTAAACGTGCAAACTAAACGTTCAAACTAAACGTCCTAAACAATTGTCCTGAATAGAAAAACAATTTCTCAAGTTATGGTAATATTTCATTCCTATATATTATATCTCTGGCCGCCTATTTTTAAATATAAGTAAAAATCTTTGATAATATTACATCTGACCAAGTCTCGTTTGCTACTTCCGTGATTTCAATCTTCCGCTAAGATAATTGTATTTCCCGGTCGTTTAAAAATAATAATTTAAAAATCGCTTTCGAGAAAGGTATCCAATATAGGAAGAACTATCTGATCCTGTCAACATCTTAGAATCAGTCAAAATCGAACACTAACTTCGTTCAAGGTCTATGATCTAACGTTCGTTTCTAGCTTCTCCCGTTAAACTATATATTTATCATTTAGTTACACAGATATGTCGTGAGATTCTCCAATCTGTCATGACAAACAGCTATCCTTGTTTGGAACTCTACAATAGAAGCCTACAAGCAAATTTGGTTTCTACAAGAAAAATAAAAACAAAAAGGTTAACGAAACGCTATAAGTTAAACAATTCCGATGCAAAAGTTAAGAACAGATTTCCAATAATTCAATTGTTTCAAATACTAGAACAGAAACGTAAAGATAGCCTCACGCAAAACATTTATCTCGAAAATAATTCTCAAACTATGACAAACACAACAAAGCGGAGTGAGGCACAAAGCTATGACTTCGTCGACGAAATTTCTACGCTTTTAAACAACGTCAATTACGACAATGCTGGATATGCTCACTTCGAAGCTAAATTTCGAATCGTAGACGGTGTACGAGTGAAGTTGAACAGCGCTGACGCTAACTAAATTGAAAGTCAACTTCGTGAACAACAAAACAGTTCCATAATACAGGACCAATGGAAAACCGGCAATATGTCCCGCACTCTGGCGCTGAGAAGGATAAATTCGAATATCCGTGGTAGCGCGAAAGGCGGGAAACGGAGAGGGGATGCGACTGCGTCCCGCGTACCGCCAGACGTCAGTGTTGACCGCAACTCCGGGTCGTGCTGACGCCCCTCTTATAGACACGCCGGTCCACTGGGCCGACTTTTCCTCACCAAAGTTTCTGTCCACAATCCCGCCCGATAGAAATCCGGAAGGCCTAGGACTGATACTTTTTTTATGTGCAAAATTTAATTTGTTTCGTTCGTAATATTATTTTTTTCGGTGACTTTGAACAAGAGAACTTTTCGAGTTTATGTGAGCGAAGCATGTACGGTATGTTGGACACGCAAAAAGTGATATATTGCCTGTGGAAGTACTGTAAAATTTGAGCGGTCGAAATGCGGCAGTGTGTACCACCAGAAACGGTATGTGGAAATTCGTAAAACAAAGTAATATGTTTGATATTTTGCTAATTAGATGTATAGTTATTCAAGCATCACTTTATTGTATACAGTATATATTTTTGTTTATCTTATAACAAACTTTATTAATAATCTTATATAAAATAATCTGTCAAATATAAAAGATTATTTACTATTTTAAGTGGACAGTATTATATCATTATGTATTATATAGATAAATAATCTAGAAATAAACCACTCTAGGAATTTCTCAAACTCCTATAACTGACAAAGAAAATTGCACCTTCGCCTCCACCAAAGTGGCAACTAACAATTTTGCATTATTTTGCAAGCAATTTAATCTAATATTGTATGTGGTACTGAAGTGGAATTGTCATTTAGCGTTTTGCTAACAAAAAAAAAATTACCGACACTTGTTTCTTTTTGTTTTTATGCCGATATGAAAACAAGACGAACAAAAAGTGTTTATTCTTATTAGAACAAGGTTAAGAAAAAGTTATTACGGAAAGCCTTGGATTACTTGGTATGTGTTCCGTATATAAATAGGAAAATATTACCGGACAATTTGTTATCCAATTAAAGATTCGCTGAATAGACAAGCGATTTATTCGGATGAGCTAGCTCGAAGTTACTGGTATTGAAAGATGCAGGATGCAAAGAAGAGCATATAGAAGGAGATTTATATCTTCATCAAATATACAAAAAATATTTTAATATACAGTCTCGGCCAAATGTTATAGGCACCCTTATATATTCATAACATCTCGGAGACAGTTGCTATTCGGTAGGAAACTTTAGCGATGTTATCATTTTGTGAGCGACTGCTACAGTGTCCTTAAATGTGCACTGGATGTTTAAAATAAAGAATTCCAAAAATTTATCAATTATTGCCTAATGAAACGCGTCGTATATTTTTGTGGCGATATAACTCAGAAACTACCCCCAACCACTAAGGTCGGACTTTCATCCAGATTTTTGTTGTATTCTAATGTAAGATTATATTATACACCAATTCATACAGCTACCGAAGGATCATGGTTTAAGATTTTATTTCAACTTGCTTAGAAAATTCATCAAACATTACTTCTGTGGGGGGGGGTCTAAAAATTGGCAATAAGTTCGTTTTTGCATTCTACTAAAGTGCCAGGTGGAACTCTACTAAAGAGAACTCGGAGATCATGGATTTTAAGAAATTGGCATTCAATCGTGCCCAACATTTTTTGGAGTACAAGCATTGAAGCATAACAGTAGTACTCTAAGCTCATTTGACTATTTTTTAAATACTGTTTGTTAGCACATAGAAGTATATTATAACAAGATTAGAGAAAAATCCATTCTTGCAGAATATATATTGAAGTAGGATGTTGAAAAAATAATAAGCCTCAAATAACTCGCCGACACTCGGACTTGTATGTTTCGTTTCCTGCCGACGATGCTGGTTTTTCCGTAGTTCTCCTTACTAGACTGTAAGTCTTTGTTAATCATGTTATGTGATAATTTTTGTAATTCTGTTTTTTATTATGATAGATTTCGCTGATTGATGCCTTGAAAAAGGCGAAACCGGTCCGAAGTATATTAAATCATCTTACAATTAAGAGGCTTATTATTTTTTCAACATCCTACTTCAATATTATAACAAGCACAATACTGACGGTGTGGCTGAATGACCAAAATGCCCTGGAGAACTACTAAAAAGAAAGAACTAAGATAGAAATCTTAGCTACTATGTAATTCATGTGTTATTTACAATTTCGATCATTTATAAAGAACTACTTATATAATATTGTAGGTAAGGCGACCAGGTACATTAGCACACGAAACACTTTTGCTTATTTGTTTTTTTTCTGGTAATTATGTTACATTTACACTATTTTTTTATATGAATGTATATCTGTATGTATACATAATAATTTTTGTCTACGACTCACATATAATGAGTTCATTGCATACGTATCTATAACTATATAATCCCCATCATGATACGCTTCAATGATTATAATGACACTAGCGTTGTATAATAATGATAGTTCGTTCAAATAATGACTTCATTATTTGAACGAACTGTCATCATTATACAACGCTAGTGTCAAAGTCTGTCAAAACCTACGTGGATGACAGTTGTGTGACAGTTCGCCTCGCCATCATTGGTAAATACATTTAAAATATTTGATATAACATGGAATTTATGAGTCGTAGATAAAACGTCGGATTTTACTTGCACACAACGGATATAAGTCGCATGTCATGATATAAGTCATGCTCGCGATTTATATCCTTAGTTATGTGCTCGTCAAATAATATACTATTTTAAATCTGGACTATACTTCGTGCATATTAATAGTAGATCGGCTTTCAAAGGCTTTTTGCATCAGTCAATCTGCTCCTGTATTTATTTTTAATAAAATTCATGGAAAGAAAAAATTGTTCACAATTGTGTGTTGTACCAAACAGGGTGAAAATCCCAAAAGCAAGTCGTTTGGTATTTGAATAACTACTTGGAAAAGAGTTCCAGCAATTTAGTATGATATCCTGTGGTGTTTCCTCCATAATTGTGTAATTTTTGCTCTACCATTTCATCGAGTTTTTGAAAGGATATACACTTATTTTGAAATTCTAGAAGCTTAATATGTAGGTCTCCTTTAGATATTCCGGGAAAAGCTGCGATATTTATTAATTTTAAATTACACTTGAGTGGATGCAATATAAATTTCATCAACTCCTGATGTTTTCTGAAATCTGCATGTAAATGAGTCTACAATAGATAATCATTTCAGCGAATAGTTTACAATCAATTTTTTCTTGATTTATTAAACTCAACCTATAATTTCGTAGATTTAAAAAAATACGAATTCGTCATTGGTAATATCTTCCAAAAATAATTTTAGTTTTTGCGCAAATGTAATGACTTCTTCTAATAATTGTAACGCAGTATTTCCGTTTCCTTGCAACTTCAGATTCTGCTTATTAAAATGTTCAGTCATATCAAGCAAAATCAAAAATTATGAATCCATTTAGGATTAGAGAGGCATTGCAAATTTTCTACGTTATAATTCTTAGAAGTTAAGACAACTATTATTTCTTTCAAACATTCGTAGAATCATTTCAAAGATTTTCCCCTTGATAGCCATGTTACAGATGTAAACGTAAACCTTTATTCTGACTGCCTTCTTCTTGCAGAAGTGCCTCAAAAAGTCTGTCATTTCAGGCTTTAGATCGGATGTAATTGATTATATTGGTACAACAATGTCCATTACTCTTTTCAGTTATTGTAATAATCCCAATAACTTTGCAACTAAAGCTTCCTGATGCAAAATACTTGATTAGTTACTGCAAATTTTTACTTACATTTGAGAGCCGCACTTTTTGCAATAAAGAGCCTCATGCGGCTCCGGAGCCGTCGGTTCCCGACCCATGGGCTAAACCAATGGTCTGAAACAAAAACGCCAATTTAAAGCTGAGAATAAAGCTACTAACTAATCCGCGGACATTTTTCGATTCCAAGACTATAATAATATTGGCGACCATATAAATGAAAACTGCTGCATGTTATCCTGTTTTTTTTACATTCATCATTCGATGCTAAAAAATAATAAAAAATCTGGCCGGCTTAATTTCAAGATCAAGTTATGGAACATACTGTGTAAATTTCGAGATAGTCGGTTTTCTGGTTATCGTGTACACCGATTTGATGAACATACTTTCGAGGAAAACGCGTTTAAAGTTTTAAGATTGTTTTACAATGTTTTACATCCCAAAACACACTTTTTCTCAGAAGTAAATTTGTTTCGTATAATTTGTTTCCTACCTCCGGTTTGGTGGGGGAGGGGAGTCA
Organism: Aphodius sticticus; assembly: GCA_963966075.1. Classification (NCBI taxonomy): domain Eukaryota; kingdom Metazoa; phylum Arthropoda; class Insecta; order Coleoptera; family Scarabaeidae; genus Aphodius; species Aphodius sticticus. The sequence goes on from OZ014510.1 coordinate 21,619,314, forward strand.
TAACAGCACCAGATCTCCACTTCGCTCTGCACGGTTGTATTACAAACCATGACCCTTTCAAGGTATCCTTGCTAACCAAGCCACCAAGTGTTCGAAGCTGTCATACAAAAATCTTTGTAGCGTCGGTAGTTTTCAGAATATTGACTTGATATTTGGGAAGGAGTTAGGAAAAGGACTAAACCTCACGAAACAAAAAGAAGAAAGGAAAATATTGTCATTCAATGTAACCGGTCACCTTAACCAGTTCATCTCGAAATGGAGGGAAAATATGTGATTAAATTACGATTCCTACATTACCTATAAGAAAATTTCCACATAAGCCCCAATACGATTCCGAAGCTTCTACAAAATAACACTTATTTGTCAAATTACAAGTTTAGTTGAATTTTGGTTAAAAGAAAGTGTTTATGTTTATTGCTTTGAATAAATTACTTACTGATTAGCAAGAAGTATCGACCGACACTTGGCACTCAAAACAATGAATATTTCGGGAACGGTCTGAGTAAAATTCATGAAACACTTGGTTCATCCGCTAACGTTTCGCTTTCTATTGGTAAAGCTTCATCACAACGGGTTAATTCTACAATGTCAAAGACAATAGTCAATATAATGAAAATCGCAAAATACACAAAGAAAATCGACGGTCAGTTGTCTCCTAAGCACACTTTAGCGACAGTCATTTGTAGTAAAAGACAGTAAAAATTTAACGAAACAAAATAACGCGTGCGGCCTGTCACATGGTATTTTAGGTTAGCAGTAAAATTATTTGTTACAAATTAGAACGATTTTGGAAAGTCGGTATGGTAGAACAGTATGTTGCAGGTCGGCAAGAAAGAACTCTGTTTAGCATAATATGAATTGCAGCAATCAACTATCTTAATTGTGAATTTGATTTCTTTGCTGTTCACTAGACTGTCTATACAACTCAACGACGTTGGAGTACACGCTGCTCATCCCCCAATATCTGTACGATGATTTATGGTAATAGTACATGCTTTGATATGAAACATTTCAAGGAATAATATATCATAATAACTTTCTTCTGACGTTAGAGTTTTTACGTTTTCGAAGTCAAAATTGTGGTTCATAGTTAGACCATGAGCAGCTAATACACAATTATTACCACAATTATTAACTTCATAAAAATTATAAAGAATGGTGTTTTCAGTAGGTGCAGATGGCATTTCCAATCATGTATTTAATTTGTCAAAAAATAACGATAATTAAATGAAGGTAATATCGAAAATATTAATGTATTACGGCTGTATTTGTGATTAAAGCAGTTTTAATATTTTTTTGTCTACTTTCAACGTGTAGATTAAATCCCCAAACAAAATTTATCTAGAGTGCTTCTTTAAGCTAAGACAAAAATGATTTTGCATAAAACTTTTTTACCATTCCACTATTGATTTCCCAGAACATTAGTTCATAGCAATAGTAAACGCTATATTTTCAGCGTTTGTCAACAGTCATATCCTAATTGTTAGTAATCAGGTATGCTGTGTAAGATTGCTAAATCTAACAAAGTAAAATGTGTTGTGAACACAGTATTTTGAAGCGATTTACTGAAATATACCATTTTATTGGCAGCTTTGTTGTGGCTTAACTGTCACGCAGAACAGTATATTAGCAGTAAAATAAATACCAACAATTTGCGCACATTTATCAAATAGTCAACGATTTTTAAGTGATTAATTAATATTGTTTATATGCAAATGAAATGCCAGGTGTGTCCCATTAAAGCATAAAACATTTTGTGGCAATTTTTCCCTACAATAATTCGACATCAGCAAATAAAGCAATACACAAATTATGAGTTACAGTGAGAACAGTATCGCAGTATAATATTTATGATCTTTAATCTAATTCTCTTTATAAACACGTTAAAGCCAAAGAAATAGCAAATTATGTACTTTGAAGTTTATGTATTGTGAGCATAAATGTTATCTCTTTAGTACTGCGCAACTTCGATGAACTTTACACCAAGCAATTATTCGCTCGTTCCACAAATCAATTACTCAACTTGCAAATTGCGAACGCAAACTGGAAAACAAGCTGAAAACGCCGAACTAGAATTCCATAACTTCCGAATTGTCGGAAGTAAAAACAAATCAGCCGCGTCGGCCGGTTCAATAAAAAACACGAATTTCGTTTAACTCGTTCCGACAACTTTTCCTTGTCTTTAAAGAAAGAAAGTATTCTATTAGAGGACGCAGACAAAATAAAAACGAACGGTATTCGAGTTATTCGTGCGAGGTCCTATTTCATTAAACTTAAGCAAATGAAACTTTAGACATTCGGTGTACCTCAACTGAACTTACTACAGACCGCTCCATCTCTGTTTCTGACACTGCATTAAGTGTCACTGATTACGATAGGTATCGCACCAAGCTGAATCCGAAACAGAATCTAGTAAATTACAGCTGTGCGAATATCACCAGACGTGTTCATCAACAGAATTAAGTCAGTTTCTGGGAATTATAATTTATGAATAAAATAACCAAATCATTTGAGAATTGATAATAATTTATTATCCCGCCAACGCAGTTATTTATTATACACATGTTTTATTTTAGAAAATCAGCACCTACTCTGAAACTCTGGGAATAAATTGATACCAAATTATACGGAAAATGTGACAAATGTGAAAATTCGTCGATGTGTGAATGGGTCTTTATTCTGCCGTTGGTTTCAGATTTTTTATCAGAAGTTTTACAGCCAGCTCTCTTAAAGTATTACAAAAGCATAAGATTGGCATAAAAACGGAACCTCAGGGTTTTCTGGAGTCGCTGTTGTCAAAGTTGGTATTAAACATTTAAAACTCGAAATTGTCGATCCAATCGGACACCACATGGCGGCCTAAAAACAGTAGATTGGAATGAAAACTGCTACTCTGAGATTGTAGGGGTTGCTAATTTGGTACCGGCACACATTACCCCAATGACTCAAAAAGCTGGCCATAAATCAAATTTCTAAATTGTTAAATTCCAAAAAGTAAACCAGTTTCTGGGATAGGTAAAGAACCGATGTATTAAAAGGCGGCAATATTTTTTCACCTGAGCCCTGCGCCACGTGTCCTGATCAGCCAAAAGTTAGATTTTACTATGGCTGAACATAGATGCACATAAGTTGACGCTCTTGAAAACGATTGCAATTTTGTGTGTTAAGGAAAAATGTGATTTTTTTGTTATACCTTCTTTAGAACCATGTATAAACTTTCATTCGACATTGTTTTTATTAAAATTTACCCACAATTGTATTTATTGCAGGACCGAGAACATTCGCTTTTATAAAAAAAAAATCTGATGTGGCCAGGCACATGACTTTATCATACTATATATAAAATTAATAGTTTAGCTGCATGAGATTCTATTTGATCGAGATCGGCTATGTCTGCATTAAAATAAAACTAGTAGAACTAGACAAATATCTGGATTAAAGCTGCGTTCGGATATTGTACTCCGTTGACAGCGGGTACACCGTCCAAATGACACTTACGTGTTATTGGGTGTAAAAAGTGTAATGGTGTTCAATATCCGAACGCAGCCTATATTGACAGTAGCATTTTCAAGACATTAGCGTTTGACACTAGCTACTGTCATTAGAATCAAAATAATCTGACATATCCTGGCTACTAGTTTTAAAGCAGTACGCCCGATCTCGATGAAATAGAATTTGCTCATGCGGCTAAACTATAAATTCTACCAAAAAATGTCATATACATAAATTATGGAAAATTTCCTCTCCTTTAATTTATTATTTAACTATTTTGACGACATTACACAAATAGCGGCTCATTTGCAAAATCTTCGAAAAATGCTATGAGTAAACCACCAGTTCCTTTGGACCCCTTTCAACAGAAAGCTTTTCAGCTCTAAGTTTGGTTATAAAACTTCTAAATATGAAGTTTCGTCCCGATACCATTAGTAGTTTCTCCGGAATCGTCTCCACAAAAACTGGTACACACACACACATACACACACACACACACACACACACACACACACACACACACACAGACATTTTTTTGTACCTTGGTCAAAAATGTTCAGGGGACCGAAAAAGACATATTTCCGCTAAAATCTCAAAAAATTTTTTTGGCATGATTACAATACTTTACATACTGCGTATGATAAAGTAAAAAACGGTTTCATGTAGAATTTGAGTGTTTTAGTTTAGAGTTTAGCTTAATTGAGCTCTTGAAAGTGGTTCAAATTCAAAAATCTACTGCGGATAGGTGCGGATGCGGTTTTTGTTATTTTATTTCTATCACCTTGTAAAGGAAAATTCAAAAATTGATGTACGGGCTTATATTTAATTTGATGCAATTCCTTGAAACCGTGATAATAGAGGTAATTTAGAACATATTTAACCATATTTAGCCATATACAAATGATTACAGTTATCAAGATATTGACATTTTTATGTTCAATGCATCTTGTATGTTGTAAATGCCGTTCTGTACGTATATTTTTTCGTTTTGGATCATGTATAGCAAACAACCCCGATGACCTAGACTTAGAAATCATACGAAAAAAACCTTAAACTTTGTACTATGTGAATTTCTTGGAAATTTGTTGCTTGAAGCGAATCGGATTTATATTCAGGGCAAGAAAATACATCGAAAGCACCTACTCGCATACACAGTTCTCTGCATTAAAATAGATTATTGTTGAGGAGAGACAATAGCAAGCTTGTGAATAGAAACTGGTTAGGCGTTTTCGATAAATGTGTTTATGCGGAATACGAATCTGTGTTCAAAACATGCGTATTAGTGTCGTACCACTAAAAAAAAACGACCGTGTCAGCTTGAAGGATGATCACATTTCGAAAGTTTTCATGCAAACAATAAGTATAAGTATTGGACAATTTTGAAATAATAGTTTTTATAGTGATAAATATAGTTAAATAGGTTCTTAATTGCCTCTACTATCACGCCTTCAAAGGCATGCATCGAACGGAAAATAGCATGAATAGCGTATGTACCGTTTCAATACACAATATCGACTGGTGTAAATTTTCATTTTCTTGCTCTACCACTGGTGTTAAAAGATAAAAAAGATTTCAGGATTTTCTTACAACATAACAGACCCAAAAATATTATCTCCTATAACTCAGAAACGACATGTATTATACAATTTTCAATCCGTCTATTATGCGTATTTAAACAGCACATGCCATATATATTTTTGTAAATTTCACACAGTAATAGAAATAAAATCACAAAAAATATTGATGACAAATCTTGTTGCAGTAATTAATTTACAATAGGTGTACTGCAGTGGAGAACAATTTTTAATATGTTTGCCTGTTTCCCTATTTTGTACTGTTTTATTGTGTTTATTAAGTTGTCAACTATCAAATACTTAGTATGAAGGTTAAAATGCTTTACATGAATAAACAACACATCTAGAGTCCTTATAGGTGAAAAAATCATTTTGGCCAGGTTTTCGGGTCAAATGCCCCACTGTGCGGCATCTAGCATTCAAACCTACGAAATGGCAGCCAAAAGCGCCGGATGCACATCTTAACTACTAGCCGGGTGCTAAAAATTGTAAAAATGCGAATAACTTCTCCATATATCTGACAAACGACTGGGCAAACTCCTTCAAGCCTAAGATTAGATAGAACAGTTCCTTTAGTACTTAGCTGTCAGGTCTCTTCTCATATCTTTCTCTTAAATGTCCAACAGTGGTTGGCCGGTATAGTAGGAGTCTACTTGCCGTGTTCGTCGCTGACCTCATCTGAAAAAGTCCATGTGGTTCCAGGAAATTGATTTTAAGCAACATTATAAAGCTTTGTAAGTAGCAAAAAGGGTAGACCTTAATTTTTTAGAGTCGTCTGCACTGTGTTTGTCCAATTGCCGTTGCATTGTTATAAATTTTTAAATTTCATGTGAGTTTAGGTTCATATACGATTTATAAAAATTTCCGGTTTTGACCATCGCTTTCACAACATGTTTGATCAGATCAAGCTAAAGGGTATTTTACACTATACTACTTTCGTCTTTTTCTAAACTTCTTTTTAGTCACTAGAAAAAAGTTCTAAATAATAGTATAGTTGGAAATGCCATGCTATTATATTTCTAAACTTTTTCTTAGTATAGACGCATGCGCAGTGTAGGCATTTGTAAGGTTTGCCAACAGTGCTACCGTGAATCATTTAGTTTTGTTTTGACATACCGCAGAAAAGTATACGTTTAACGTCACAGTGACGCGCTACACTTTGTACAGTTGATTTAATTTATGTAATTTAATTTGTAGTAACATGTGTACACAGTAAAATATTGCACAAATAAACCTGTATAAAGTAAACAAACAACATAACCTTAAATGCACCAGGTGGGCTATGCTGGAATACATAAAGAAGTGTGTCTAATATACCCATCCCTTGTTACTTTAAAACTTTTTTCTAGTTACTAAAAAGAAGTTTAGAAAAAGACGAAAGTAGTGCAGTGTAAAATAGCTTTTAGTTGCAAGGGCGGTAAGATATATAATTTTTTTACCAAAGGGCTATTTAAAATATTTTTTCGGGGGTGACATAAACGTTTGTACCTACTCTACCCTCCAAACGTAAAGTGCCGTATCTAGAATAATATGAAAAATTGAGCTGTTTGTGTTTTTCTACTCTAAAAAGTAAATTTTCTTAGATTAATTACAGGAATGTAACCAAAATGTTTTTATTTAATAGCAAAAAAACTATTTTGTGAGCTAAATCGATAATTTGAGTTTGACAAGTCATTTCCTCAAATATATATTGATTTTTATTTCTGGGTTATCAAGACATAACTATTATGTATAGAATGCAACGGCATTTTTATTTCAGACCACCTTGAGTGGACAAATGAAGCCAACAAGAGATAGTGGATCTCCGCGCAGCGTCGTAGTTGAAGAGTGGTCATGGTCTTGGGAAAATTAATATTTTTGTCGGACAATACCGGGAATATTTTACTAAATAGGTGTACGAAATTTGGAATCAACTGATAGCATAGGGTTGTCAATAAATAATACAAATAATGTTAAGAATATTAACCGTCCTTAAAAACCCAAAGTGATGCAACTGGGACAGCTAATGGGACTTTGAGTGTGTTGTTCAGCGCAATAAATAGAAAGTTGCAGATTCACTTATTTTTTTCTGGGGTTTGGTCAAATTTGGTCCAAAATTACCTGTTAGTGCTATTAAAATCAGCGACCATAAAACGCATTATCAGTCAAGTTTCGTTCACATTTGAAAAAAAATCTGATGTGGCCAGGCACATGACTTTATCATACTATATAGAAAATTAATAGTTTAGCTGCATGAGACTCTATTTGATCGAGATCGGCCATATGTGCATTAAAATAAAACTACTAGAACTAGACAGATATGTCGATTAAAGCTGCGTTCAGATATTGTACTCCGTTGACACCGGGTACACCGTCCAAATGACACTTACGTGTTATTGGGTAAAAAAGTGTAATGCAATATGCGAACGCAGCTTATATTGCCAGAAGTTATTGTCAAAACATTAGCGTTTGACACCAAGACTACCTACTGTCATTAGAATCAAAAAATCTGACAAATCCTGGCTACTAATTTTCATGCAGTACGACCGATCTCGTAGAAATATAATTTGATCATGCAGCTAAACTATTGATTGTGTGAAATTCCAGAAATGGCGGCTTATTTGCAAAATCTTTCAAAAATGCTAAGACTAAACCTCCAGTTCCTTTGGACCCTCTTCAACAGAAAGCTTTTCAGCTCTAAGTTTGGTTATGAAACTTCTAAATATGAAGGTTCGTCCCGATACCTTTAGTAGTTTCTCCGGAATCGTCGCCACAAAAAACGGGTACACACACACATACACACATGTAATAAGTCGAGGTTTTGCGCGCGGGTTTGTATGGATGTTTGATTTCAAACCTTGGCGTGCTTTGTGTTGAGTTGGTATTTAATAGACGCTCGGAGTGGCGCTGCAGTCGCGTCAGGGTTACCGCGCAAGCTTTTGGCGCGAAAAAGTTGAGGAACTGGTAAAGAGACAAGCAAACAGCCTCTTTGGCATCGGGCTTTGAAGGTAGACGGTCGTGCGTCAAAACGCGCGCCCAAGCGTAGGGCCCCAATGGGGGCCAAGTTATAGAAACTGTGCTGTCTCGTGTTTCTTGTGCTCAACCGAAATATTAAGGTATTTATTTGTTGTCTGTACTTGCTGATTTGTCCATCTCTGCCAAATTAAGAATATATCATGTTTAGGATTAGCAGTCATATTTGATGTAAGCAGTTCTGCATTGTTGTATATATTTTTGTTAATAGATTTTATTGTGGTTTTCTTGGGCATATTCATTTTAGAATAATAATATAAACCTGTCCCTTTTATGGTAAAGTATTTAACCCTGCATATAGTGTTTAATAATTAGTGAGTTCAAACGTCTCTGACAAAGTCTCAGAGAAAGAACTCAGTGTTGTAGCCTCCGTAAGAGAGATAATTAATTCACGCTACCGTAAGATTAGTTTGTTTAAATCAGTTAGTACCTGTGATTGAAGATGGCGGACCAAGCGTCGCTTGAGGCGAGTTACCACAGGGGCCCCCTTCAGTTTAGAGTTGATTAAAGTATAGTAAATATTGAGAAGGGTGTCCGCCCTATCACACACACACACACACACACACACACACACACACACACACACACACACACACACACACACACACACACACACACACACACACACACACACACACACACACACACACACACACACACACGCACGCACGCACCCACGCACGCACGCACGCACGCACGCACGCACGCACGCACGCACGCACGCACGCACGCACGCACGCACGCACGCACGCACGCACGCACGCACGCACGCACGCACGCACGCACGCACGCACGCACGCACGCACGCACGCACGCACGCACGCACGCACGCACGCACGCACGCACGCACGCACGCACGCACGCACGCACGCACGCACGCACGCACGCACGCACGCACGCACGCACGCACGCACGCACGCACGCACGCACGCACGCACGCACGCACGCACGCACGCACGCACGCACGCACGCACGCACGCACGCACGCACGCACGCACGCACGCACGCACGCACGCACGCACGCACGCACGCACGCACGCACGCACGCACGCACGCACGCACGCACGCACGCACGCACGCACGCACGCACGCACGCACGCACGCACGCACGCACGCACGCACGCACGCACGCACGCACGCACGCACGCACGCACGCACGCACGCACACCCCCACACACACACACACACACACACACACACACACACACACACACACACACACACACACACACACACACACACACACACACACACACACACACACACACACACACACACACACACACACACACACACACACACACACACACACACACACACACACACACACACACACACACACACACACACACACACACACACACACACACACACACACACACACACACACACACACACACACACACACACACACACACACACACACACACACACACACACACACACACACACACACACACACACACACACACACACACACACACACACACACACACACACACACACACACACACACACACACACACCACACACACACACACACACACACACACACACACACACACACACACACACACACACACACACACACACACACACACACACACACACACACACACACACACACACACACACACACACACACACACACACACACACACACACACACACACACACACACACACACACACACACACACACACACACACACACACACACACACACACACACACACACACACACACACACACACACACACACACACACACACACACACACACACACACACACACACACACACACACACACACACACACACACACACACACACACACACACACACACACACACACACACACACACACACACACACACACACACACACACACACACACACACACACACACACACACACACACACACACACACACACACACACACACACACACACACACACACACACACACACACACACACACACACACACACACACACACACACACACACACACACACACACACACACACACACACACACACACACACACACACACACACACACACACACACACACACACACACACACACACACACACACACACACACACACACACACACACACACACACACACACACACACACACACACACACACACACACACACACACACACACACACACACACACACACACACACACACACACACACACACACACACACACACACACACACACACACACACACACACACACACACACACACACACACACACACACACACACACACACACACACACACACACACACACACACACACACACCACACACACACACACACACACACACACACACACACACACACACACACACACACACACACACACACACACACACACACACACACACACACACACACACACACACACACACACACACACACACACACACACACACACACACACACACACACACACACACACACACACACACACACACACACACACACACACACACACACACACACACACACACACACACACACACACACACACACACACACACACACACACACACACACACACACACACACACACACACACACACACACACACACACACACACACACACACACACACACACACACACACACACACACACACACACACACACACACACACACACACACACACACACACACACACACACACACACACACACACACACACACACACACACACACACACACACACACACACACACACACACACACACACACACACACACACACACACACACACACACACACACACACACACACACACACACACACACACACACACACACACACACACACACACACACACACACACACACACACACACACACACACACACACACACACACACACACACACACACACACACACACACACACACACACACACACACACACACACACACACACACACACACACACACACACACACACACACACACACACACACACACACACACACACACACACACACACACACACACACACACACACACACACACACACACACACACACACACACACACACACACACACACACACACACACACACACACACACACACACACACACACACACACACACACACACACACACACACACACACACACACACACACACACACACACACACACACACACACACACACACACACACACACACACACACACACACACACACACACACACACACACACACACACACACACACACACACACACACACACACACACACACACACACACACACACACACACACACACACACACACACACACACACACACACACACACACACACACACACACACACACACACACACACACACACACACACACACACACACACACACACACACACACACACACACACACACACACACACACACACACACACACACACACACACACACACACACACACACACACACACACACACACACACACACACACACACACACACACACACACACACACAGACATTTTTTTGTACCTTGGTCAAAAATGTCCAGGGGACCCATACATACTGCATTACATACTGCGTATGATAAAGTAAAAATGGAACGTATATTACTTTACTGCCAATGGTGAAAATCCGGTAAAAATCAGAAGCAGAAGAAACTTTATCAAGATCACCTTAAATACCTACCTCCAATAAATATATGAAGTAAGAACATACAGTGTAACACCCTTTTTTGTTTTAACACAAATAGAAAATTCTGTTTGATTTAAAGAAATCGTAGTTTGAATAGAGGCAAAAATATATTTATATGCTACAAAGAATATTTATTTGTATCAAGGAACATTTGGATGGAGCAAAGTAATTTCCTTGACTCAAATAAGCATTCTTTGTAGCAAATAAATATATTTTTGCCTCTATTCAAACAACGATTTATTTGACTTAAACAATATGTCTGACAGCGTATCCAATTTAAACTGAGAAATAATTTCAACTGAGCTCTCAAAATATATGAAAGAATCAATAAATTATATAAGGGATCTTATCGAACCTTTTGTCACTAGTAATAGTTATATATAATTTAATAATTTAGATTTCAAGTACCCAAATTAGTGTCTGCTTTTGAATGGTTTCAACAGGCAAACAAAAAGACTTTCAACATGAACCACAGTACCACACTAGCACTTCAAAAAGGGTAAATAGAACTAATGTGGCTTTTTTACATATAGTCATTACATTACTAAATTTACCAATCTTTCTTTTATTTAACACAACATCAACATGTTAATAGCTTCGCTAAATTAAGAAAATGAACATAATTAACTTATCCATAATTTCGAAATTCTAGACACTACAATATAATAATATAGACATACAAGGAAATGAAACTTTTCAGTACTAAACTAATGTTCGGTGATATTATTTCTTTCTTATTTTAAATATTGGTAAATATCTACGTATTATATTGTACCTGATATCCCCTCTAGCTTCATTTGCCCATTATCAGCAAGCGTCTTAAAACCGGTTTTTTGTAACAACTGGCCTTGCTCTGGTCATATGTATGTGTGTGCGTCGACAAGCAGTATCGCGAAAAATGTGGTTTGCGCGGCCACCACGGCATCAAATTTCCTCAAATTTGGCTTATTATCGATCAAATTCGTAGTTATTTAAACATTTTAAACTACCGGTGTGGTATAAATGTGCAACTAGAACCGTGTGTTGTGTTCTTTGAAGATTTGTGACGATTACGTACCCGGTAAGTGATATTTGTCGCTTTTTCCCTTTGTGTAGATAACGCAGGTTAGGTTTTACAGATGTAGTTGTGGAAAACATAGTCGCTTTCACAAAACACGCGACATACACTATGATAATTATCTTTGTTATGGGCTTAATGATTTTGGAAGTAATTAAACAAATAGTTCGTGTGCTATTTGTAGTCTTTTGCGTGAACCTTCTATATTCTTATATTATTATCTTAAACATAAACAGAAAGAAAATGGTGCTTACAAGCATTAGCAGGGTCGTCTGACGATATTGAGGGGCCTTGAAAAAACCTTGTTTGCGTGTCCTTAGAATTACAAGATTAAAATGTTCGAATTTAAACTAAGTACACAAATTGAGCCCAATGAATGGTCCAGTGCATTAACCAGGTAAGTCCACTGAAGCAAAACGTACAGAAATAATAAAAACTGAACATATGTTTGTAATTGTGTGTGCCCCTGTGTCCTTGATATAAACTATGTCGGTCATAGTATCACGTGTTATGAGAAAATCATGAATTTCAATTAGAAACGAATAACGGGTTTGGAAAAAAACTGCAGTAGAGAGGACGTGTCGGTTCGCCTACCAAGGCACAATTCTGTGGCTTGGATGAAGAAGGGCCTATCTGAAAAAAATCGCGTTTTGACATATTTGAGGGTTTATAAAAAAAATAAATACGATTTTATTTATGTTTCTTGTCCGAATTGCATGACATTTTCACAACGTGTGAAAGAATGTACAAGAATTGGAAAAATATGAATATTTCTGTTTTTTATATGGTTTACAGCTTTTGGCTACTTAGGCCCTTGCACATTGGGCTCGAGTTACATAGGTTTTATGTATGACATCTTCATTAAAACATTTAGGTGCTAAAAATGCTTCTTAGGACCTATTGTCAACTAAAACATTAGTTGGGCCATTTTTAATGCCCTTCCTTGATATAAATTTTGATTTTTTATGGTAATGATAATGCAATTAAAGTTTAATTACATTTTAGTACCCTTTTTATTTAAGAAAAATGTCTTTTAAACAGAGGTGTACACTTACTGTTAATCATTTTAAATTCCAAAAGAAAATAAAAAGCTAACCCATTATTACACAAGCCATACCCATATTCCATATGATTTCCCATCCTGTGCGGAGTACTACCCGTCTTTGCCTTTAATTTCAAATAAATGTGACTGCAAGAATTATATCTCAGCATGAAATACAATGCCAACGATGCTGTGTATAATCGTATTACCTATAGCATAGGAGACGTGGCTACGAAAGCACGGAATTGCAGACATAATATTCGATAACGTGGAATCAACATTTTGGAATGACAATCAGCTCTGCTCTCGTTGTCGTATCGTAGCTGCATTAAAGTCCATAAACAGCACACGTTGCGGCACGAAATTTCATATTCGTGGCACAAAGGTCCTCAGATGCTTTTGAAGGAAGATCGTAATCTACATACTCGCAAAAGTCGAAGATTTAGTCGAGCCGGGTGTAGTACAATTCGTGTATTTGCCAAGTCTTGCCTATCTAAATGTGTGCTGAAAAAGTGAAATATTAGCCGAATGTGAAGCGCCGCCTTTATGTTAACACATCATCTAATACAAACCAGCACAGAACGTTAAATTCATGATAGAATTTTATTGAATTCTCCGTAACGGTTTAGCATTATGGAAACGGAGGTTTACGTATATCCGTAAAATTTCTCGATAAAATGGTATCTTAGGCGTCGTTGGTTTATTTGTTTCGGTATAAGAGAAAAGCCGCTAAATTTTACGCGCATATTTCAGCGCCACAAACATAAATATACAGCCGCAAACATAAAAGCTGTATCTAAGGTGCACCATAAATTTTCCCATATTAAAACATATTATATTATTTATTAGATTGAAAGAAAGGGACGTAACGAGTCATAATCCCAAAGGGTGGGGCACTGTGCGTACTCTGATATCTCCGACATCACCCAGCCGCCCCTGAGAAAGCAACTGTGAAACATTTTATAGAATGTACAAGGTGCGGCAATGTGTTTTGATTTAAACTTGCGGCACTTGTACAGTTTGCTTAAAATTCTTTGATCATACGACTTGGGCTGTCTTTCATACGACTTGTCTTTTGCGAAATATAGCATTTTTAAATAAAAATATTGTGATAAGCAAGATTGAAAAACTGAGTTTTGTACTGATAAGTTGGCTTGTATACCTTTTTTTTTGTTTTTTTATTTTTGTCATTGTGATTTATTTCGTAAAATATATGTTGGTTGGTACCGGCTCTCAAAGAATAGAATATTTGGATGTGCATTCATTTTAATAAATTTGCAAACCACAATTTTAAATAAATAATCAATAAAAAAAGTAGTGTAGATAACGATAAAAATACATAACTGAATACTAACTGAAATATCTGATTCTGAAGGTAGAAATTGTTGATTGTCTCTAGTTTTTTAGAAACACTGCAAAAACGGACAGAATCCATTTTGGTATTTGTTTTCTTAAAAAACTGACTCAAGTGAGACTTTCTGTTTACCGATTCAGATACGGAAAAAAACATCACATAATATGCTTAAAATTAACTTATTTACTTGAAAAAAAGGTTTCGAAACAGCTGTCATACGCTTGCTTAAAAATAAGTATCAATCGAGAAACTACAGCCAAACATCAAGACAAGTTGTCATTTATGGTTTTTCCTTCTTTAGTGTTATCTTAAATCCTATTACATTATTATATTTCTCATAAAAACGGTATTTAATTAACACTTAGGTCACAAGTTATTAGTGCCTACTTGCTTAGTAGAAGTAGTAGAAAATATAACAGTAGAATATTATAGTATTCCATTTTACCCATCGGTTGATATGTTAATTATCTGGAAATTATCTATAAATTAAATTGTTGCTGGTATTACAAGAAATAGCATTTCAAATTGCAATGTATCACTTGAAATTGTTTATCTTCTACAAAAACTGATAATGGAATAAACTAAAAAACAAAATGATGAGTATTTATATGGATTTGTAACAGGGTACTATAGAACTTTCCCAACCTTCTTATTATTGTTCTTCCACGAAACTAGTCCAAAAACATCGTTATTATTTACCAGGTGTAATTAGGTGTAAAATGTTTAGTTTTAGCATTTTTGAAAGATTTTACAAATAAGCCGCCATTTCTGGAAATTCATCGAAATAGTTAAATAATAAATTAAAGTAGAGGAAATTCCGAATAATTTATGGCTATGACATTTTTTGATAAAACTAATAGTTTAGCTGCATGAGCAAATTCTATTTCATCGAGATCGCTCCTACTGCATTAAAACTAGTTAACCAGGATTTATCAGATATTTTTATTCTAATGACAGTACGTAGTGTCAAACGCTGATGTTTTGACAATACCTACTGTCAATTTAACCAAAATATCTGTCTAGTTCTAGTAGTTTTATTTTAAAGCATGGCCCATCTCGATCGAATAGAATCCCATGCAGCTAAACTATTAATTTTATATATGGTAAGATAAGGTCATGTGCCTGGCCACATCAGATTTTTTTATAATGTATCAAAAAAATAATGAAATTCGGTCAGGTACTACAAAAGTTATTGAAGATTAAAGGTTTATTTATTAATATTATAAATAAATTTTATTTATTACCCTGTTTGATGACAACCTCCTATTTTCCTATAGAAAGGGAATGAACATTTACGATAGATTTATTTGCGTTGAATGCAAATCCTGACTAAAAACTCTTCTATCATGTAAGGTTCTTCAGAAAAGAATAGATGGAACAGAATCTAGAAATTAAGCATAAGAGGGGAGTAGAATATATTAAATGGCAAGGTAAATTTATATAAACACTATCCAAATCGTTTTGGGACACGTTAGTTAAAATCTGCGTACCAAAAAGTGTCTGTCCTTACTCCGCATTACATATTTAGAAGTAAGGTAAAATGTTGTGATAAATTACGTTTTACTTATATTATAGTATTTTACTTATCCCCAAAATCTTAAATGACATTCGTTATTCCTCCAATAGTTACTACATAGGCTTCGTTCAAAATGTGTCAAAACCTATTGCCACACCCTGTACACAATATCGAGAGTGCCAGGTTTTATTATGTGGTGGGTGTTACTTTGCTCCTCGTAAATATCGAGTATGTCGTAATATCTTCTGTAGGAAAAAAATGTAGAAGCACTCTTCGGTACACACATTCAGACTCCAATAGCAGCAGGGCGACAGGGTGTGAAGAATTTAACGTTTGATGACAAGACATCGTGCGTCATAAAGTTCTACGGTTTTTTCTTTTTCACGAGTTCACGAGTAATATAGTTTGTATGTGTTCTGTTCTTGCCTCATTAAATATGAGACAAAGGACGTCGTCGCCTTTCCACGGACAAAAACTTTATATTATTATGACGAAGCGTTCTGACGCTCTGGAGACAAATAATAATACTTATATCTTATTACTTATTACTTTTCTTGAATTTAAAGTTGATACATTTTTCAATCATTTATAAGATACACTGTTATGCCGTTTAAACGATGCGATTCTTAAGTGTGATTTTTAGCGTCATTTCTTGTGACATATATGTCCAAATCTAAAATAATAACAATCATATGGCATCATAGGTTCGACAATTACCTTCAAAAGTCGCCTATAATGTAAAACCCCATAGATAAATCCTATGAAAAACTATAGTTTTACTCACAAGATTTTATATGAATGATCTGGGAAAAGATACCATATGAAATTTTTATTTCGTTTACTACTGTTACTAATTTTCGAAATTGTGAAGTGTTTTAGAAGTACTTGTCTATGTTGTCTGTGTCAGTTTTTGCTGTGAAATTAATAAAATCTCATTTATTTCAAGAGATAGGTAAGCGGTTAAAGGCATCAAAGTTGGGTATAAGGTACAGTTAGTTTGAGTTGCAGCTTAATCTGATTGGGCAATCAAATTCGTTGTAGAAACGTGTCTTAAGAATGGTTGGTTAACAAATGTCTTAAAAATAACAGTTAGCACCCATGTTAACACCTTAAACCGCCATTTTCAGGCCTTTGATTATGATAATATATGTTCTTTTGAATCAGTACACCATTGAACCGCACAAAAATAGGTGTCATTTTTTTGTGACTGAAAGTAAACTATGAAAAGGAGCCAATTTCTATAAAGCTTATAGGTACTTATAGTCACTGGACCACTAACGAGCTATATTCAAAACTATATATAAGACGAAACTGTATATTCATTACTTGGTAGGTTCGTATATGATTTTATTTGATCGTACTGACCTTCGATACAACTGGGTGAGATTGATCAACTAGTTCTTGGTGTGATAAATCTTACCCCGGTTTATAGTAGACGATGGATTTAATTTTATAAAATAAATGCATTGCTTTATTGCTACCGGCTATCAATACAAAATGGGAGGGTATATAAAGAAAAGCTTTGTAATTACACAAGTTCAAAAATTTTCAGAGGTTTAAATAGAAGCAAGAATTTTATTTTTACTTTATCATACGCAGTATGTAAAGTATTGTAATCGTGCCAAAAAAATTTTTTGAGATTTTAGCGGAAATATGTCTTTTTGGGTCCCCTGAACATTTTTGACCAAGGTACAAAAAAATGTCTGTGTGTGTGTGTGTGTATGTGTGTGTGTATGTGTGTGTGTGTACCCGTTTTTTGTGGCGACGATTCCGGAGAAACTACTAAAGGTATCAGGACGAAACTTCATATTTAGAAGTTTCATAACCAAACTTAGAGCTGAAAAGCTTTCTGTTGAAGAGGGTCCAAAGGAACTGGAGGTTTAGTCTTAGCATTTTTGAAAGATTTTGCAAATAAGTCGCCATTTCTGGAATTTCATCGAAATAGTTAAATAATAAATTAAAGATGAGGAAATTCTGAATCATTTATCACTATGGCGTTTTTTGGTACAATCAATAGTTTAGCTGCATGAGCAAATTCTATTTCTACGAGATCGGTCGTACTGCATGAAAACTAGTAGCCAGGATTTGTGAGATTTTTTGATTCTAATGACAGTAGGTAGTCTTGGTGTCAAACGCTAATGTTTTGGCAATAGCTCCTGTCAATATAACTGCGTTCGCATATTGCATTACACTTTTTACACCCAATAACACGTAAGTGTCATTTGGACAGTGTACCCGGTGTCAACGGAGTACGATATCCGAACGCAGCTTTAATCGACATATCTGTCTAGTGCTAGTAGTTTTATTTTAATGCAGACAAGGCCGATCACGATCAAATAGAGTCTCATGTAGCTAAACTATTAATTTTATATGTAGTATGATAAAGTCATGTGCCTGGTCACGTCAGATTTTTTTTGTTTGTTTGTGTGATACGTTCAAATCTTGTAATGGATATTTTACATACTTGCCAATGTGCAATCGAGTTGAAATCAATAAAAAATTTGAAAATATTCCAAAATTTGTAAAATTTCATCTTTTGGAAAATTTGTCCAGTCGAGTTGAAATATTGCATTTACACAGATTTAGTGACAATGCATGAATCAATAAAAAAAATTTAAAATTTTCAAAATTTTTAGAATTTGTCCAATCGAGTTGAAATTTTGCATGTGGGTGTATCTCCAGTGACAATGCATAAATAAATAAATGGAAAAAATGAATAAGCCGTACTTAATTGAAATATATTCTTTCATAAGTTTATTTTTAGTGTTGTTATTGTAGATACGTTTCTTTTAATATCACTCTGCTAACTTATACCAATTCCAACAAATTGGCTTGGTCGATTTTGTTGAATTGTCTGATTGTTACTACATCAATATAAAGCCATTCTCAATTATTAAAATGAGGTGATCACCCACTTTTTATTTATTTTTGCTGTTATTTATGAATTGTTTGGTATTATATTTTGTATTCCAATACACCTACATCTGTCTCAAATACCTGCCAAATACGGTTTGTTTAACTCAAATATTATTAACTCAAACTCTAATATTATATTATAAGTGTATAACATTATAAATTTAAAATGATCAACCTCACCAAACTTTACGGTACAAACAAATAAAATACACCAAAGCAAAACCAATAAAATAACAGAATCAGTACCCATTACAACTATAAATACATTTAAGTAAGACGATAATAATAAAAATAAAAATAATAAAAATAAATTGAAAAACAAATTAAAAAATCATATGATTCTTTTTACTTATTTTTTTCTAGAGAGTAAATTTTATCCGAGCAAAAAGTTTCACATGGTTTTTAATTAATATTTCAAACGGCTGTAATTTTTTCATGAATTGAAAAAAAAAACTAATAACGCCATATAAACTTAAAATGGTGTTGCGGGAAAAGAAGTAGGACACCCTATATATACTCCCTATAGAGCTTCAAAACTCGAACACATATGGACTTTGATGTTGTTTGAAGAATGGTGATTTTTTAATTTGTTAAGTTTTGTATCCGTTATTTTTCTAATGGCAATGTTAAATAATAATATTATAATTAATAGTATATCTTGTGATCTAACATTGCCATTAGAAAAATAACGGATACAAAACTTAACAAATTAAAAAATCACCATTCTTCAAACAACATCAAAGTCCATATGTGTTCGAGTTTTGAAGCTCTACAGTACCATGCATAAACATCATCCATACGCTATCAAAACGAAAAGCTACTGTTCCTTTACATTGCTTAAAACGTGGCCAAAGATTCAGAGAAAGATGCTGATAGCATTTAAAGTTCGGCAATCTTAACTTGATATTTTCCTGCGCAAGGGCAAAATTTGGGTTTCGTTTACGAAATTTTTTACGTGCTTTTTCCCAGATTGCATCACAAATTAACAAATTAGTGTAATGAAGAAAAGTCAAACTGTGGCTAGATTACATGAAGTGAACGTTCTGTTATGTTTGTAAGAAATATTCGAGTATTTGCGTGTAGTAAAAATTCAAAAGTTGGAAATATTTTATATCAATAAAATAATGGTCTATTTGCTAACAGACAAGTAAATTAATTTTCGTACTTTTTCGGAATGATATGTATTTGCTATTTCAGTAGTTATGCTAGTTTTTTTGTTTTTGGTCTATTCAATGAAGCCCTATTGGATTACGTTCAGGGAACATAAACGACTACTAACATTTGAATGATAAATATAATTAATCTAGGCGAGGAAATGTTTTTGGAAAAATAACCGCGACCTTGATTTGAACTATGAACCTACGCATTTTTGTTCAGTTTCAAGCAATTGAGGTACCGAAGAAGTGCATCGGTTAGCGAATTTGTCATTTAACTGAGATTAGCTCACAATGAGTCTACAATGAGGTCTAGTCCAGAATTTTGTATCAAGATTTGGAAATTCTCATTTCTATGTTCCAAACAAGTTACGCGTATCTTATTTAGAGAAACATACCGCGAAACGTATTCGTAAACGTGATAAATTACGTTCATCTGAAAATGCGTTCATTACGCTTTGTGGCAATTATACACGCGAAACCACGTACGCATGATGGAACTCCACACGCTCCTGTTGCGAGTCCTCAGTTTGCCGGAGTTGTCATTGTTTTAATCTCGGTTTCAAAGGTATTAACTAGCTTTCTCTACCAGGAGAATGTTTTGGAGAATGCGCTGTTTCGTGAAATTTTATAATCCGTCTAGAAACGGCATTACAATTACAGTGTGTTGTTGTCATTTTCAGAAGGTTAAACCGGACAGATTTTCATAGATTACACAAAGATGGCATTGTTGTGTAAACCATTCCAATTAATAATATAAATACGAACTATTGTTTTATAACGAGACACTTTCCTTTCGTTTTGATATACAAATTATTATATATCAGTGCTGACAATTGTTAATATATGGTAACAACTCCAACTGCTACAGTTTTCTATTGTTGTTTTGGCAATAGTAGTTTTATGCCATTGAAAAGCATAAGGAGAGTATAGTATGTACATTGTAAATGGTAATCAAAATGGAGTATGCAGATGATGATCATGATGAATTCTGCATTTTAAGCAAAAAATGATATTTAAAAGGGCATACGATTAGGGACGATTATGCGGTGAAATACGGTCTGTCTGAAGAAAAAAGTTTCAGTTAATTAATTTTAATTATACTTCTTCATTGTGATAGAAAGAGACATTTCCACTGTTTCCTAGCTTCTCTTGGGTTTTACCTTGATTGGCACCTTTTTACCTTGATTGCAGTCCAGCACCGAAGCCAGTTTTCAATTACATAATTTCGCATAAAGTAATATGCCACAGTAATTAGTTTCTTATTCAACACCAACACCTGCTATAACTGCTTATAGCCGAAAAACATTAACCATGTTAAGTCCGAGATTACAGATGTGAATTGATGGAAATCCGAGCAACTATTTTTTTTAAGTTGACAATTTATTGGCTAAATAGCTCACAGTAATATTGAGGTGTGGGAACATGAATTCCCACCATCTCTAATTTTCAACTCATTCTAGAAATAAAGCGCAAACGGTGTGAATATCGAAACGACTACACAACAACAAAATAAAACGTTTCACAACACACAAAAGTCGTTTGTATATGGGAATTTCTCTTTTTTGTACTATAATTTTCAGGTACTTGCTTTGTAAGTCATGTTTTGCCCAAAAGATCTTTATTTTGCATCCAAGTAAATGTACTTCCTCGATAATTTTAATTATCTTTTGCTTTTATAATCTATGAGCATCGAAGCACTTTGCGTATAATTATTTATTCATAACTTAGTTTATATCATTAACATAGTATCAACAAATTCTGCATTCACAAACTATACGTTTATTATTATAAATAGTGTATACCGGATATCCGGTCTTAATTTAAAACCGGATCTTCACTAAAAGTTTTTGAAATTCTGAACATTGAAAATGTACTGCTTAGACTGTTTATTTTGAAATACATAAATTTCTTGCTCTTGCTCTTGCTCAATAGATGAAATTAGTTTTGGTCTGGTATCAATTTATTTTTAAAATGTCAGTCGACTGAGTTTTTGAGATTAGGAACTAGTAATGTGAGAAATGTTTGAAATAAAACGTTCACTCTCAAACGCAAAATAAATCGTGAACACATTGAGTATTTGGAAATTTAAAAGTAAAAAATTTTGTAATGCAGTTTTTATTAACGATTACATTATATAAGTTTGAAAGTTTTGAATGTTTTGCTAATGGATTCGCTTAGTTTTATAAATACTCCAGTTCAGCATTTTTTTAGCTATTTGATATGGCACAGGCCATATGTATAACATAATGAGATGGCTAAATTTACTGAAGATTGAAGTGACAGCAATTTTTCAGAATTTAATTATCTCTGGCTCTGATTCCGTTATCCAGAAGTTATACATGAAGAGTTGATTTCAAAAGCAGCACTTGTAAAAAGAGAATCTATATTCTCAGGTGAAACGAAAATCGACACACTCTTTTATGGAATAGTATTTTTTTAAGGGAAAAATTTACCGATGTTTTTCTATGTTTATGTTTTTCGTCAAAAATAGTTTCACCTAAATGTTACAAATGGGAAGCAAATTATGTCAAAATTCCGAAATTCAATACCTAATTCAAAATCTATTGAGAGGTTGAACAAGATAATATTTTCTTTCCACATGTAAAGAAGCTTTACATACAAATAAATCCAGCTGAACCTTTTTATTTAAATTGAAAATATAATGAAGGGTTCTGGTAGTAGGGGGAATAGGAGATACGTCATCATCTGAAATACTTTTCATCACTCTCATTATAAGAGTACATTTTAATTGCAATTTGCCTCGCCGGCAGTCCAGGATCGATTCACAGTCGCCAAATTCGCAGGCTTTTACACAGGATACCTAAGCATATAGCCTTTCAACAGATGAGAAATAGTCCAGGCGCCCTAGATTTTTGGTCTACAGTGTATATGATCGATAACTTATGGTTCCCGTAGTAACATATTAAAATGTGTAGAATCATAGTTGATGATCGTCCTAAGAAAAAACTTAAAATTACCAAGAAAAAGTGTGCCCTGTTCGGATAGTATGGAGATGAACAAAACATTGGGTTTGAAAGAATTCTCATATGATACCTTACATATGCAGTTTCTTGTATTCTCGCCTTCTAGTCTTCTCGTCTTCTCGTCTTCTCGTCTTCTCGTCTTCTCGTCTTCTCGTCTTCTCGTCTTCTCGTCTTCTCGTCTTCTCGTCTTCTCGCCTTCTCGCCTTCTCGTCTTCTCGTCTTCTCGTCTTCTCGTCTTCTCGTCTTCTCGTCTTCTCGTCTTCTCGTCTTCTCGTCTTCTCGTCTTCTCGTCTTCTCGTCTTCTCGTCTTCTCGTCTTCTCGTCTTCTCGTCTTCTCGTCTTCTCGTCTTCTCGTCTTCTCGTCTTCTCGTCTTCTCGTCTTCTCGTCTTCTCGTCTTCTCGTCTTCTCGTCTTCTCGTCTTCTCGCCTTCTCGTCTTCTCGCCTTCTCGTCTTCTCGTCTTCTCGTCTTCTCGTCTTCTCGTCTTCTCGTCTTCTCGTCTTCTCGTCTTCTCGTCTTCTCGTCTTCTCGTCTTCTCGTCTTCTCGTCTTCTCGTCTTCTCGTCTTCTCGCCTTCTCGTCTTCTCGTCTTCCCGTATTCTCGGCTTCTCATGTTCTTATCTTGTCGTCTTCTCATCTTCCCGTATACTCGTCTTCTCGTTTTCTCGTCTTGTCGTCTTGTCGTCTTGTCGTCTTGTCGTCTTGTCGTCTTCTCATCTTCCCGTATACTCGTCTTCTCGTTTTCTCGTCTTGTCGTCTTGTCGTCTTGTCGTCTTGTCGTCTTGTCGTCTTGTCGTCTTGTCGTCTTGTCGTCTTGTCGTCTTGTCGTCTTGTCGTCTTGTCGTCTTGTCGTCTTGTCGTCTTGTCGTCTTGTCGTCTTGTCGTCTTGTCGTCTTGTCGTCTTGTCGTCTTGTCGTCTTGTCGTCTTGTCGTCTTGTCGTCTTGTCCTCTTGTCGTCTTGTCGTCTTGTCGTCTTGTCGTCTTGTCGTCTTGTCGTCTTGTCGTCTTGTCGTCTTGTCGTCTTGTCGTCTTGTCGTCTTGTCGTCTTGTCGTCTTGTCGTCTTGTCGTCTTGTCGTCTTGTCGTCTTGTCGTCTTGTCGTCTTGTCGTCTTGTCGTCTTGTCGTCTTGTCGTCTTGTCGTCTTGTCGTCTTGTCGTCTTGTCGTCTTGTCGTCTTGTCGTCTTGTCGTCTTGTCGTCTTGTCGTCTTGTCGTCTTGTCGTCTTGTCGTATTGTCGTCT
The DNA here is from genome assembly GCA_963966075.1 of Aphodius sticticus. Taxonomy (NCBI): domain Eukaryota; kingdom Metazoa; phylum Arthropoda; class Insecta; order Coleoptera; family Scarabaeidae; genus Aphodius; species Aphodius sticticus. The sequence continues at coordinate 21,644,359 of OZ014510.1, forward strand.
TGTCGTCTTGTCGTCTTGTCGTCTTCTCGTCTTCTCATCTTCTTGTCTTCTCGTCTTCCCGTATTCTCGTCTTCCCGTATTCTCGTCCTCTCATCTTCTCGTCTTCTCGTCTTCTCGTCTTCTCGTCTTCTCGTCTTCTCGTCTTCTCGTCTTCTCGTCTTCTCGTCTTCTCGTCTTCTCGTCTTCTCGTCTTCTCGTCTTCTCGTCTTCTCGTCTTCTCGTCTTCTCGTCTTCTCGTCTTCTCGTCTTCTCGTCTTCTCGTCTTCTCGTCTTCTCGTCTTCTCGTCTTCTCGTCTTCTCGTCTTCTCGTCTTCTCGCCTTCTCGTCTTCTCGTCTTCTCGTCTTCTCGTCTTCTCGTCTTCTCGTCTTCTCGTCTTCTCGTCTTCTCGTCTTCTCGTCTTCTCGTCTTCTCGTCTTCTCGTCTTCTCGTCTTCTCGTCTTCTCGTCTTCTCGTCTTCTCGTCTTCTCGTCTTCTCGTCTTCTCGTCTTCTCGTCTTCTCGTCTTCTCGTCTTCTCGTCTTCTCGTCTTCTCGTCTTCTCGTCTTCTCGTCTTCTCGTCTTCTCGTCTTCTCGTCTTCTCGTCTTCTTGTCTTCTCGTCTTCTCGTCTTCTCGCCTTCTCGTCTTCTCGTCTTCTCGTCTTCTCGTCTTCTCGTCTTCTCGTCTTCTCGTCTTCTCGTCTTCTCGTCTTCTCGTCTTCTCGTCTTCTCGTCTTCTCGTCTTCTCGTCTTCTCGTCTTCTCGTCTTCTCGTCTTCTCGTCTTCTCGTCTTCTCGTCTTCTCGTCTTCTCGTCTTCTCGTCTTCTCGTCTTCTCGCCTTCTCGTCTTCTCGTCTTCCCGTATTCTCGGCTTCTCATGTTCTTATCTTGTCGTCTTCTCATCTTCCCGTATACTCGTCTTCTCGTTTTCTCGTCTTGTCGTCTTGTCGTCTTGTCGTCTTGTCGTCTTGTCGTCTTGTCGTCTTCTCATCTTCCCGTATACTCGTCTTCTCGTTTTCTCGTCTTGTCGTCTTGTCGTCTTGTCGTCTTGTCGTCTTGTCGTCTTGTCGTCTTGTCGTCTTGTCGTCTTGTCGTCTTGTCGTCTTGTCGTCTTGTCGTCTTGTCGTCTTGTCGTCTTGTCGTCTTGTCGTCTTGTCGTCTTGTCGTCTTGTCGTCTTGTCGTCTTGTCGTCTTGTCGTCTTGTCGTCTTGTCGTCTTGTCGTCTTGTCGTCTTGTCGTCTTGTCGTCTTGTCCTCTTGTCGTCTTGTCGTCTTGTCGTCTTGTCGTCTTGTCGTCTTGTCGTCTTGTCGTCTTGTCGTCTTGTCGTCTTGTCGTCTTGTCGTCTTGTCGTCTTGTCGTCTTGTCGTCTTGTCGTCTTGTCGTCTTGTCGTCTTGTCGTCTTGTCGTCTTGTCGTCTTGTCGTCTTGTCGTCTTGTCGTATTGTCGTCTTGTCGTCTTGTCGTCTTCTCGTCTTCTCATCTTCTTGTCTTCTCGTCTTCCCGTATTCTCGTCTTCCCGTATTCTCGTCCTCTCATCTTCTCGTCTTCTCGTCTTCTCGTCTTCTCGTCTTCTCGTCTTCTCGTCTTCTCGTCTTCTCGTCTTCTCGTCTTCTCGTCTTCTCGTCTTCTCGTCTTCTCGTCTTCTCGTCTTCTCGTCTTCTCGTCTTCTCGTCTTCTCGTCTTCTCGTCCTCTTCTTCTCGTCATCGCATCTTCTCGTCTTCCAGTTTCATCTTCTTTATCTTCTTAGTTGTCCCTATCAAACCCCTAAATAAACAATAAAGTGACTTTAAACCGAGGAAGGGAGAATAATTTACCTTGGCTTAGAAAAACGCCGCATCTTTATTTCGATGCAAAATTAATAAAATTATACCCATGAGAATCGTTTCTTTACGTAGATATTTCAGTCGCCCTACATTGAGGCTCATGCCGAACAATATATACAATGCATCATTGTCACGTGAAAGAGATGGAAGAAACGTTAACAGCGTTGGCCCTGGGGTTATCGATATAAATGATAGCTTAATGTGACAGGTTTGGGTCACGCGTAGGTGAACTGCGGTAGTTGGAGGTCTACAGCTTTCTCCTAAACCCACACGCAGCACACCATTATAGCCCGTCAAAAGTTCATTGTGGTGGACCAGAATGGACACTTATACCCTAAAAGTATTCGAATACGAGTTAAAAATACTTGGAAATCCGTAAATATCTACCAAGAGAGCCAAGTTATTGCGGGTAGTAGAACTAAATGAAGTAAAACTGAGAAGTAATTCTTTAAAGTCGGACAGTTTTAGGACCATAATAGCAAATTAATGAACAATATCTAGGCGGGGATAGTGGTTGGAATTCACTCAATTTGTTGTAATTGGTGTTGGGATTATAACGTTATAAGAGCAAACACTGTTTTGGCTGTCCAGTGTCCACACGGTATTTAATATTTAACGATATCGGTTATCCGGTACTAAATGTACTCAAACTCCTCATTACATAAATGCCAGTACATATGTAGCAGCCGTTCTATTTGTTTATTGTATTGGTATTTAGTTATTGTTTGAGATCAGTACTGGACAAGTATCCACAAGCAATTCTGGATTATACCGCGAAAAATTGGTGTAATATACGCATAAATAATTGCATAGATTGAATAATTCTGATATTATGACGATAATGGTTTCTTGCAATTAATGATCTTTTGGAAAAATTCCACTACATATACCTTGGAATCGTAGCATTACAATGTACCTTGTGATTTTACTAATATAACAGTGGATTTGATGATATCGTAATACCTAGATGCATGTCCGATTGATCAGCTGTTTTGAGATTTGAAATTTAATCAGCACCATCGAGTACTATAGGTGCTCAGATAAGTAACAATGTTGTGGTAAAAGTGAGTAACTGTGAAATATGTAGCAGTAAGTTTAAGGTAATTAGCATATTGCAGAACATTTGTGTTAACTTTCAACCATTAGATATTGATGTTTAACAGCACGCATTGCAGAAAGTTTTAACACTTCTTGAAAATTAGAAGGAAAGAAATAAAGAAAATAGAAAATTGTAAACCTTCTTGGCGTTTAGCTAGTGCACTTGTTCTGTGAAAGAGTGAATAATATACTTTACGATTAATTATGGTTTTAATAAAATTATTTATGAATAATATGCTATTAAAAAATACTGCATATTTTATTTACATTGAAATCAAAGTAAAATTTTTTCGCATGACAACTGCTGTTCACAAATTGAATCGTACATCTGGCTCAGGATATGACTGTTGCATCTTTCATTGTTAAAAAGTCGATTGCACAAATTTCAGGACCATTGGCATATTTAATCAACAATTCTTTCCAGCAGAGAGTTTTTCCAAGTCCTCTAAAGATTTCTCATGTTAAACCTTTGTATAAAGGGTGGCGATCTTGAAGATCTCAAAAACTATCGCCCCATTAGCATATTGTCAGTTTTTTCTAAGATCTACGAAATGCTGACGAATACAAAAATGTTATGCTTTTTTAAGCTAATAGCCTTTTTGATCAGAACCAGCATGGATTTTATCCATCCAGATCGACCAATACTGCGTTTTTTAATTATTTAAAGAAGATATATATATATATATATATATATATATTGCTTTGGATGCTGGAAAGCCTTGTTTGGGACTGTTTATTGATCTGTCGAAGGCGTTTTACTGTGTCAACCATACTATACTGTTGAGCAAATTGGAATCCTATGGAGTAAACGGGGTTGGGATTGAGTGGTTTCGGTCGTATCTTTCAAATAGAATGCAATGCATATCGATAGGAAATTTCAAATCAGCCTATGATGTTTTAAAAGTTGGGGTGCCACAAGGTTCAGTACTGGGTCCTACATTATGCTTAATATATGTGAATGATCTAGCTAGCTCTATAACTACTGAATCCGAAATTATATTACAAGCAGATGATATAAACTTAATTCTCATAAATAATACCTTCAGTGAATTGGTTGCTCGGACCAAACTCGTCTACGTTGAAGTCCAGCAATTGATGGCCAAAAATAGACTGTTCATAAATAGTTATAAGATCAAGTGTATCTTATATAAGAACCGTAGTAAATACAGCTTAACGTCACTAACTTTGTCAAATACAGATCAAATACCGTTTGCTCATAGCTGCCCATGTTTAGGTATTGTTGTCGATGAGAACCTACATTGGGGGAGTCAAATTGCCTCTGTTAGCAATTACTTATCCAGGCTGTGCTTTGCAATATACCAACTAAAAAAGTCATGTAGCCTATATGTTGTCAGAACGTTTTACTTTGCATGTTTTCAATCAAAGATGAGCTATGGTCTGATTGGGTCTGTGTTCTGATATAAACCGTGTATTCGTCATAGAAAAAAGAGCAATGAGGGCAATGTATGATTTCAGCTATCGAGAGTCCTGCAGGCAAGGTTTCAGATTGAATAAAATATTTACAGTCTATGAATTGTATATTTTTGAAATGATATGCTTTGTCCGCAAGTATACCTCTTCCTTTTTATGCGTGATTGAGCATCCGTATAGTAGTTATGATTTTCTGCTACCACCTGCTCTTTTCCAGAGGAGCTCTTTTCCAGAGGAGTTTGCATTACATGGGTTGCAAATTGTATAATACGCTGCCGGCTCATCGGAGAGCAATGAAGAGCACAAGTAGATTTAAGTATACGTTAACGGAATTTTTATTTTCTGTTAATTCTTATAATATCGCTGAATTTTTTACAGCTTGCCGAAATAATTTATGATTTTTCTTTATGTTTGACCTGTTTTACATTTGTATTTTTTGTCTTATTCTGAAATAACCCATATTCTATTCTATATCATTTGAAATTATATTAAAATATTCTTAAATCGAATTTTTCTGCCATTGTTACTACGGTGTTATTTAAACTCCTTCCTGGATTAATACCAATTATTGTGTTGTCTAAACTATTCCGAACTTCCCTAATAACAATCTCTATTTCCGCTACGTACAGCTTAGCTTGCTTAAACACGTCCGATTACTACATTTTCAATTTCCTTATTAAATTCTAACCGTTCATTTGCAAATTCTTCATCTATATTGGTTAACTTTGATTTCGTTACCTCTAAGCTTAATCTGCGGGTTTGATTATGTTTTAATAAATGTCATAACTCTAAGTTCTTCGCTAATAATATTAAAACGTTCCAATTGGTTATTGTCATTTATCCTAATTTCTAACTTAAAATGTGTTTAATTTTACCGCATCAACATTATTTAGTTGGTTGCGCACAACACTTAATGACATTTCGTTTCACTTTGCAGTTTTCACAACTCGCCATACCATTGTTACTCATTTGGATCTCCCCCCGAAATTTTAGCTATGTAGGAAGCACGGATGCACGGATAGTGCATATGTTTGCATTAGTTTCCCAAAATTTCCCCTAGCATAGGTCAACTGGGGTGTTTTTCGTCATGTCTAACCATTTTCAGCCTGAGATACGATTATTTCTTGCTGGCAGTGGCCTGTTTTCCTTGAAGACACACATATATTGCCTTTGTTATACTGTTTTTTATGTGAAGAGCTGGCGGAATCGCCATGTAGTATACTTGGGTTTAGTACACGGTATATATTGGTGATAATACTGCTTTTACAACAAAACCTAAATTTCTTTCTTTGCAATTGCCTTGGTTTGAATATAACCAGTGCGCTACACATTATTTTATAATCAATAAATTGGAATATAAAAGATTTAAAATCTAAAAAGACCATACATTTTTGTTATTTTATCAAATTGAGGGCTTTGTAGAAAAATTGGTCCTGTTTTCGCAACGTAAATAAATCTTCATCATTCCGTATTAGTATTATTCCCTCCATATTGTCATAATTATAATTTCGCAACGTTAGCAGTAAACAATCTTAAATCAGAAATTTAAAATTCATGCATGTAAACTGTCGCAGTATTGCTGAAGAATTGACAGTGTAAAACCCAAAAGTATGTTCAAAATATTCATGTATACTGTTTAATGCAAAGTTACCGCTTATGAGAATAAGCAGTTCATTCACTGTGACTTAATTGCGATAACTGAGACAAGGCTTACACACTACACGCCACACTTTACATACTAAGCGGTATACAAGTACCACTCCAGAGCAACAAGAGGAAAGCGAATTATAATATATGCGAAGGAGTGAAGAAATTTACAGCGTGGTAATGCTTGAGATATAGTTTTCACACTCCACATTTCAGGGAAAATGGGTGTATTATATTATAACAGTCATATAATTATATTTTAATTCAAAATAAGGTCAATCACTTTGGCGGTCGTTTGAAAATTCCAAAATATGGTCACTCAACGTCATTAGATTACAGACATTGGCCAAATGTCAAAGTTGTGAATATTCAACTTTTTACTATGATAAATCGCAATTCCGAACAGATTTTAATTAAAGTCATCGGCAAGATCACTTTTTCGGCTCAAAAACGGAGGGTGGTAAAACGAAATAAAAATATGGGCAAACATGGTCAAACAAATGGTCAAACGATGGTGTAATAAAGTCTTGAAAATTCAAATAATGGGGGGCTACCGTGAAGTTGGGCTCCCATGTTGAAAATGTAAATAACTCGTGAACGGTGGGTGGTCAAACGATATAAAAAGATGGTCATACGATGGTGTAATAAAAAGTTCAAAATTCCAATGATGGCGGGCCAACTTCACGCACTTATGTATTAAGGCTTCCAATCCTGGGATCCCGACAAATAATGACCTTTTTCGGGATCCCGGGATTATAAATCTATCCCCTATTTGACAAAATTTGCCGATTTGACAAAACCGAAAAACGTATAAGGAATATCCATTTTATTCATGACAAAAAATTGAATATTTAATATTCAAAGAAGTTGCACTGAATATTTCATCACATTTGAACAATAAATAACGGTTTACTTGAAGACGCGTGTAGAACTGAGTCTAAAAGTCATTATACCTATCTTTTCTTTAAACAATAATCGTTTTATTTTAAATGAAAACAGCTAGTCTCTTTGCATAACGAACATCAATGACGTATGATTTCTAAAGTTATCCAATTTTATCTTAAAGAAGAAAACAAAAAAAAAACATCAAAATGTTTATTGGAATTAATAAGAAAAATTGAAAATTTGACTCGATCAAATATTTTCTTTTGCCATGACTATTCTTGAAAAATTTTACAAAAACGTATAATTTTTGAGCAAATTTAAGATGGGTTATTAACTATTATTAACTAATAGAGATTAATTTAGAAAATAAACTGTTTCCGGGTTATGCCGTGTGTTTTGACACACGGCATAACCCGGAAACAGTTTATTTTCTAAATGATTCTGGCCGTGAAAGCCTACGTATTTACTTAATAGAGATTAAATTTTGTTTATAATTGATGTATTGACATGTATTGACGCACACTTTGACACCTTTTAAACCGAAACTTTTGGTTTTCTACTTGTAAGGTAAAATTTGAAAACGTTGGTGAAGTTTTGGGGTAAAAGGTATTGTCCAATCTAATATATTTTAGGCGTTTCTTACTGACTAGATTTGGTAACTTTAACCCTCCGTCAAATTTTTAAGAATCCCCTCAACGAGAGGTGGCTCAGTTACAGTTGTGGAATCCACACCCTGAGCCACCCCTCGTTATCGAGATCAGCAATCAAGAGCTGGAGTTAATTGCAAAAACTGGCGTTAGTGAAAGGAAAGAATTTAAAATTGTTTCACACACACCTAAGTTGATGAGAAGATTGGAGGTGACGGAGGCTTCAAAACATGACTGCGGTTCCAAGGGAAAATGGCTTCATCCGGTCTAGCTGCTAGAACGAATTCATCTCCCAAAATTTGAGACGAAAATGAATTTCGACCCTACTATAGATTGAACAATAAGTTAGTGGTTTGTTTTTTGTTGAAGCCAGTAATAGCCTATATATTTTTTCTTTAAGCCTAGCATTAACAAATTAGCCTGGTGAACAATTTTTGTTTCAGGATTAGAAGAGCCAGAAGAACATTCACGCAATTCGGTACAGCCGTTGACAAAGTAAAAACAAAATAACATCAATTTATATAATCAAAATATTAATATAAATGTATTGGAGTTCTCATGATTTGTTTTTTACTTTATCATACGCAGTATGTAAAGTATTGTAATCGTGCCAAAAAAATTTTTTGAGATTTTAGCGGAAATATGTCTTTTTGGGTCCCCTGAACATTTTTGACCAAGGTACAAAAAAATGTCTGTGTGTGTGTGTGTATGTGTGTGTGTATGTGTGTGTGTGTGTGTGTACCCGTTTTTTGTGGCGACGATTCCGGAGAAACTACTAAAGGTATCAGGACGAAACTTCATATTTAGAAGTTTCATAACCAAACTTAGAGCTGAAAAGCTTTCTGTTGAAGAGGGTCCAAAGGAACTGGAGGTTTAGTCTTAGCATTTTTGAAAGATTTTGCAAATAAGTCGCCATTTCTGGAATTTCGTCGAAATAGTTAAATAATAAATTAAAGATGAGGAAATTCTGAATCATTTATCACTATGGCATTTTTTGGTACAATCAATAGTTTAGCTGCATGAGCAAATTCTATTTCTACGAGATCGGTCGTACTGCATGAAAACTAGTAGCCAGGATTTGTGAGATTTTTTGATTCTAATGACAGTAGGTAGTCTTGGTGTCAAACGCTAATGTTTTGGCAATAGCTCCTGTCAATATAACTGCGTTCGCATATTGCATTACACTTTTTACACCCAATAACACGTAAGTGTCATTTGGACAGTGTACCCGGTGTCAACGGAGTACGATATCCGAACGCAGCTTTAATCGACATATCTGTCTAGTGCTAGTAGTTTTATTTTAATGCAGACAAGGCCGATCACGATCAAATAGAGTCTCATGTAGCTAAACTATTAATTTTATATGTAGTATGATAAAGTCATGTGCCTGGTCACGTCAGATTTTTTAGAAATATCCTAACATTATTTCATGTACTTAATTACTTTGAACATAGCAGTGTTACAATATTATTATTATCTAATAGTGTTAAACTTAATGCAAACAGTTTGCATTTAAAAACAGCAGACGTGGATGCACATAATAAAATATTTAATGACAAGTATACTTTTAAATTAGTAGGATGTGGCCTCCTGCGGGTCACCTAAATATTTTTCAATTAAGCCAGTTTTTTGTAGTGTTCTTACACAGGGACAACATTTATCAACTTTGCAATTTCGGAAAACACGGTTTAAAAAAACTACGTGGATACCCTGGTAGTGAAGGGGTTAGTGGCAAATCTATTTGGTACAGAGAATGTATATTTGAAGAATGTATGATAAATAAACTTCTCCCATTCAACATTCAACATAACTTTGACTTGCAAAAATCAGTTTAAAACACCCAATGACATGGCAATTTTCATTGTGTGTACTTACTTACTTCATGGTGTGAAATCACAGAAAATAGGTCGGAAGAAAAGACTGGATAACGAAAGTCATGTCAAAAGAACAAATTGTCTGGCTATATCAACGTACCAGCTGTCATCAAGGCATTATCAGTATTCTGTTACAATTCTGTAAATCTGAGTTTTCAGGAGTCGTTAATTACGAATCGTGTTCTGCCTACAAGACAAATTCCCATTGTCCATCAAAGTCATCAGGAAGTGCCTTCTGGCCCCCTTCCTCCACAAGTCAAACAGAAGAAAATCCGGCTCTGCCCGATGCCCCCCATTTGATCGAGTTAGTCTGTATGTCCACAGAAACGTCCCAATTAATTTAATTACAGGAGTTAGGACTAATATCCTGCGTGTGGGACAAAAAGTTACGAAAATCGATGGGCCAACGTGCTTTTGTGAGCGCCAACTTTGCAGAACGTTAATTAGTATTAATGAGAACCTGCGGATGATGATCGTTTCGTGATGTCGTATTCCGGACGGATTATAAATTATAAAAGTAATTATAATCCAGACATTCAGTCATTATGTATAAAAAATGGGTCAAGATCGTACCGTAAATTAAAATGGGTTTTCTGTTTAGGTAATTTTGAACAGCCCTAAATTGACGCGGGGTGGTGTTAGTTCGAATTTAATTTTTATTTGTTTGTGTGATAATAAATAATATAAAACTATCACATTTTGGAAAGATGTACCTATAACTTATGTCAGTCTGAAAATTCTTCACAAAGAGATCTAGTTCACTCAGAGTATTTTGGAGAACATCCTCATGACTAATATTTATCACGGTGTCGATCGTATTCTTTGACACAAAAGTTATTTACAAAAAGAAATGTGATCTGATTTCTTTCCTATGTTGATAAAATATTTTACATTTATTTTTTAACAAACTTTAGAAAGATTATCCAACATAGCATCTAAGATCCCTACTTTCGGCTTTTCCAAATAAAGACGGGTATTATCACAAACACCAGTTTGCCAAGATAGTCCAACCTTACCCCGTCTGCTAAACGATGGCAACGCTTGATAGTTAGGAATCTTTCCGCATAGAAATCGTCGTCGTTATTGTCTTAACGCCACCTAGGCATTACTGTTGTAATACATTATGCTATAATATGTATATCAAAGCAATCTAGAGTAATTTCAAAAAGCCATTCTCTAACGTTCCCTGTAAAATGCACGATAACTGTTTATTTCTGCCGGAGATATTCGAATTCATTTTAATTAATTGTAATTAACATGTAACATCCCGACTGTTGTTTAGTTCTAACATCTTTTCAATCAAATATGTAAAGGGTATCCCTCTCAATAATAGAAAACGTTGCATAACATATTCATAACGGAGGGCGCAACAACTATTAATTATCGCTATTAACCATTTAACAATGTACTTGTCTCTTTGTTTTTTTGTCTAGTAATTATATAACTAAACACCAAACCAAACCTTACACGTTACAACATATTATTCTGAATTGCATATGTATGTAATATATTATTCATTGGAATAAAGTTTCAGGACTCCTCTTTCCATGAGGAGAGCAGACACATAAATAAGAATGTCGAAATGAGAAATAATTGATTTCTTTTGAATGATTTGTTACAAAATAAACAAATACCTTTATATAATAAACAAATATCCATTACAACAACAAATAACTACATAATAAATCAAAACTTAAGAATAAACCTGTATAAATAACAATCAGTGTTTGAAATGAAATTACCAAAACCATTTTTTTGTCAATGAGGCATAAGCTAGTTTTAGACGGTGCCAGCTGCTGCTCAGACAGCGGGCAGTAACTGGCACACTGCCATTGCTGTCCGTTTCAGATAAGTTGAACGGTCTAAAGCAGTCCACAATTGATATGGTGCGGAAATACTTTGTACGCATATTAGTAAAATGATACAAATATTTCCGCTCGCTTATATCCAATAATTTATTGGAGTTAAGTATCGTTTACATCCACTCATGGCATCTACTTAACTTAACTTAACGTACGAAAAATTATACGTAACGTACGAAATTTAAGGAGAAATGTAATTTGTCGGGCAATTCCGTCATACGAAGAAAGCAACAGTAGGCACGTGTAGACACGAAATTTAGAACGGTTATATTTACATTCACTTACGTTGGGGCGTTTGACATGCGCATTTGACAGACACAATATGAAATCCATATCAAATCTATCGCTTTTATCATACAAAATATGTTTATGTACACACAAGGTACATCAATGTTCCATCATGTATGTTAATAATCCCTAAATCGAGGTAAAAGTATTGCAAAACCACAAAAGTTAATTTTTAGGTTAAGTTACTGTCACCATCATCCGTATTGTGAAAAGCGACAGCCTTTGATTGGTGCACTTAGCGCACGGATTCTGTTAAGTTGAAGTTGAGTGAACAAATCCGTACGTTACGTTAAAGTTCTTCTACGTTGAGGGAATCAGAAAATGACTGAGTTCGTGACAAAAATACTAGCAGGAAGCCGACGACGAAGCCGTAGATGTATTGTGATGTGTTTCCTACTCGCAAATATCATTTCTTAATTTGTTATAAACAAAAAAACCTCAAAAAATCGTGATTTTTTTCTTTTTTCGCTTGTAAAAACTGAACCGATGGAGCAATCTTCATGCTTTGACGAATTGTTTGCTTTGAACTTATATTAACGGACGAAATTCGGAAAAACCGGAAAAATCTGCGTTTTTTCAAAAATTCATAACTCCGCTATTTTCGAAGCTGTAGCGGAGGATTTTCGCGTGAAAGTAGCGATTGATGGGTACTTTGAGTGTGGACAACCCAGGCGTTTTCCGATTATTAGTTTTTGCACAATTGTGATTTGAATATTTTTATGCAATATGTTTCGGTGAGCCTGGATGCGTCGGAGGTGGTCCGAATTTTTTTTTCTTTTACATACTTCGAAAGTAGAAGTATTGTGCTACAAAACGTCTAGTCTGATTTTGCGTTAAAATGTTGCGAAATAGGTGAAGAATGCTTGCAAACATGACCGAAAACTGCCGCGCGCTCCAAACCGATCGAGTAGTGGGGGTAGGCGGTCGACGCGGAGAAGCGAGTATCTATAGTAATACAAGCACGCTGCGAGCTTTCCCGCGTCCGTCGGCCGCCTGCCGCACTACTCGACCGCGTTGGAGCGCACGACAGTTTTCGGTCATGTTTGCAAGCATTTTTCAGCTATTTCGCAAAATTTTAACGCAAAATCAGAATAGACGTTTTGTAGCACATTACTTCTACTTTCGAAGTACGTAAAAAAAATTAAAATCGGACCACCTCCGACGCATCCAGGCTCGTCAAAACATGTTGCATAAAAATATTCAAATCGCAATTGTACAAAAGCTAATCATCGGAAAACGCCTGGGTTGTCCACACTCAGAGGTAGAGCAGCTCCACCAAGAATTTCGGAATCTGCACGATTGCTGCAAGGCCATCGTCTTGGGTTTTCAAGATGTATTGGCATGTGACAAGCTTTATTAACCTTACTTCTCTTGGTACACTACGCTTCTTCAACGTCTTCATCTTTATCACCACTTCTACATCTTCATCTTTTTCTTCACCCCGCTGTTTTTTACTTCTGAGTTCCTAGCCAATGTTTATATCTTCTAAAATACAAAATTGTATATCACTTCAGTTTAAAATTTAAAATTTACAAATTGTTTCTGCTTCATCCTTAGAAGAAAAATCTTCCTCCGAAAGTCCCGGATAGTATATCTTCCAAATTGATCTTTTTTACGACTTAATTTGACATTTAAAATTTTTCTTGTGGCAATACCGCCCTAATTACCGTATGTTTGAACATTCCAGATTTAGACCTTGTCTTAATTAGAAATTGGTGCTATGTTAAAGGAAATTAAAACGAATCGTTCGTACGCTAGTTGTAGTGCTTTATCACCAAACTGTGGTTAAAAAACCCGAACGTGCCGACAATGCAGCCACGTTCGTTTGCAAACAAAGGGCTGCAATTTAAATTAAATAAACTGCCAGTGCAATTAGACTGCTCAGACGCCTCTAGGCAGGTCTTCGGGTCGTATTGTTCCACAGCTTTGCAACGGAGTAATATCATTGTCAGAATTTAAACAATTAATTGTATTTTACGTGGACATTGTTAGTTAAGCTCGCCTCGGCCAAGTCTCCGCAAATTATTTCATTGCATATATTCGGAAATGGATTTCTGCTCTTTCGGCTAACCAAGTGAAGTGGAATAGAATCATTCAGGACTATTTGAAACTGAATTCACTAGTCCCGTTAAGAATTTAATTAGAAAATCAAATGATTTGTCGACATTTTGTATGTATGTCCATGCTAAGGCCTAGATTATTATTGTTATAAAAAACATTTGTTATTCAGAAAGTAATTATTTGTTTAAGCAGCTCCGATTTTGGACGAGAAAGTTTACTTTGTTGATTATAAATACATTATCAAACCCGAAATATCAGTAATTTCCTTGAATTTTAAAAAGAATTTTCACTAGAAAGCATACCTAGGTGTATATCTAATGATTTACATACATTATCGTGTTTTAATCTTAATATTAGAACAGGGCTGTTCATAATTAAAAGATCTAAAGATCACCAAGAAACATGGGGGTTGTTATTAAAAAAACGTCGATTACAAGTTTTGATAATTGATCACTTCGCGTTTTAACAACAAACCAACTGTAAATGATCTGGCTAAATATTACAGAACAATAAATTTCTTTATCATTGCATATAAATATATTTTGCGAGACGCGTTAGTAATACAGCAAAAACAAACAGTGCATGTTCCAAACCAAGATAGATACCAAGAAAGAAAATCTCGTACTGACCCGATAATTTCTTTCAACTATAAAAATGTTCCTTTTTTTGTGGAGCATTGGCGGCATCAGTTTGTTTTGCAACATTTGGCGTAGAGCCATAAAACAACACTTTTTTGTCCAGCCGGCCGTAGCGGTCTGAGAGCTTGATACGTGTTTTGAAAATCCACATGTGCGTTGTTTTGAATCGATATAACATTTTTATACTTTAGGTATTTCCAATTTCAATATAAAATATAAATCTCGCAGTCTACTTTTATCCTATTAGTCTTTGCTAAGATTTTGCTAATAGCATAATTTTATTAATATACTGGTATAAAACAACTTATTTTTTAATTTATTTTTGATTTCTGCAACAAATAGTATTGAACATTTTAAGAATACTGTTGTTTGTACTGAAATTGTTTTTTTTTTTATTTTATAATTAATAATTATATTATTTCCATAGACTCCAGATCTAAAGATTAACTCATCAAAGCCAAGAATTGCCCCAAGTAACCCCAAGAATTGTCAAATAAAGATTTGCAAGGAAAAACTGAAATTTGTTGAAAATCAAATATATTTTGAGTATCCACAACTTAATAAAAATATTTGCAGGTATTAAAACAACAATATGAAATTCATACTAAAATTTGGCAATTCTGCACAACAGCCAAATTAAATTTTATATTGGATATAATAATTCTCCCTAAATCAATTATGTAACAGGTACTTAATATTTCAATACTAAAAATCAATTATTTTTTTACTCGAAATGCCGACTGTCCCCATGTATACCTTTTTAAATATGGCAACTCTGCTTGGTATCAAATCAACACAGGTTATAACATCGCAACGTTTGATTATTTCGTATTTTGTTTGCAAAAGCACATTCAGAACATTTTATACTTTGTAAAAAATCATTGAAAAATATTATTACTTCTCGAAAACTATTACTCGAAAACTATTCAAAACATCGTAATAGTTACCCTCTACTTTTTAGAGGTAATTTCTTAGTGGCAAAAAGTATTCATATATTTTTTCAGCCGGTGTATAATTAATTCTGTGGCAATCGTACGTTTCCTAAAGACCATAAATGCAATAATACAATTTCCAAGTCAATTTTTCGTTATACAGGATTACGACTGGAACTACATCTAGTCCTAGAATTTATATTTAAGCAGACCTCACTCACATCTTGCAAATCGCATTTCCCTGGCTATTTCATGTTCGCAATCTGCTAGATGGAGACCATTTTTCCATATTAGGATAATACAAGCTCTCCACTTACCCATTGTGCTGTAAAATTTCCATTTGAAATTCCTTTTATTGCACCTTTGATGTGGATTTTCAGTTCGCCAATGCGACGGCAGTCCTTTGAATAACGCACATAACAGTAAATTTTGCGTTCTCTTTATGAAAAGAAAGAAACAAAACATGAAATTAGGCATGGTTACCTTATAATTAATTTAATGTTGTGCTACTTTCGGAATAAATGAAGCAATATATTCGAATGTGATTGTGGTTGTGTGTGGGTATTTTATTTTAATGTGTGCCAATGAATTTAAAATGAGTCCTGCTTATTATCAATTCAAATAGTCGTGCCACATACAGGCTAACATAATTTCGATTTATTCGAATTATATGAACCGATATTTCCGGTAGTATGTATCCACAATAACATTCTAAATCGGCAACGTCGGCCGACGGACACTGCTCTGGCGTCCGGTTTTGAACCGGACTGTCCGGCTTGAACTCACATATACAAGGTGAAATTTTTTAAGTAATTTTTTCAAGGAATAAAGAAAGAGTATCTACTCAAAAATTTAAGGGTCATCTTACTTTTTTGAGTCACCAGTTGTTATGACAAAGTCGGTAGGTGTATTGTTAGATGAGCTGGCCTTACGGTAGATTTACTCATCCACTGTTTGATATCCTGGATTACTGTTATACATATACCTACGATTTTATTGTAATAATCAAAAATTTTAAACTATTGTAATAACAAAAGAGACAACCTCCTTGTACTGCCGTAGTATTGACTTCGGCAATTGTATTCACTTTGTCACAACATTTGTAACTCCCTTAAGAAAGCGTCGCATGAATAGACTTGTATACAGTGTGTCTCACGGGACGTTGGATTGTATGGCTACTTTTGTTATTATTAGAGATAGGAAGTCGGCTAAAAGGACAAAGTAGTACATATGTATGTGCTCTTTCATAATCTGTTCAGAAAACAGTTGAAATTCAAAACGGTTTCCAAGCTATTTTGAAAAACCCAAAAATGTCATTTTTTAATTATGGTCATAACTTCTTTATTTGTGATCCAATAAAATAGCGTTTTGACACTATAAAGGCACTCTTCTGTACAATTTGATTGTCAGTTTAAAAATTTTTTCGTCAATGGATTTGTCCGACACAGACGAAACTTTTGTTTTTCTTATGAACGCCATATTGGTTTTATACATGTTTGGATTCATCATTTCTTTCTGAGTAATTTGGTATGCCACATGCCATGTTTTTAATACAATAAGATAATAGAATTGACTGAAAGATGTACACTTTGAGAATTGCTGCAAATCGTATGGTGCCATGGAAGACATTTTTGAAACAATGTGATATCTACCCATTTGTACCCACCTGTTGAAGAAAATTGGTGAAAACCCAGAATTTTATAAAAAAGAATATTACGGTCCGATGAAACATATTTTCTAACTGCTGTATTTTTAACTGAAAGAAGACGTAGTTTGGTTTTAATGTATGGTGCGGTATAGTGGCCAACCGATTAATCGGACCAATTTGTATAACAAAAATTTAACTTCGCAGAGGTGTCGGCAATATTGCTCTCTGAGGACGTGGAAGAAAGAATGGACGATATATCTACCGTTGGCCTTACGCTAAGGTATGTGGTTCCAACAAGACGGAGCACCTGCACATAATGCCCGAATTGTGAGGAACTATTTAGATATAAGACATAAACGGTGACTAAATGCTACCTATTCAGAAGTATCATGTCTACCAAGATTGCCGGATCTTACCCCTTGTGATTTTTATCAATGGAGTGACTTAAAAAATAAGGTGTATGGTGTTTATAATTTTGGAAACGTTGGGGAGTTACGTGACACCGTCATCGCCCCTTTAAATTCGATTGACAGAAGAACCCTCGGTAAGGTCACCGTATTACGGAATGCTATGAAAAATTACTCCACGAAAATGGCGAGATTTTTTAAAACATTATTTAGATTGTTAAAATGTTGTTACTTTTTTATGTGGTGTGAGTCCAAACATGTATAAAACCAATATGGCGTCCATAAGAAAAACAAAAGTTATTTATTTATTTAGTTCTAAAACAATATGATGTCTATATTCAAAAGTTTGTTGATTATTTTCTTTATTAAATGATCTAGGTACCTACTCATTGTGGAGAGCACATTTATTGGATTTATCATTTAATTAGACATTGACAGACAGCAGCAACTCCCCAAATACCGTTATTTACTATTTTCATAATAAAAATTGCTTCTCATTATATAACATTTTGAGATGGTGCATTTTGAAAAAAAAATTAAAATTTAAAAAGTAATCTACCCTGTATTCTACAAGGCTACCGCATAAATAAATGTCATAGATAAGAGATGATAAAAGATGTTAAAATGCCCGACTTTGTCCGGTTGATTATTTCTCGAAAGCGAAACATGTCCTCTTCGTTTTGTAGTTTGGAGCTGGCATCCCTATATTTGTATAATTAGAATCCAATAATAGTTGTTATTGCGTTGTGAATCTCATTTAGCAAATAATTACCAAAACTTCTCGTTGTTACAAAATTAAATAAAACATACAGCAATGTCCTCGATTTTAATGACAAAATTTGGCTGGAAGTTTGTTTTTTGTCTCTTTTCTACCTATCAATGTTGTGTCTTATCCCACATGTAGATGCTCATCATCAGCTGAATAATAGAAACGGGTACTGATCATATAGGTACTGATCATATAATAAATCATTGCAAAAGAAAAGGAGGCTTTTATTCCTTCCGTACGAAAATAAAAACACAGGTAACAAACAATTGATTTGAGATATTCATGATTTGGGGATGTTAAACTTTTGCCCCCCTAAAGTTACGCGCATCTACATAGGTGAAACATTTCAATAATCTTAATAAAGTTGTGTTTCAAATGTTTCAAGTTTTAACATTTCAGTTCATGAAATTGGACCGTAACAGACATCAGATAGGTGCCGTTTTTTACTTAGGAAGTACCTACAGAAAAAAAACTAACAAAAGCTCAACCTATCTTTGTCTTTTTATGTTCGGTATAGCCAGTTTTATTATTATTTAAATTCATTTGCGTACCGAAATCACGCCGTAACGGAATGTGCTGTTTCCGCTGAAATTACTACACATGCAGTTCTGAGGAAGCAACAGCCAGTTAAGTCGGATTGGACGACGTGATATAAATTATATAATGTGGTTATTAATTGAGGCATCCTCCACTGTTCTGGTATCTATCACAATTTTGCTAAACATTTTGTTCATTACCAAATTGTCTAAATTTCAATGATTCGTTAAAGAAAGTTGATAAACTATTGATTTAAAATAGGAAGTTTTAGTGTGCGTTGGAAAATTTAAAGCGCATTTCTGGAACAGATCGAAATTTACCACGAGGTAATATTGCTGATTGCAATTATCGGTTGTCAATTACTAACCGGCACCGCCTGCAAGCGCCATTAGTAATTCGATCCATCTGCAGATTATGTTGCGCTTCTAAGTAATTTGTGGCGGCGCAGTTTGGTGCCTTTATTATTAATAATAATGCGTTACCTCCGCTGAACATTACGTAATATTAACACTATAAATATAAAACATTATTCCGGGTGTACCGGATAATGACGGAATTGAATTTCCTATCTATGGTCCTACTGCTTTGCTAAAACTTCTTTTAATTATGATATAAATTATAATAATGTGCAATAATCTTTTTACTTTAACATACGTATTATGTAAAGTACTTGTGCGAAAAAAAATTGTTTGGTTTTAGCGGAAATATGTTGCTAAACTAGCAGTTTAGTTGCATGAAATTTTATTTCATCGAGATCGGGCGTACTGCATTCAAACTAGTAGCCAGGATAATTTAATTCTAATGACAGTAGGTAGTGTCAAACGCTAATGTTTTGACAATGTTTTGACATATCTGTAGTTCTCCTAGTTTTATTTTAATGCAGATGTTATGGACCAAGTGATTAATCCGGGCAATATTCATAATGCCCGGGCATTATGAATATTGCCCTGAAAGATTGGGCAATTTAATAAATTTGTATTGAGGCATGATATATAATCACATTGCCCGGGCACTATGAATACTGCTAAATTGTGTTGGGCACTTTGATAAATATTACAAGCAGTGTTGTGGTGAGTAAGTAGTAGACGGCCTACCAATGTCGTCAGAGCGACGACGATTCAAACCGACCACGATCGCTGTAAGGGCGGCCACAAACAATCGTTTTCCGAATTCGGAAATTTAAATTCGTTATCCAAAGCGAGTATTGATATTCTGTTCGGAAATAAAACAAACTTGTCTGTCATCTATAACTTTAGTGTAGGTTTTGTTTATCCGCTTCCGAAAACAAATTCTGAAACATAAAACTTAGAAGAACGTTTGCGGCCAGCTTAAAGATGCGTTTAGATTAGTGGTAATAGGCAATCTGGCAATGTGTTACTATCACGTCTGAGGAAGATTTAGAATCAGTTTTAACAACTCAGAGTGATGTGCAGTCTGAAGCAGTGTATATGGTCCAAAATAATCATATCAATGCAGACTCTTCAATAGCATTACATGACCCAAACGATGTCTCACCTTGCGTGGATGTAACTGACAGTATTAAGTCTGAACAGTTGGGTACTATTTCAGATGATAATATTAATGCAGATCCTGGACCTGGTCATCAAGTTAAGAAAAGCATAACAGCAGGACAGCTGGTACATAACAACAATTCCGTAGATCCGATTTTGGAAAAGAGCCAAACATGTAAAAAATACTAGAGCAATGGCTTTATATAATCTAAAACAACAATATTTAGTACTTCAGGTACCAAATTTCCCTGTTCTAAAGTTCCGAGCTCGTAGTGATGGAAGGAATATTCTAGCTACTGTAGTTGAGCTAACAGATACCAACCTTTGTAAATTAGACACGATACAAGGCATATTAAACCAATTGTATTCAAGAAAAGAATTTACAACATGCAAAGAATCTTGCAGCGAACTTGTCTTTACTTTTTAAGAGATAAGCTTGTATACCAAATTTCAGATCAATTGCTTCAAAATTACGGCAGATATCGTGTACACAGACGGACAGACGGACAGACGGACAGACGGAAGTCTATATCTGCCACGCCTCCTTAAGGGTGTTACAAATGTTGAGTCAAACTCAATATACCCTCACCACATTAAATGTGGGGGGGTATAAAAATCTGAAATTCGAAGTGCCACTAAAGTCTAAACTGCTCCAATAAATAAAAGATATTGCTTTAATATATTTTTGCTTGCTTGCTTAGTTTTTGTTAATTTTCGATGTTTTATTACGTTACTTGACAGTATAAAATTGTCTTTTTATTTTACTTCTGAATATTTATTTATTTAGGATATGAAATTTGTTTTATTTTAACTTATACGCAGATTGCTTGAGTATAGAGTTTGATTTTTGTATATTTTTGAAGGCTTATTCAAACAAAATATGAGTTTTGTTAATTTGTAACATATGTTGAATATATATTACTTGAGTACAACTTTATTTTATTATTGTAAAAATACTGAAATACAAAAATTAATAAAAAGAAACATCTTTTAATCATCCTGCCCAATAGATACAGGGCATTATGAATAATGCCCGGGCAATGTAATAATTTCAATTATTTTAATCATCTTGCCCGATTGTTTTGGGCACTTTTCATATTGCCCGGGCATTTTTCATATTGCCCTATTAATCACTTGGCCCATAACACAGACATGGCTGACATCGATCAAATAGAATCTCATGCAGCTAAACTATTAATTTTATATATAGTATCATAAAGTCAGGCACATGACTTTATCATACATTAGATGTTTTTTTAATTCTGTTAATATTTCAAATAAGAAATTTAATTCTTTTGGTCTAAACTAAAGAAATAATTCTATAGGATATAAACTAAAGAAAATAAATTTCTTACGATTTGTCCCGTCACATAGAAAAGGAAAAAAAATTGATGGAGACTTTTCTGGATCACGAAATATCGTCGTTTTGGTGGGATCGTACGCGGCCTTTGTGTTGCTTTCAGTGTCACAATATGTAGTGAGTAGGGTATCATGAACCCACATATCGGGGTACTTGCTACATTAGTTCCCCTACCCACTACTTATCGGGGGTGCTTTTTTAAGTACGTGTCCCTGCCTCTCACCTTAATGAGTTTCGTTGTGTATTTGTTATATTGGTAATTCAAAGGATTCCTTGGATGATATGTTTTTGCAACACTGTTTTTGGGGTAAAGTTTGGAACAAAGAGAAAAAACTTCTGGTTTTTGTTGTTAACTAAGCTTGTGTAGGTAAGCTTGTGTTGGTGATGATTAAAATCTTAAGTTTGTAGTGTCATACAGGATAATTTCTTAATGTATAACTTGTTAGAAAAGTCATGAAAGCCCTTTGAAAACAACCTTATTGAAAGCGTTACCCAGAATGGCTAGACTTAGTGCCTCCCTAAAAACGTTTTACGATACAAGTGTAGACAAAAGTTGTCATTGTCAATCGCTCGCATGTTTACACGCTCGCCTACGGCACACGGATAAACTGCATGCTTGCAATTTATTTCCTAAATTATGTGCTCGTCAAATAATATACCCACTATTACACTTTTTTAATACAATAGAATTAAACATTTTGAAAACTTGAATAGAAAGATTACTTAACCCTTGGTTAAAAAAAGAATATTGAGGAAGATTATAAACTTTAGCCCTCTTGCGAGAGACTTATTTTTTGTTAATTGGGCCAGTCTTGTTTGTGACATATGGGGGTCTATAGAGACTAATTTATATCAACTACTTTAAATTAAGATTTTCCGAAAAAAAAAATACCAATGATAAATGATTACAGAACAATATGATTAAAGTTAATACTTAAATCAATTTCCTTACAGAGTACATTATATATTTGCACAAAAATTGCACATCATTTATTTATATAGTTTCTTAATCTAATGTCTTGTCAGCAGCTTCCTTAGGCTAGACGTCCGATCTGGGCATATAACTCTTCCAATGTCAGCTGCAGAAATACCGTTGATTATAAATGAGGCGGTATTTCCTGCAAGGGATATGCTGAGTATTCAAATGCATCGGTCAAGTTCGCGTCCTTGGACACGTTTGTTGTCTGGTGCTGGAAACGGGGACGTAATCTCAGCTGTACGACCATCGGATGTAATACTCCCACTTTACCGATATTGGTGGCGTCTATAAGTTCTTCCATCTCTAGCCGGATGGTGGTGAGAAGGTGGATTTGGTAGTTGGTCAGCTGGATGGCATCCATGACCTTTTGTTGTGCCTCTGCTTCTTCCGACAGCTGTAGTTGATCTTGAATTAACTTGATAGTCTCCTCGTACTGTGTAGTAAGATTTGTTCTTCATATTTTCTTCCTCCTCTTCCTCCTCATAATTATGGCGTGGGTTATTTTGGCATTTTGGGGGGTAGGAGACGGGAGCCTTAAGACAATTGTGTCTCAATATTCACTACAAATTGTTGATCTTCTTCAAATTCTTTTACGTGATGAACCTGGGAAATCATTGTAAAGGAAGCCGTCATATGTTCTGGTTCGAGTGAGTGATCACGCTTAGCAGTAATATCAAGCTAAGAAGCACATTGCAAGCCCTTGTAGGCTTGTTTTTTTGGCCTCCTATCAATTCCCACACACTATTTTAACTAGATCATTATCATTTGTTTTCACATAATTCTTCCTCCTCATAGAGGCTAAATTTTACATCATGTTCGTGTTCGTGTCAAACTTGGCTGAACTCACAATTACTTTATTGTAATGATAAGTAGCTATTTCCATTACCAATTATTGTGTCTAATTAATCTATATTGTTTGCATTCAGTCACGGTACAATGGCTTGTTTATGAGTGCTAAAAATATTCCATAAATGTGGACTAATAAAATAAATAAAAGTTATAATAACATGTAATAAACTTACGTTATGATATTTTTAGTGTCGACATTGATCATATTTATTACCACAATTATGTTAGGTTATGATGGGCTAATATAGGCCTATGACGTTTCCAATTGCAGATATCGCAGCCGTTGGAAACGATAGTGCCATCTGGCTATTCTCAATTAGAACTGAAGGTCTTTAGAAAAACGTCCGAATTCTTCTAGAAATGCATTTTGTAAGCAATTTATCGCTCGAATGAAAAGGTAAAGGAAAAGTCACATTTTCGTACGTAAAATGGTGAGATAAGAACATGCCGAATTAGTTTACATAATATGGACAAGTTACAATGCTGGTACAGATGTGCCAGCGCGACATTTTATCATTCGGTTGTCTACCGTAACAAATGGCTCGATCACAACATTTCTGCATAAGGCCGCTCCTACATTTTGCGTTGAATGTCGCCAACTTTGGCGACATACACCGCATCATGTAGGAGAGGCCAAAGACTACATCACATGGCTCATTTTGTAAACCATAGTATGCAGATTTTCAGGTTTTGGCGTCATAAATAAAAAACAATAGAAGGTCGAATTAAAGTGTGTTATAACCTATAACTTATTGTGTCTTTTGATAATTAGAAACCGATGTGTCCGAAGATTTTTTAAATAACAAACCGTAAAAGTGTTGTCATAACTGATGATATTACTATCAACGATAATAATAATATTTATTAATAATCTAATAATTTACTGTTTTAGGTACACTTTATGATTGTAAAGTAAATATGCAAAACAGGTAATCGTGTTGCCATGTTTAAAATGTCAAGAGCGAGTGTCTTTTCCGCCTCGGCAGCGGCGATGTTTGAGAACGACACTCGTAACTCACAGCATATTTTCGGGAAATATTATGCTTAAATATTTAAAATATGACACCGAGTTTGGGCCCAACGGGTATATAAGGGAACCATTTCATTGGGAAACTTAGGGATAATAAGATACCGTCTCGTGGGAAATCATGTCTCTGGAAACCGCATCTCGCGATGACACTTTTTCGATCCGGGACACCTAATGAATTTACGTGAGGAATGACGTACCATGCGTCAAAGCACACGTCTAACCCCAAGCCGACCTTCGTCGTCCGACATTCGCATATAATTTGTCATTTTATGTGAATAGGGATTTTCAGGCTATTCATATATGTGTATTAGCATCTTTTTCGCGCTATCCATCGGGATTTGTTTGCTAGATGATAAATTTTAGTACATGAATGATGAAAGTATTGTGTTTTGGGAATGCTTGAGTAACCTTCTTGGATAGATAAAGTAGGCATGACGAAAAATGAAATCTAATGATGGTTAGAACTCATTGTAAAGACGTTTGCAGAGTTGGTGAACTTGTTACTAACCTATAAAGTAGGTTGTAGACGTGTTACCAACCTATAAAGGAATGTTTTCGTTGCAAATTGTTACACTACATTGCGCTTTGGCAGCGTTATAAATACTACATCATTTTCAACAGCCACAAGCCCTCATATTACTAACCACATTATCTAAACAACATCAGCGAATTATGTTTGAAGTTGGGAATTCATAGACTCGGAAGCTGTAGCCACAACAATTTGAATTTTGAATAAATATACTACAACAGCGAAATTTGTTCATTTCAATTATCCGGTGGCATGGCATCCTTTATACAATTAATATATCAGCGTTGAGGAAGTATTCAATAAGTGCGCCACATTAATCATTTTTATATCACATACAAAAGAACTTTCCAACAATTATCTATCTCAAATGCAGTAGAAAGAGTTAAATATTCAAACCCTAGTAAACCGTACATTATTGTAGATGATGTAAGGCCAAACTACCATTTAACAAAGTTTAAGGTTACCATAGGCTTTTAATCCCGCTCAGTATAACTACCCCGGGATTTCGGGATTAAAGTTTTTGTGATTCAGGGATTAATTAATAACTGTACAATTATGCACATAAATTTACGTTTTTTCTTATTTAACTTTACACAGAATTAATACGGCATCTACCTACAGTCGTAGAAAAAATAATGGTTAGTCCTAAATCTTTCTGGCGATTCCAGGGATATTCAAGAAAAATAAATCGTAACAAAAATATTGGCCTGATGTTTGTCGCTTCTCTTCGACGCATTACTTTTCTTAATAATAGTACAGTATGTACACTGGTGCTCATAGTTCGGACACATAGTAAACATATACGAAATAATGATAAAAGCACTGATAACGTAATAGCAATAGGCACCTCTATTTCTACCAAATAGCGAACACATTCTTAACGTTGATTTCCAGTAACATACGACATCATTCAGTGTGCTAATTTGAAATAATTTTGATATTTAATTATTATGCAACATTTATGCTGTTTTGTAACTGGTTGTTGGGAATTTTCTAGTTTCCATTAAAAAGGATTAAATACGAAATAACAAGTGGAGTCATAAATACTGCATCTCAGACATATGTTGCGACCCCATTTTTACCAGATTTTTGCATCAAATGCTCGAATTCGTATTCAAACGAGTCTGTGCCTGCAATCTGTAGTTTGCACAAGATAACTCTGTCACGCGGAAGACATCATGCGACGCGGAAAGCCAACAAGCAAGGAACAGCGTTCTGTAATTATCGCTCTTCATTAGGAACGATTGTAAGTTCGTGAAAATGCAAGAAATAAGTCAACGATAAGTGACACTCTTCAGCATTATGAAGAAACATGGAATTTGGATGACGTGTTCGGCCGGGACTATCACGAATAATTTCCCAAGCGGATGAAGAACGATTAAAATTAATTTTTAAGCCAAACAGAATATTGACCGCACCTAAAATCACCTCTGAAGTCAATCGCGATCGTGAAAGACCAATTTTTGTAAGCACAGGGAAACTACGTCTCCAAGCGGAAAATCTGCATGGACGCGTTGCCGTACGCTAACCATTGCTTGGTCGGGAAAAGTTCCTTGCTTGTTGGCTTTCCGCGTCGCATGATGTCTTCCGCGTGACAGAGTTATCTTGTGCAAACTACAGATTGCAGGCACAGACTCGTTTGAATACGAATTCGAGCATTTGATGCAAAAATCTGGTAAAAGATGCAGTATTTTTGACTCTCTTTGCTATTTCGTATTTAATCCTTTTTAATGGAAACTAGAAAATTCCCAACAACCAGTTACAAAATAGCATAAATGTTGCATAATAATTAAATATCAAAATTATTTTTAATTAGCACATTTAATGATGTCGTATGTTACTGGAAATCAACGTTAAGTATGTGTTCGCTTTTGGTAGAAATAGAGGTGCCTATTGCTACGTTATCAGTGCCTTTATCATTATTTCCTATATGTTTACTATGTGTCCGAACTTCCATGAGCGGCAGTGTATGAAGCTTGTATGCCTGAATGCCTGAGAGCACTGTCACAGTATGTAGGTACTCACGCGGTAAACATTTCAGTTTAAAATTTGGGAGGTAGGTTGTGTTTCCATTTACCAAAGGCGGCAAATTCCTATGGTATAAAATGTGTATAAAGTTTCCTCACGACGCATGTGACACCACATGTGTACATAAGTAGAAAGTTATATTAATTTCAATTTTGTCGGCATGACGTGATCTAAAATTTAGAGGTTAAGATTTGTTAAACGATAATTCACATTCATAATAGGTACATACACATAAGTAGTAAATATTATATTTTGTGAAGTTAATTTAAGATAAAAATACTTAAAATAAAAGTAGTTTATTTTATTGTTATCAATAATTTGCTATTTTTCCAAACAGTGCCCTCATTCGCACGGCACAGTCAACTACGAGCGAAACGGAGTTCGCTTTAGCTCTTAAAAAAAATTTTGTATGAAAACGCACATTGTCCGGCTCGGCTGCTAAAGAGGCTGAAAATGTGCAGTTTCATACAAAATTTTGGTTGACAGCTATGCGGAGTTCGTTCCGCTCACAGTCGATCGCAGTCGGCCATTATACATTTGTAATATGTACCTATATCGCGTTCGGTAAAATAGGAATGACATAAAATGTTAAGATGGTTCGGCTGGAAGTTATTTAACAATATTTGAATTAGTTACAATATTTGAACCAGAATCCAGACAGACCTACGCAATACAACGGTGGTAAATAAATATGGAATTTTAAATCAATCTTGAGCTATTCCAGTTTTGTTCTGAAGTAGGAAAATCCATGCATAATAGCACTTCACTGTGTTTAACATTTACAGTATGTATACATATCAAGCAAATTACAATTTCCAGTTGGTTCAATCTGGACCGGAAATCTGTATGAATAATTGACATCGAGATACAACAATATTAACAAAGCTCAATCACTTAGATCGGAAGCTCTAGCGTCTGATGTAGACAATAGTACTCCAAACAATTATAAATTCACAAAGCCATTCCTAAGCCAATAGAGATAACGTACATTAACAGGTGACTTGCAGCAAACAGAAACTTAAGCACTCCAGGGTTAATAACGTTTTTATCAATAAGTATTATTATTTTGCATAATATTTCCTAAGTTTAAATGTATTCAAGAAGATCCGGGTTCATAAAAAAACGTAATAAATGAGAAAAAAATCGAATTTATCTTATCTCCCACCTCGTTGTCTTCTTGTGTAGTAAACCTCAGCTACATTGGATGGCACATTTTTTATTTAAACTCCACCGTAAAAGACAGCCCAATAAACTTAGAATGGGCCCCATTCGACAGTTATGACATTTTGACATCGCATCAAACGAAATTATAGTCTAAAAATAGCATCGGGGTTCGGTTATATTGATGCCTAAACTTTATGCGTGCAAGTAATATTATTTCATTCAAACCTTAAAACACTTAATCCTTAAAATATATACTGTCCACTAATCCCTCACAGTTTAGATTATCTTAGTTTCTTGTTATTATATAGTCTATTTGGGGCCTACGTTGTTAAACGGTCAATTGTATGTGTATAGTATAGTGTATATGTTACGGTCATAGTGATAAATAGGTTACTATTAATAATTACCGGTTATTATTAATAATAGCCAAGTGGCGAGGTTAAAGTGAAGAATTTATCACATGAACCGGCTATTATTAATAATTTCCAGCATGCTGTGGTCAATGTGATATATTTCAATTCGATATTGCATTAAGGTGATGCTACAATTAAATAGAGCATCAGATTTGGAATTCTGTTAGTATCTACATAATCGCCACACAACGAATCTATTCACTGGGTTTTCAGTGTTGGGCTTTTAGTGACGCTAGTCCTGACTAACTTTTAGTTACTACTCATGACTAAATTAAGGTAGATTATCAAATCGAGACTAAAAAATGCCAATCCATACAAATTGCATGCACGAGTGTGTAACTCTTTGGGGCATGCTTATTTGCGCAATTCTTAAAAGCTAAGTAAAGCCTCAATTACATAGAGCGAGTTTACACGCTGCTAGTTGGCGAATTCACTAGTTGCTAGTAAACTCGCCCAGTGTCATCATGTTCGCAGATAGCGTAGAAGCTGCGAGTAACGTTGTGAACATGATGACACTGGGCGAGTTTACTAGCAACTAGTGAATTCGCCAACTAGCAGCATGTAAACTAAATGTAATTGAGGCTTCCGTACTAAATTAGAAACTCGGTTTGTATTATTCTGCCAGTGCATACTACGTACATAGTGCTTTTGTATTTTGCAATTCGTGGCAAGAAAAATTATTTTTATTTATAACTTATTATTTATTATCTTTTTAATACAAAACTTTATTTTTTTTTTGTGGTAGTACAACAATTACACCATCTATATTGTAAAAATAAAGCAAGATAAAGTTTGTAACAATAGGACCTCATCTTCTTTTGTTTTGTTCACAAATGTAAACTGTACCTGTATTTTATTTTTATTTTATTATTTACTATGAATATTGTTTATTTTTGATTTGTAAGTGCACAAATGTGATACAGATTTTATTTGAGTTACCTACTGTTAATTTTATTTGTTAAGAATATATTTTATTTTTAAAGTTATTCCTGGACTTGAGAATTATTTTGTGTTTTTGTTATTGTTATATTTTTTCATATATCTAAATAAATAATGTATTTAAAAGTATTTTTTCTACTTTGCATTCACAATGCACACATTGTAACACTGTTTTCGGTGTTACAATTAACACATTGTAACACCGAAAACAGTAACATTTTTGTCTAAGACTGCCAGGATTGGTACACATTGATATCAAATGCCAAATGTCAAACGTACAATACATAACCACACACTGCCTCTTTTTAATCGCTTGCAATCGCATAAACTGCGAAATATCAATATTCTATACATATTTAACCATGCGTGTAGCCTGCTATAGCATGGCCAAAGGTTGTGGCTTTCTTAGTTTTGCTGTGTTCATCAAAATACGCCAGCATAACGTTTTCGGTGATGTTTTACGACTCTGGTAAGTGATCGTTATCATTATTTTCAACTAAACATCAAATCCCCTTTTCAGATATAATTCAAGGACCACATTTACTTTAATAACGTATTATGCGAAGATCAAACCTACATCGTAGATATGAATGATTTTAATTACTGCTACGAGATTGTATATGCGCAATCAATGGTTTATCAGCATACACGTCTCAAGCTATAGTACATTTAAAGTGTAGAGGATTAGTTTATGTAACGCATAAGTTTTCGGTAACATTTTCGACCGAATTCTGTTCGACTCAATTCGTATTCATTTTTGTCCGTCGCTTCCGACTTCGTCTTAGTTCTGGTTGTGTGCAACATATTTGTATTACCTCCATCATATGTAATTTTGCTAAGTATAATTTATTCTAATAAACTACTTTGCCGAAATTAAAATTGGGTTTCAATTATAAGTGCTTGTAAATATATAAGCCGCAACGGCTACGTAGCGGAATTAGGTAGACACCGCTATTAAACGTTAGGCGTTAAAACAATTCTTTAGTAAGTTCTTGTTCTTCGAAGTAACTAATCAGTCACCGCCAAACACTTCTATTCTGATTATTATACTTATGAAAGCACTATTAAAGTTGTTGACTTTTTAGGTTAAGTTTCATGGTAAGTTATCACAGTAGGGTTAAAAGTGTTGCCCCAAGCTCCATTATGACCATCGTTGAGACCTCGCTGAATATTTATTCAAACTTGTAGGCTAAAGTAGAGTAATTTTATTCACAATTAGATTTTGTCAAGATTTTATCTCATAGATCTCATCCTTAACGAAGTTGACAGTTACTACAGTGCTGCCACGTGGTACCCGCGAAATACCCTAGATTCTAATTTAGCGCAATATAGTAACCACAATTTCTAAATTTATATAAAATTAATGACGCAAAGTAGAAAAAATAGTATATTACACTCGTTTTATAAGACGTATTGGCGCACTCGTTCCATTTGGGCACTCCTCGCTACGCTCGTCGTGCCCAAAACAACTCGTGCGCCAATTTGACGTCTTATAAAACTTGTATAATAATATACTATTTTTGTTGGTGATAAACGCTTTTATAATAACCGCCTTATAAAACAGATTATATCCGTCAGATATTAGATATGCTTACGGTAGGTATAGATAATGGACCACCTAATGTAGGGAAGATTGGGGCAAGTTGTTACAATGTTTAATCATTTATTTACAAAATAGTACTTTATTGTCAAACACCAAAAGTAAAAATACCGTGTTAGGAACAGAACCATACAAAAATGTTTGCATCAATGCGATGCGGTGCATTTTATGTAAAAACATCTATGTAAACTAGTCTCGCCTATTCTTGCATGTATTTGCATGAAAATACAATATTGAAAAAAATATTATTAAATGTGCAAAATTTCAAGATAATTGGGATTTGAGAATTTACTTAATAAATTGTAATTGTACATTTACAAAAAACTACCCACATGCATTAAATATAAAAATGGGCGTTATTGATAATAAAATGGTTAACTTTTTTGAACACTCTGTATAGAATGTTCTTTTTTATGTTTTCGTCATTGAGCCGTCCTTGGGTGTATACCAAATATCATTACCAATTATATCCAGTAGTTTCTAAAGTACAAGGGAAAGAAAAGAAAACATTCTGTATTATCAATGCTTTGTATTATTCGTAATTTTGGTCATTGGGTTAACCGTACTGATGATTTGCGTCGAGTAAATAAATATAATAGCTTACATAGTAATCAAAATAACTTAGCTAACTATTTTGAAGACTGTATACAAAAGATCCTTTGTAAAAACTAACGCTTTTATCACTTTTACCGTGCCCGTTAGGAATTTATTAATAATAGCCGGTCCATGTGATTATATAAGTGTTTCTAATCACATTGACCCAATTATTCGGTTATTATTAATAATAGCCGGTAATTATTAATACAAACCACATTTATCACTTTAACCGTAACATAATAGTATTGTTCTGCTGCGCTTCTGTCTATTGATTTATTTTTCTTCTAGTTGGGTGTCTACATATACTACTGATGGTTTTCCGGCGCGGTAAATAATGAGTGGTAGATCATTCGTCTTCGGGCATCTCACAGGCTTTCATGATCACAAGTTCGAGGTATTTAAATTTACTTTTTTTTTATATCATCCCGATTTATCTTGAATTGAATTATTGTAGATGTAAATGTAAACAAAATAGTATGAATTGTTTTTTTTTCCTTTTTGTGTCAAGAAACAGACGGTATTTGAAAAGAAAATTTTGTACAATGACTAATGTAATTATAAACTAAGAAATAAATCTAAGAATGTAAGTTTATACGATCAAATAATTCCGTACTTTTCCCTGAACCGTAAATATTTATTCTGAGAAAACGGAGCGGAGCGCGTCAAGGAGCGAATCAGCTTCCTGAATTACCACGGTAACATATAGTGAGATAAAAATTCAACTAGAACACCCGCTGCAGGCCAAAGTGCATTTAATAAATCTCTATTACGCCACGTAAAGAGATTTTATTTGTTACGCCGGCGCCGGCCGTGCCTTTTCCAGTGCTCGAAGTTAACAATATTTTTCATCTGTAACGCGTATGTAGTTGTATGAGGGGAGAAATATTTCACTACCTACTGCTTCGTTATGATAGCAATATGTCTTTTGTGCACTGTAATTGTTGACTGGGTTTTCAATTAACTAATAAAACAATTAAAATGTATAGAAGAGTCTGTTTGAAACATAAAAACAATCACTCAATCAACAGTTAGCCCAAGCCGCTATTGGCCATATGCAAACCATGTGGAAGGGATAAGTGAAAAAATCTAGGCACCCGAAGACACGGAGATATACCGGCCCACATCACATTGTGGTTGCAATCTGTCAGAAATATATGTTTGATCGTTTTACAAGGTCAACGTTCTTGTACAACAATGGTTCACAATAAGTGCTGCGTGGAGAACAGCAACAATACAGGAAGGAATAGCACATGGAAATTCTATAGATTTCCTACATAGAGTTGGAGATTATAACAGCGGTACAAATGGACCCCTTCATACACCACATATAACAGTAACTTATAGTAGGGAACTACACGGGGCAAGCCAAGGGCACATAAAACTACCAACGGCTGCTAGATTCGCTTGAGTCAGGAGCCAGGAGATAAGAAATATAAATAATACAATGGGGAACATAATACTTTCAATCATTGTCCATATCTCACTACTAATTTAATTTGAGACTTTTGACTGAAATTTTACTCTTATTTTTTTTCTAATAGACGATATGAACTTCATTTAAAAACAAAATAAGTGTTTTATTGGTTTCAAAATTTCAATCCTTACATGGACAGAAAACTGACAATTCACATAGTTTTTACGCCAGACTGATTTGAAATTTAGGGACAATATTATCTATACATAAACAATACATCACTGGGGAGGACAAAAATCAGTCGAGTTAGGATTTTTTCGAAATTTTCATCTTTTTTTTTTATTACAGCCAATTACAGTTTACGTCCTAAGATTTATAGTTTTTTTTAGCGACATCCGGCTTTTATATTAACACAATACCGATTTTGGATTACAGTTTACAATACGGTATTTGACTATTACTGGGAAACCATCTTAGTGTGTTTATTTCTTCACTCTACATTGTAAATGCATTATTTTTCGTAATTATTTCCTCAATATTTCATAAAAATCAGCGTTAAAAATTGAATCAAAAAAAGTCCCGGAAAAACGATACTTTCTGTTTTGTGACGTCACCTGATAGTAGATATCAAATCGGCCCATATGGTCTGTCAGCATCGGCATCGTCGCCGTTTGGTAATTGTGTTGTATGATGTGTTGTTTTCACAATTTCTACATAAAAATGGGTTATAAATGGTGTATAGATCCACAATGCAGAAATACGTCAAGAAAAACTGCGGATAAACTATTTATAGCTGTTCCTCAAGATATGAAACTGCGAAGAAAGTGGTTGGCTCGTAGAAATCCAAATGAAATAAATAGATGCCAATACAAGTGTTTTTTGTTGTGAAGATTACTTCGACATAAGTAAAACTGACTAGAATAAGTTATCTATCGTATTTTCGAACCAGGTATTATCTGATCTGACAGCTTAAGGTTAGGGCTATCCTAATCTACAAAGTTATGGTTACATGGCACTTTAGTACTACTAAATTCAAACGGGAGAAGCATAAGAGCGCGTTCGGATAACCCGGTATTGTACGGTAAGAGTGACGCGCTGCATAATAGGCGGACTATCGTCATACGGCGTTTATCTGCATATAAGAGAGAGACAGCTGACCCAGGTTATCTGAGCATTGCTCTCCCCATACCCTACCCTGACAAACCGAATGCGCTCTAAGCGTACTAACGAATGACGTCACTGGAGACTGAGCCAATTACAGAGCGTTTTCAATCACGTGATAGGACGTGAATAAAATACAAGTTTAATTTTGGTTTTTAATAGAAATAAAGCATATTTCTTTTTTGAAAAGTAAAAACAAATAGTTTTCTTAACCTGTAATCTTTTAGGATGACTATAATACAAGCCATATTTTTAATACAGTCAAATACCCTATTATAACTAATATGTATCTAGAAACAATAAGAGTTATTTGATAAAGATTTTCTCTTTAAATAAGTAGAATTTTGTACATAATATTATTCACTTCTTGTATGCAAAATGAGCATTTTGTTTCGGCAGTTAGGTAGTAAATGTTAATCTGAGAAACACTTCAAATAGACCTGTCCGTCTGTTCTATCAAATTCTTAAAATGTTACAGCCGTTTGAAATATTAACAAAACCAACAAAAACAATATACATATGTACACGTGAAACAATTCGAAAACGTTTACCATTACACAATACAAATAATTAAATGTAAGTAAAGCTATTAGAAATAATAAAAATAAAAGGAATTAACAAATAAAAACAAATAAGTTAAACAATTTAAATAGACAATCCTGAAAAAGTTTAAAATACCATTCTGTCAATATTTTAAACAGCTGTATCTTTTTAAATGAATGGTATAAAAAACCAATTAAGTCAATTTGAAACCTTTTACTCAGTACATTTGCTATCTGGCAAAAAGGTTTTCGGGAGAAAAGTGGGACGCCCTATATATTCGGTTCAATGAGTGATCTGCGATGTCATTCTGACACTTACCCTTTTTGTAGGTATTTTATAAATAACTTTTCTTTTTCTCTTGACATATACACAATATATATATAACCGCACAATATTTATTTATACTTCCATTATATTCGTGCCAGAAAGCAAATATTTTAAATTGTTATGTTCCTCCTGTAAAATTTACCTACTTTTCGAGCCACTCTTATAGCAAACCGGCGATATGATAGATAGAAACTAATAATTTTCAGAAAAATTTCCATGGGGAATCAAGAGTAATGGAAAAATAATTCATAGGTCATTTTAAGCACCTGAAGAAATAATATTTTGAAGACACTGGTTGCATTTGAGCATTTGAGACAACCAGTAAAAGATCTAATGAAGATACAAATCACTGAGAACAATAAAACCAAATTGTGTAGCCAAAATATGAAGAGAATATGAAAAACGTGAAGTAATCATTCACAGGACGTATAATGCTTTTTTAATATATTAGGTTATGGTAGGTACATTTTATTGATTTCGCCAAAATTTTGAAAACCGTCTTTTTAGTCGAGTTTTGAATAAACCCTATTAATGGAATATCGGACGTCCTGAACTGATAAATCGACACTCCATTGATTCTATTCAGCCTATATGTTTGTCATTTCGCACTGACATGACGGTCAAAATGTCTGATTCGGGACCTTGATTCGTTGCATGATGAACTCATTACTAAAATAAAAACTAGCGCGGTGGACGCGGACGGGATAGGCTCGGACCTAATTGCACTGTGCTGCCCTTTAATTTTGTCTTTTATTACACACATTATCAACTCGTGCTTAGAAAACAGTGTTTATCCCGATACCTGGAAGGTGTCCAGGATCATTCCAATCCCAAAGACAAAAAAACCTTCTTTGATTGAGGAATTGAGACCTATAAGTATTCTGCCTTGCTAACGAAATAACCCTCGAGAGGGTTATTCATGTGCAGTTATCTAAACATTTAAGTGCCTACAGTGTGATATCTTAAACCAATCGGGATTTCATCCTGGATACTCATGGAGTACTGCACTCTGAAGTATGACTCTCTTTATTTTTTGAAGGCATTCGGTACGCTAAACCAAGATGTTCGTTCTACTAAGTCAAGCGTTAAGTGTTTGGGAATGATAGTAGAAGATAGGGCCTATAGTCTATACCAATTTAAAGTTTTTGTACTCCGGTAAGTTCTTCTTGGACCAGCATCTGAAGGCTTGACTGTGTGTCTCTTTGGTATTGGCACATTTCTGGACCAGTTTGATAGAAATCGAATCCAAGGTGTGCAAGACGCGTGCCTTGGATTTATCTATGGCATACGTAATTTCGACCATATCAGCCACGCACTGCGATGGGCTAAGTGGCTGAATATGTCTGTTCGGAGACATTTCCATTCTGTCTGTTCTATCCACAAATTGATTTTCTATCGCACCCCTCCTTAACTCTGCAACAATATTACGTTTAGGACGGTTGTGTACAACATCAACATCCACCGTAGGGATAATATCATCACTATGCCGCGCAATTCATGCACGAACTTTAAAAGCTCTTTTTACTATACCGTTGCATATCTGTACAACTCCGTCCGGCAGGCATTGTTGAGTTGCATACCAGCCAAATTTAATAAAATCTATAGAAGGCATCTCCCAATAGCACAGAGTTCTTGTTTTTATATCGGAGTCGGGTTACATTTATGTACTTGTTCTGTTTAGTTTTTTGATTATTGCTTCTCGGTGGTATACTATGTCAAGCTTTCTGAAAACGGCTTGAGGTAGGTGGTAGACGGACTTGTAGGAGTCGAACCTCAAGGTTGCGCCACTTACATAATATTACAAGTTGTATTTTTTATGTAGAATCGGTATTATCTATTGTTGGTGGTGCAATAAATCCTTTATTATTATTATTATTATTATTCTAAACTACCGATTAGGTACAAAATTGCAACAGATAAAAATTTCGAAAATTCTACGTCCTGGGTCAAAGATGATTGTCTAAAAAATTCAAATTAATTTGGTTAGAAAAGGCTGATAAGTATTCGTCAATATTTAAAATTTTAAAACGACATCTGATTAGAAATGGTTTATTTTTTAAGTACGTGATTATATATTCAAACACTTGTGTCAAACAGGCATATTTAATTTTTGAATATAACTTATTTTACACGTAACACATGTTTAAACTTACCATTTTTCGACCTGCAGACCTGAAACCTGTTGATGTTGTAGTTAGATGGCTTTCAAAGTTAGCACCATATAACAAAAGAATTTAGAGGGAATATAAATATACATATGTATATAAACACTTAATAGCACATGTCTATAAAACTTATGGTTCTATTTTAAGTACCTACAAGACCTACAAGAATATAGTTTACATACTTCACTTTCAGCCTATGCATTCCCTGCTGAGCAAAGGTCTCCTCATCGTTCTAGGGTAGTCTGACCAGTGTTTTCCCTGTTTTGAGTCAACCTGTGTAACTGTAATAAATCCTAATTAATTAATCACACTGGTATAGAATGATAAGAAAATAACGGAAAAGCGAACTACAAGGAATATTGTAGAAATATGGTACTGTGTGTGTACTGACAAACGATCGGTACAAACTGTTGTCCGCTTATCAGCATCGAATTATTTTACGTATACGTATTTTATGGGCAATAAACACGTTTTGACGACAAGCCGGGAAACGTGAAAATGTTGAAAGAGCGCGTAAGCCTGAGTGTGGACATATTTCATCTGAAGTACCTGTAAATGTTTGGACATTAAAACAAACGGCTAAAAAGTAATACAATTCTATAAATGCTTTCCCTTAAGGATCAATCCATATGAAATGGTCCAGAAAAAAATAGGACTGTTTAAGAACACTTTTTTATTAATAACGCTCTCTTCTGGGAGAGCACTGTTGTGTATTTACCTGTGTTTGGAATAACATACCCTAGAACATGGGGACAATATTAATCAGCGCTTACTAATAAGTAGGATATTTCCTTTCTGAAGTTGGAATTGTATAATTATTTAAACTAATTATGTTTTACTATAATATTATTAACTTTACGCAACTTAGAATATATGATATATAATATGATTTAGATGCAGAATGGACTAATAGCCAAATCCTTACTGTTGAAGATACGTTCGTCGTTTATCATGAAAACCGTCCTGGCATGACATACATCTCGGTAAAAAAAGAAGAGGTTTTACACAACTACCCTTGATAATAATCGATTTCAGAGCTGCGTAAAGATAACTGGAACTACAAATTTTCGTAAATACTCTCGTCAAGAAACGGAATATAAAATAAAAAATAATTGTCTTTGTTGATGACCATCAGTGGTAGATTGGTGAGGGATTCAATTTTAGGATTGAGATTGATTATGTATATATTCACTTTGCTCATCCATCTGTCCCAAGAACTTCTTTCAAGAAGTCTTATGAAGACAAAGTAGAATTGTGCCCACCAATTACTGTGGTCGGAAATATAGAACATCGAGAAATTTGCAAACATTTCCCATCGCCCGTTTGATGCCACAATAATAGACTACAATTGCATCATCAGAATTCTTCTTTTTTTAAGTTGTTAGCTCGTTATATCATCGCCATTCCAGTGTTTTCATTTTCTGATCGAATTCTGTTTAAATTGTTATGTACGTAACCTATTGCATGTCGATAGCAAGACAACCTGATTGTACCATACTGTGAACTCCCATGCTATCTGGCTCGTTTGGAAACACATGTGTTTCTCGTATCAGTGCGCTGAGTTACTATTGTAAAATACTATTTTCGACACCCCTGCTTCATCAGTTAATTTAATTAAAAGTAGACAATCTGTATTTGTCGTCATTTCATGCATAGAACTGATTGCTAGTACCGTCACGAAGAGAACAGCATAAATTTTTGTTTCAATTAAAATGCTAGTCGATATGACGGCTGTAGAGTTTATAATAACAGTTTGCTAAGATATCGGAAAAGGTAATATATTCATTGCACCGTATTCATCCTTGGTCACGTTGGCTAAAGACTATTATTCGAGAATATCCGACCCCCTTTACCATACCAGAGTGTTCTAACGGATTCCGGAAGTTAGTAGATCAATGTCTTGATCCCCACACGTTTGCTCCAAGAATTTAGTGGGTCCTAACTGAATTCCGAAGGGTTAATGTCTCATTATAGTATTATAGTATTTTATGAACCTTGCCGAACAAATTCAGCTCTTTCATGAGTCATTTTTATAGGAAAAATAACTAAATAACTAATGGTCTATAAGTATATTCCTAGTATCTCAATGCTACGTTTGAGACATTTTGAAAGCAAATTATAAAATCGATAAGTTGCAGGTAATGTACTATTTTTTCCGTTGTTCTACTTTTCGCGGTACCATCGCTAATAACGTAATAAATGATCGCGTACTGGCATTGGTAATTATTCACAAACTTTATACGAGTGGCTCACTTATTGGTCGAGTATTACGCTGTCGACCTAAAAACCTGCGAGCAACAGGCCGTAATGTTGCTTCATATTTATACCGCTTTCCTAAAATATTCAATTTATGATTCAAATTAAATATATCATACACAGTAAATGGTGATATACAGGCGGGGTGTAAATTTTTAAAATAAATTAAAAATTAGAGCCCCGACCTGGATTTGAACCAGGGATCTTTGTGTCGCAAAGAGTCCGGGAAGATACGGTATGTACGTATATTTATATCTAGGTAAATATATCATGTTTCGGTTATTTTTAACAATAAAAAATGCATACATAGTATATTATTTACAACGCAGTTTTTTTAAAAGAAAAATAAGTTTGTTTTTATTTTTCTATTAACTAATAGCACCTGATAATTTTTTACCACAAATTGCCAAAAAATAGAAAAAGATATTACCAAAACGGAAATGACGCAACCTATCTTCTCTTCTCGTTTCTTCGGATTTTATTACTCATTTTTCTGTTTGTTTGAAAGTATGTCGGCAAGATATGATTTTAAAGATTGGCTATACTCGAAGCTTAGTTACTGTTCCAGCTTATAGGCTAGGCTCTTGTGCCAAACTTTGTCAAGGGCTTTTGTCACATACGAGAATATAAAGCAGCATACCATTTGCCTACTCAAAATCATTCTATTACTGCAGTGTACTGTCGACCTGGTCGATTGTCCATTGTTTCTTAAAGCAAAATTATGCGGGAAGAATGTGTCATTCAGGTTCAATTGGCTTTTTAGTATTTTTGCTAGCAGCTTGTCAATAGCTTTGATAATTTGTGAAATTTAGACATTGGGATATAGAGCCTACAGACCTATAGGAGGAAAAACGGTTTGGTGGTTTCCCCGGCTTGAGAATCATCTCTACCGCAGCAGATTTCCAACCTGTTTAGCTAGAATGCTGGGCTGCATGTGTTGCCTATTTTTGCTTCAGTTATTTACCTAAAACCATATCACTTTTTGTTTCTTTTTCGTATAAGTTTCCTTTGTAAAATTGTAGCCAATGGCTTGGCTGCATTTAAGATCTTCGTTCTTTATTCTTTTGCAGTTACCGGCGGGTCAGGATTAGCGTTGACGTAGCACTTCATGCAGTTTAATCTAAGATCAACGTAGAGTTAGTGAGATTCAGGAGTTTGCTATTTTCCGAGGTTTGCTTTCCTCCTCTTGTACGGTGTATAGTCAGCACAAAGGTTGTGAGGGTTTGTTCAATATGCTATGCAATATGTCTTTATATAGCCGACTCTCGGACGTCTGATCTAATAGTTCTATCGTGGCCATATATTAAGTCCGCTCTTTTGACGTCGATTTTCTCGCAAATCTAGGGTAGAAAAAAATTGAAAAAACTCTGGTGAAAAAAAACTCCTTGATTAATATGCTACAACTCATAAAAATTAGAAAGCTGTATATGTTGGCGTTGACCCGATTTTTCCAAATTAAGAAGCGTTTTTACATGTCAGATATGAGAGTTCAAACAGACCAATTACAATCATTAGCATTGTGATGCCAACGCCAAAGCGGCGAAACCGCGCAAGAATAGTTCGTGTTTGCTCAGACCATTTGACAATGAACGCATGTGACGCCATAGCGCTGGTAACATTGGAAGATAGGGATTGAACAATCCTTGTAAGATACCGGGATTCTTGAGACATTCCTACATAATGTACTATTGTGATTTTCTCGCAAATCTAGAGGCACAAAAATTTTAAAAAATTCTCATGGTGTCCTTGTTTAATATACTACAGCTCATAAAAATTAGAAAGCTGTATATGTTGGCGATTTTTCCAAATTAAGAAGAATTGGCACTGTTTTTGCCCCGTAAATTTTATTCGTTTAACTTTAGCAATCAATTACTCCGGTAATAATCCATAGATTTCAACGAATTAAAATTATCTGCGGAATGCTAGCTTTCAATGTGCATTGTTGTAAATGATCGGATTAGTGGTTTACCCACAAAAAGCTATATTATGCAATGCCAGCAATTCCGTTACTAGAAGAGCTAGAATAACAGCTACGTGACGGTAGCTTACCCAATAATTCATATGTTTAAAGTTCATTACATAATCATTCTTTATCTTGGATTTGCAATACAAAAGACCGTGCTGAAGCGCCGCGTAAATTCAGACGGAGAAAGAGATTAGGAGAAAATTTCAAATTAGTTTGCAAATACAATGCATTGGAGGCGGACCACAATACTGTTGAGTATGTATTAAATTCTGCTGTAAAGAAACTCAAACAGCAAGTGTCCTACTCTAAGAGAAAATGAATAAAAATAATGTAAAATATGTTAGGTTAACTTACGTATTTGACATTTCGCGCTTGAATTGATTTGCCGTAACCTAGCAACGTTGACGTCAGCTGCGTTCATTATCATTTAGGTAGAAATTGGCCATTGTGCAGTCCTTGTAAGATTTTAGTATCCTTCAGAATGTCTATCATTGGGTCCGGTACAACGCATGCTCTACCTGGATCCCATTTTTACTTGCTGTGTTAGATTATTATTGGCCACTGACAGTCTAAATATGTTTTTCTACTTTGCATTCACAATGCACACATTGTAACACTGTTTTCAGTGTTACAATTAACACATTGTAATACCGAAAACAGTAACATTTTTGTCTGATTGGTACACAGTGATATCAAATGCCAAATGTCAAACGCGAATATAGTAATATACATAACCACAAACTGCCGTATTTGAATCGCTGGGAACCGCGTAAAAAGCGTTATATCTATAGTTTTATACAGATTTAAACATGCTATAGTATGGCCAAAGGGCTGGGGCTTTCTTAGTTTTGATCTGTCCATCAAAATACGCGAGCATGACGTTTACAGTGTTTTGCGACTGGTAAGTTATCGTCAATTATTATTCTTGTCAACTAAACATCAAATCTGCTTTTCAGATGTAATAGAAGGACAGCATTTATTTGAAGAAGGACTTATGTGGAGCACAAACATGATGAGGATAACTTTCACGATAGCATGTGTGTGCGACAACTTATTAACCATTCAATGGGGTTACTCAAAACGGTCTTTTTTATACCAAAAGTTGTTGGAGCAGTTCAATCAATCAATTCAATCACTCACTGTGCAATTAACACAATTTGTTACGGCCTAACAAGCCTCTTTCATTGCGATCACTATTATGATCATGATAGCTTTCCGATGCCGATCATTTATAAAAATTTTTAGGTTAAAATAGAATAAAACTTGCTATTTATTTTTCATAGTTTAATATTGGAACAAAAAACAACAGAAACTGAACTTAAGAAACAACTCTATAAAAAAAAACTTGTATAAAAAACTCTATAGCTGAATAGGCAAAATAACTAGCAGAATTATAAATAGATAACTTAATCAGTATTTGTGTTTATGTTGCAGTTATTATATATTTTAATATTTATGTTACAGCTATCTTTGGCATTAATTGATAGCCCTGGCAAACTTTGACAAACAACATTTCGGTTAAAAGTTGCGTCACCTTCTACATTATTAACGTCGTCTGTAGGGGTGAAAGAATGAGAAGAACTCGGCTGTGGCGATACTGGCTTCAGCAGTTCAGCGACTTGTTTTTTTCTACTAAGCGAATCTTCAATATAACCTTCTGCCACAGCCGAGGACTTCCACCACGGCGTTTTATCGAAACCAAGTCCCCGCCACGATTAGCCAATTGCGATGCACTTGACTGTCTGAAGCAGTGTCCAGTGTACAGCTCCGGATTGGCTAATTTGAGAAAACTTGCAATATCTTTTGGAATTTGGCCGATCTTATTAATTCCTATCGGGCTTGCAATGCAACGTCCATTTCGATATGTGAGGAAAAAACGTTTTGTGTTTATATCGTTCGGACGAAGGTTGGCATATTTTTTTATTAGCACTATCCACACTGGCTCGGTGATTACAAATTTTCTTGCTGTGTTTGTTTTTGTGTGCGGAATAGAAATAATAATTGCATCATCCTT
The DNA here is from genome assembly GCA_963966075.1 of Aphodius sticticus. Lineage (NCBI taxonomy): Eukaryota > Metazoa > Arthropoda > Insecta > Coleoptera > Scarabaeidae > Aphodius > Aphodius sticticus. The sequence continues at coordinate 21,687,726 of OZ014510.1, forward strand.
GTAGTCGATGTCGTCAACAGACATTCTTGTTAATTCGTCACGTCGGCACGCACCTGCATAGCCCATTATTAAAACGATCTAAAAATCAAAACGTACAGGTACCGTATCGTGATTGTCATTAATGGAAATATTATGTATTGTATTTTGTATTTATTTAAATGTAATGTATGTTCATGTGTTATAACTAGTAGTAATAAGGTAATGTAAGTGTTTTTTATTGTATTTTATTTATTATTTGTATTTTACTATTTTGTTTTTTTTTTTAATAAAACTTAGTTGCAAGTAGTGCCCATGTTTGTTTCATTTTGAGCATTACCAAAAAGAATCTTACTTTTACTGCTAAATAAACTGAGTCCTCTGCTCCACATAAGAATTGGTTTATGTGCGTAGCTTCTAAAATTTTTGATTTTTTAGGCAGGTAGCCTTTGGACTGCCTTTTCAAAAATGCTTGCAATCGCGTAAATTGCGAAATATCTATATTTTTATAAATATTTAAGCATGCGCGTAGCATACTGTAGTACGTCCAAAGAGTTGGAGCTTTTTTTGTCTTGCTCTGCTCATCAAAATATGCTAGCATGACGTTTTCCGTGATGTTATTAACAGAATTTTGCTCGCACCATAGGTTAAAAATGGTGTATTATTTTTTATAAGTCGCCTCCGACTTACTGGGTAGGAGGTTTTTAACTGCCTCCACAGCCGCTTTTCTCAATTCTGGTGGCGTGCAACTTATTTCAGTATCTTCCATTTTAATTTTTCAAGTAAGTATTACTATTCCGAATGTAATTAGGAACACAACACGAAAATTTTAAATTATTTGACAGATTGACAGATACAATGCTACCACCTGTTGCATGCAAAAAAACTCTACATTGTAATTGAACGTAATGTATTGCTAAATTTCTATAAAATTAATGACGCAAAGTAGAAAAAATCGTATATTACACTCGTTTTATAAGACGTATTGGCGCACTCGTTCCATTTGGGCACTCCTCGCTACGCTCGTCGTGCCCAAAACAACTCGTGCGCCAATTTGACGTCTTATATAACTTGTATAATAATATACTATTTGAAGGCAAAACTGTGAAAATCATACAGATCGCCATCTATAGTATTGAAGAGTTACTGACTATTTTGCTTCAATGTAGTTTGAGTGTATGTTTAAGGTTGATTGAAATTGTTTTGTGGGAATGGTATTGAATTTTTATTACTTCTAATGTGTGTACATACATTTGTTTATCGTAAACACTAATACGCAATCCACTAATGTTGCATCTGGAGGTCCCTGGCAAGTTGTTCGCACCTCACATATTTTTTGGATTTTATTTATTTATTTATTAAATCTCAAGTCCGTCTGTCTGTACAGTTTCTATGTTACATTTGTTGGTGTATCGTATATTTTTGATTTCCAAAGCTTTCTGTCCCATTATGGGTCTGCCCACTCTGTTTTTTCCTGCTGTTCTTGCATCCAAATTGTTTGTCGCTCTCTTCCCTACCTTCATTCTATGTACGCAGCTCAGCTGTCCTTCATCTATTATTCTATTATTTCTACCGGTTTTATGTATAGCTGTTCTGCAACTGTCATTGTTTCTCACCCTGTCTCTTCGCGTAATCCCTTTGATTTTTCTTCGAAATCTCATTTCTACAGCTGTTAATCTGCCTTTATTTCAGTTGGTTACTTTTTATGATTCACTGACTCACCACCTTCTGATAAACTTGTGTTTTTTTGATTTATTTTACCATTCTCTTCAACTGTCCCCAGATTATTGTCTAACCTTAACCTGTTATAGTATTTTGCTCTCTATTTCAATTTCATGATGCTCTCTGTTGCTATTATCATTGTCGTAGAGTATCAGTATTTATTTCCATATTTATTTCCTGAGTTCTTTTTGCTACATTGAGAGGTTCTGTTGTAGTTTTGCTTTGGATTCTGCTGTGTCATTCTACCAAGTGCCATGTCAGCTGAAAACATTAGTTCATCCTCTGTTAGTGTTTTTATTCTCCGTGATCCCATTATCATGCTTTTGGAACGCTTTTGCATCTCTTTTTTACTCTTTTCAGATATTCTTGTAATTACCTTCCCAGAGATACTTGTTAACGTGATCTCTCTGTAATTTGTACAGTCTTTTGTGTCTCCTTTTTTAAACAGTGTCGTTATATGCGTTCCAGTGTTTAGGGTTTCGTGGGTCCATTAGAATTTCATTCATCAGGTCGTTATTTTGTTGTATACTCAATAGTAAAAAAAGCGACACTGTTTACTACATTTAATAAATAACAACTAGAATGTGCATTCATGCACATATTTATTTTGCCGTGAACGCCAAATGAAAAAAACAATTTATTTACGATCACTGGTGTTCCACATTGTAGTTATCCGTGCACAATGTGAACCTACAAAACAACGCAAACGTAAACACATTAAACTTTTCCCTTGTTTCGTATAAATATTATTTGAAAGAATGAAACGTTGAACATCAATACTACATGTGCAATGTATAGAGTATTGCGCATATCATATACCTACACATATATTCCTTTACATTGTATAATACAATTTTACAAACCACTATTGGAATAGTGAGATTGCTAACCGCGTAGGTACTGTATTTGTACTTTTCGTCATACGGTGCAGGTTGGGGGGTTGGGTGGGGGTTTGAGTTGTTGGCGTTGTTGTTGTGAATAGTTGTTTCAGTGCCACCCTCAGGGTATCATCTAATTCGAACAGTACAAACGCCGTGGGAATAACGTACATGTAGAAATCGGATCTCGCCGAACTGAGCTGTGGAATAGCGTAGAAATAACTCGGAACTACGCCGACATCAAATTAATCCTGCAACTAATCCCGTTTCACGTCACCTATGCATCTACGTTTCATTAACGATGATTGAGCTGTCTCGCTGCTGGCGGATTTGTTGATAATTACAATGAATATTGTTTCCGTTCAATACAACTAATTTCGGTAACATTCTGTAAGGTTCGTTCATGGTATTTGATGTTTGTTGTAGATATAGTGTTTTCCAATAATCGTACCAGAACAATAAATCGATTAACTACAATGTACAGTCAGGTCGGTTGAAAAATCTATTAGATTCCGATAAAATCATAAAATCGGGTTTCTACTTTGCGTTTACGTCTGCAACTCTTTAGAGTGTTACAATTATCAAATTTTCAAACAACTCATGCGCCAATTTGACGTTCGTAATAATAATATATTATTTTCGTTGTCTCAATTCTAGGTCACATACTGCAATACAAAATAATATTAGTCGACTTTTACTTATTTAATAATTAATTGAATTGGTCGGTTCAAAAAGAGTACAAGTCGAAAAAGTGAGTTTTGAGATAATTAACTAAATAATTTTGTCGGTGCAATATCTTGAAAAGTATAGCAGTTAGCTATTTTGTGCAAACAGACAAACTATAAAGTAGGTCAAAATGAATTAAATGCATTACATATTTTATTTACATTTTCATTAAACGCAGAGCTATGGTTAAAACAAACATCAAGAACATGTACTGTTTTTGAACTCGGCGGAAAAACAGCGTACATTTTTAACAATATTTGTTTAATTCGGTGTAGTGAATAAAACCTCCTAATTCTTGCTTCTATTCTATTTTATTTATATGAGGTACATGTTTCGGCTTACAAAGCCCTCATCAGCCTTTAATCTAAAAGACAAAACGAAAACGATTAGTAGTAAACTTTAACATTTAAACGTTCAAAATGGTAAAAAATATATATAAAAAATTTCTATGTATCGATCAAATAATTACTTACTGTCAAACGGAGAGAAAAAGCGCAAACAAGACATAACAACTTATAATCAATTCTGTTCCTGGAGGTGCTGAAATAATGTATGTGAGAGCAGCCACCGTTAAATACTCCTCCTTTTGCGGAAATACGAGAACTCAAGTGTGCGTTCGACGGATCTACAAGATGGGAAAAGATGAAAGCACTTGACGAGGTATGTCACGTGATCGCAGGTAAAGAAGGGAAATGTTCTGTATAGCTGTGTGGCTGGTTGTCTAGGCAAAAGGGGTTCAAATTTAATGTTCATAAATGATTAAGGTAGGAGAAAAGGGGTTTTATTGCAAATTGCGTCTGTTCATTCATCAAACTGTATCGTGGGTCGTTTTCGTGTTTAAAAATTTGCATTTGCTCTAAGATGTCCATTTTAAAACCCTTCTCACATCTATGCAGCAACTCTGCATCACGATAATTAATTTTATGGCCTGTCTCCAGTGAATGTTGGTATATGTTTGAGCTACTGCGATTTTTGTGTTCTTTAAGTCTCCTTTCCAAAGCTCTACCAGTCTGTCCAATGTAAATAGTATCACAGTTGGAACATCCAACAGAATAAATGCCACTAAGGTCTCCTGTGTCTTTCTTTTCATACCTATAATCTGATAGTTCTTTCAAAATCTGATTTTTGTTGGTGAAAGCTGGTGTAATATTAAATTTAGCCATTATTTTGCTCAATTTAATATTTATGTCGTTGTATGTAAAGGTTCTATATATTTGTGTGCTATCAGGTTTTTGAAAAGGTGTATACAGGGGATCAGTTTTTTGCCGTGCTTTATGTATTAGTTTCTTAATTATTGTATCAGGAAAATTGTTGTCGGTTGCCAACTTTCTTATAAATTTGAGTTCTCTCAAATTAGAGTTTTCGGTAATAGGGTATGTGTGGGCTCTGTTTAAGTAATGTAATGTAAGTTCTTTGAGACGAGCAATTAATCGATCATTAACGGATAAAAAAAAATCAAGAAAAAATAACTAAACTATGAAATAGAATTAAATTAAATATTCAATCTGCCAAATTAAAAGAAATGTGTATGTACCTATGTGGGAAAATATTCTCAATTTGAAGTCCAGGAGTTTTGATTAATTGCCTATAACTAAAAAATGATAGAATTGTATTAAGAAAATGATTTCTACAAAAGAATTATCTTACAATTCACAAATGTAAATTATACAGGATATTCTATTTGAAAAAGGAAAGGTTACCAGATATCCAGAATAAAATGAGCATCCTGTATATAAAAAATATATTTGAACGATAGATTGTTTAAAGCAAAACACCTTTTACTTGAAAATTTTTTTAGAATTGTTTACGGTTGGAAAATTATTTAGGTGTTCCAGTAATTTTGACTAACCCTGTGTATGGCGATATGATAGAGAATGATATAGATTTTGATGATTATATACATGATAGTAATAAATTTCCTCTTCTACGGTGGTAGTCGGTCCGGAAGTCACGTGGTAGTAAAATTCTAAATTTTCACCAGTTACATACTTCAGGACTTTTTTAATATTATCTATCTTTTTGATATTGATATTCTATTGATTACTTTGGCGTACCTCAACAACGATTTTAATGCAAATTACGAAGTTGGCGAATGTTTACGACTGATATATCAGTAGAAACGGAGTAGAAACGAGTTGCATGAGGGAGCAAAAAAGCACTGTTATGGACTTGTTTATTACGCCCAGGCATCCTCTTTTGGCTATTTCAATTCAAAATGGCCAATTTTGGACTTGTAATGTTTTCGAACGCGCCGATTCAATTATAGTCTAGAGTTTTTACTTATTTCTCACCGGCTCCTCCGCCATTGTGTAATTTTATTATTCTGTAAGAAATAATAAAATTGGAGAAATATTAAAATTTTTAACAATTTGTGTTAAAAACAGAACAAAGATAGATGTAAATCCGTTGCTTAACATTCAAATATACTCCAAAAAATGCAAAATATTTGAAACTTTAAATATTTGTGTCATCATCCTCCAGAATATTTTCCAGTCCGTCGGTTCTTATCTCAACAAACTCAAGCCTACTACCAAGTCGAGTTTGTTCAAAATATCATGCATAAATTGAAAACGCTTCATAAATTTATCGATAGTTCTTAAAATAGTCGCGCTTGGCGGTGCGAGTTAACGCCGGCGTCAGGGAAATCGTCGACCCAGTCCACCAGGACTTGAGGAAACGTTATTAGTTAAGTTGGCAACGCCTAGATGGCGCCAATTTGCATCTCCGCCCAAGCACTGTTTCGATTCGCATGCATATTTATGGCCGTTCGACTGTGTTTGCCGTCGCCCTGTCAGAATCTGGGGGTTGCGCAAGGAAGATTGTTAGCAGGCCGACCTTCCATAGGCGTCGCTACAAACGGGTAATCTTTTTGAAAAAATAGACCCATAAGAGAATTCTTTATGCATACAACCAGGGCTGCTGAGTCGGTAAAAAAACTCTCGACTCCGACGCCGACTCCGACTACAGAAAAATTGCATACAAACGTATTTTAAAATAAATCTGTAATAAAAATCTTATATGTAAATAATCACAAATTTGACACAGAATAATACAACCGTGTCATTAAATTTGCTATGAAAACAAAACCACTACCGGGAAAAAAAGTAACAAATTTAATAAATTAAATTTCTATTCGAGTATTCTGATTGTATTATACATATGGCTTGTGCATATCAAATTACTCACAAACAAATGCTGAACCCATAGGAAGAAAAGAAGGGATATTTGTGACCAGCGAATTTGTTGGTAAAAATATTTAAACTGACAATGTAAATGTAAATAAAAACGGCCTATAAGATATCCAAAGGACTTATTGGTCGGACCACAAATAAAAATGGTATTTAAAAACACAAATAAACGAACCACAAACAAAAAGTTATTTATAAAATGTAATTTCTTGGTTTATTCAAAATATCTCTGAGTATTAAGGTATTATTGAAGTATTAAACTGTTTTCTCATTAGAGTACATACAAATCGGCACGACTTTGTCCATTTAACCGACTTTCTATCTCTAACAATAACAAGAGCACCCATAAGACACAGTGGGACAGTATAGCTCCAGCGAATTCACCTGCTTCCTCCTTAAATAATTTTTAATTATTTTCAAAGCTGGAAATAATCATGATTACGGCTACAGCTATAACTTCTGAATAAATGATACTACATTGAACTACGGCCCTACTTCTCAATCTCATTTTAACTCTCTTGTTCAAATTTCCTTTTCCAAATTTCTATCAGATTACTTTTGTTAATCGTCTTCACTTTTATTTGGAAAGTGTGTTTTGCAATTTAATTATTTACATGTGTATATAGGTAGGTACTTTGTATGAGACATAATAGAATATTTGGTTTTATTTGTTTACGCAACGTCCATCTCGCATGTTTTTTTCTACAGTAATTAAACCTGGATTCGGAGTCGGAGTCGGTACATTTTTTCCGACTCCTCTGAAATTTGTCTGAACTCCGACTCTGACTCCGACTCCGACTCCGACTCCGACTCCGACTCCGACTCCGACTCCGACTCCGACTCCGACTCCGACTCCGACTCCACAGCCCTGTATACAACAAGATTGCGATTATTATTACCTATATGTCTGCCATCAGATAGGGACAACAAATAAGAAAATAAATTGCCAGTTGCAACATACAATAAATATTTCTTCTTTGAAAATGTATTGATTTTTCTTTTGGTGCACGTATGAAACAAATAAAACAAGTGTTGCAGGAGAAAACTGAAACTGTGGAATGCTATCAACATTGAATACCATTGAATAGGAATTAATGTATATGGTAGCCCACTTAGGGTATGGTACATAAATGGCAAAATGTGGGTCCGGTAACAAAGAATGACGGTAGATTATAAATAGAAGTACTGAACAATAATAAACGATGTAGGTTTGGGAGAAGATTGAGAAAAATTGGTTTTGAATTATGACTAATATTGTCTATTCTGTCAAGTCATCTGCAATCACCAAACTTCTGTACGTTTTTAGAATATTCGCATCAAATTCCATAAAGACGTTACGCGTAATTAAACCAAATGGTGGTCCGATGAATTGCAACGAACCCCTGCATTTGTGAACGTCATAGAAGAGAGTTGAAATGAAACGAACTATGGCGACATTGATATTTGCAAATCAGTTTTGCCTGTACCACTTATTTTCTTTTGAAGATACGAAAAGGTATTAAAAATGCAAACTGGTTTAAAATCTTTGAGACTCTAAATTTCTGGAAAACAGAAGATAATTATCATTAGTGTTGCTACCTTATCATTATTCCAAGAGCAATACTAAAATATTACTACTCTTGCCCGGGACTTTGTGATGGAATATTATAGAATTTCCATATTTATCGCATACTTAGATTCACTTCAAATTACCTTGAGACGATATTAGCGTTTCCTTTATCGCCTTTCCATCCATTACTAACTAAATACGGCTTTTCCGTTCGCCAGTAAAATGATACATTTCTGGCACCAGTTTTGCGTTACCGCATATTTCTGCAAGTAATTGTTCCAATATCCATGCCGTTGTTACTAATTTATACTGAATCAGGGTCCGCGCCGCAGCCCCCTATTCCATACGACTCCCCATCTTGTACGGATTCGTTTCAATTAGGTACTCCTATTTTCAATGATATTATGTACATTGAGGGTTTCTTTGAAAAACAAATTGCTTTTATTGTGATGATTGAAAATAAACCATAATCGCTATAGTTCAACGTGATTTTTTTAGTATAAAGGATAAAATTATGAAACATGGGTGTTTAAATGTTTTCAGACAGAAAAGATGTGGAGTTGGACGTTTGCAATGGTAAAATTGCACAAGCACGACAAATCCATTAGCGTACTTAAGGTATCTGTGGTGGAGAAAGTATGGCCACCTTATAGTTTTCTTAAGGGAGCCATGTTTGATTTTTAAATTTTTAAACGATTTTTCTTGCTTCTGTTTCACACTTGTTGGGCTCACACTGTTGGGGACTTGTTGGATTTTGGCAAATTTTTATGTTTTTGTTTTTCAGTGTTTCGGAATTAAAATCAACACCTTTTATTGACAAAAAAAAACATGGCAGTTTGCTTTCACTTGTCTGACGGCCAGGTCTTCTCTGTTCGCTTTTCACATAAAATTACATCTTCATATAAATAATATCGAAAAAAAAGAGAAGCAACACAATGTATTCAGGGTTCAAACTGATGTTGGAAATGATTTGCGTATAAAAATGAATGACATACCTACTCAAAAATGTTGCCTCCTGCTTAGATTCAGTCTTTGTAAAAACTAATACAAGAAGTAACATTTGTCTAAAATTTACAGCTAAATAACGTTGGTTACAAAGTGTGATACCTAACACCTAAAATGTTAGATTAACCATACCGCCCATACCGCTCAACAAGCGAAAAGTTGGCAAAGATTTTTTAATACACCTATTATTTCAACGTGCAAACCTTTGAACGGTACAGACGTATGTTGATCGCTCGCGAATTACCAAACGTATTGCCCAATCAATTGCTTAATAAACAAAAATAGTGTCGCGCGCGTATTATAGTGCTGACTATGAGTGAGTGCACGAGTACTAGCAATAAGTAGGACACCATGTCAACACAAGAAATTGTGATTACATCAGAAAATGAACATCTACTGTACAAGGAATTGCAAAAGGAAATATCCGCAAGAAAGCAGATAGAAGCCAAATTTAAGGACTTAGAGGAACAACTCAAAGCCCTGCAAGAGAAATTTCTGGAGCAATCTAGTAAAACAGAACCGAGTACTCCGAATAATAAGGAGTATTATACAGATGAGGAAGAATTGGCCAGAGAAACAGAATGGGTAGTGAAAAAGGCAAGGAAAAGCAAAAAGCGCAAAATGCATGAATCACTAGTAGTCTCACCCCAGCCCACAAACACAAATCAAAATAAAGAAACAAAAAAAGACAAAACGTTCTTGCCACCACCTGTCATTGTGAGCCAAGTAACAAACTACGAGTCAATGCGAAATTCTTTAAACAATAAAGAATTCAAGTACAAAGCTACGCTAATGAATTCTGGCGATATAAAACTCAACGTAGAGAAAATCGATGAATACAGGAAACTTACCGAACTGCTAAATGAACAAAAAGTAAACTGGTACACTTATGAAAACAAACAAACAAGACCAATTAAGGTCATGGTCAGGCGCCTACATCCAACCTGCAAAAATGAAGACATAGTGAAAGAACTAAAAGAAGGCGGCTATTCTATAATTGACGCCACGAATATACTAAAACGAAGCGATAAAACTCCACTACCGATGTTTATGCTTACGTTTAGTAACGAGGAAGATATTAAGAAAATCTATAATATTAAATCCATCTTAGGAATGAAGGTAGAAATAGAGGCGGTAAGAACGCCTAAACAGGTACCGCAATGCAAAAGATGTCAAGCTTTTGGACACACCCACCGATTCTGCAACAAAGAACCCCGATGCGTTAAATGCGCGGGAAAACATTTTTCGACAGAATGCAAGAAACCAAAAGAGGTACCACCAAAATGCTGGAACTGTGGAGATGCTCACCCTGCAAACTACAGAGGCTGTATGGTGGCAAAAGAAATACAACGAATCAGAGACCAGAAAGGGCTACCCAACTTACCAACCCAACCAAAAGTGGGTCAACAACAGCGTGCAGGTAACATCCCAAAATCAAAACCAATTAAAAAAACAAATACAAGCACAACATATGCTCAAGCGACAGATTCCTCAAAAAAGGACAAGCCATCAACTTCAGGTGACGCTACTATGCAGCTGCTACAAAAAATTCTAGAAAGGATGGACAAAATCGAAGAGAGATTATCTAAGCTAGAACAGTAAAAGACACACACATAAGATGACTAATGATTTACGAATCGCAACTTGGAATGCCAACGGTATACGAAACAGAAAATTGGAAATAGAAGTTTTTCTAAACACACATAAAATCGATATATGTCTTGTTTCAGAAACACACTCAACAAATCAGACATATCTAAAGCTGAAGGGATATCAGGTGTACGAAGTATGTCATCCGGATAACCAAGCTAGAGGAGGAAGTGCCGTAATAATAAAAAATAGCATAAATCACTATGAGGAGTGCCATCTCAAGAGCGCAGAAGTACAACTTACGGTCGTTGGTATAAAATCAACCAAACAGAATTTTACTGTAGGTGCGATATATTGCCCCCCAAGGTTTAATCTCAAGAAAACAGATTATAATAAATTCTTAGAACATCTCGGAGAAAGGTTTATACTGGGTGGTGATTATAACGCCAAACATACAGACTGGGGCTCCAGACTGATAACCACAAAAGGGAGAGAGCTGAGAAACGCAATCCAAGAAAGAGGATGTCGATTCCATTCCACAGGTAACCCAACCTATTGGCCTACTGACCAGGACAAAACCCCGGATCTTTTAGACTTCTTTATAACAAGAAAATTTTCGCCGAACTTCATTGATATTGAGGAGAACTTTGATCTGGACTCTGATCACTCTGCAATACTAATGACTCTAAGCGAAAGCATAATCAAAAAGGAATGTACCCCAACCTTGACCAATAAAACTACAGACTGGGTAAGCTTTAAAATAGAGCTTGAAAACACTATACAGCTAAATATCCAGCTTAAAACCAGAGATCAGCTCGACGTAGAAGCCGAGAAATTCATCAACACCATCCAGAAAGCCGCTTGGAACAACACTAAAGAAATCACCCACAGAACTATTGGAAATAATTATCCTATGGAAATTAGAGAAATGGTCAAGCAAAAAAGACAAGCTAGAAGAAGATGGCAACAGTCACGAGATCCAGCTGACAAAACCATACTTAATAATAAATCCCAACAACTTAAACGCGAAATTCAAAAACTAAAAGAGGCATCATTGGAATCCTTCTTAACCAAATTGACTCCCGATAAAGAAACAGATTACTCGCTGTGGAAAGCAGTGAGGAAATACAAGAGGCCAGTGGCCCATGTCCCACCTATAAGACGAAGAGACGGTACCTGGGCAAGAAACAATAAACAGAAGGCTGAAATTTTTGCAGAACATCTAACAGAAATCTTCCAGCCACACAACATCGAATCAGAGCCAATCACGAATGAAGATATAACCTATGATGAAGAAGCCATACAGCTAGTTACTCCAAAGGAAGTTGCCAGAGAAATCAAGACAAACCTGAATCCAAAGAAGGCACCTGGATATGATCTTATCACAGGAGAAGTTCTTAAGCAATTACCTAAGAAAGGTATTGTTATGCTGACGTACCTAATAAATGCATCGTTCAGATTAAAATACATCCCACATGTCTGGAAAGTAGCAGAAGTCATCATGATACCAAAACTAGGCAAACCACCGACCGAGGCCAAATCATATCGCCCAATATCACTGTTACCAATGATATCGAAACTCTTTGAAAAGTTGCTTCTAAAGAGAATGAAACCTATCATTGAGAGAAAAGAACTAATTCCTAATCACCAATTTGGTTTTAGAGAAAAGCATTCCACTATAGATCAAGTCCATAGAATAACAGATATCATAGAGAAAGCATTAGAAGAAAAGCTTATTTGCTCAACAATCTTTCTTGATGTGACACAAGCGTTCGATAAGGTTTGGCATGAAGGATTGATACACAAACTAAAGAGTATGCTACCTTTACAATACGTCGAGCTGCTAACATCCTATATATCTGATAGACTATTCAGAATAAAACAGATCGATGAATACTCGGAACTAAAAGAAGTCAAAGCTGGGGTACCCCAGGGTAGTGTATTGGGACCAATTCTCTATCTACTATATACAAGTGACCTTCCACAGATGGAAAATGTAACAGTGGCCACATTCGCAGATGACACGGCTCTAATGGCAGTGGGATCAACTATTGGTGAATCTACCAGGAATCTTCAACAAGCTAGTAACAAAATATACAAATGGACCAGAAAATGGAAGACCAAGCTCAACGAACTGAAATCTGTCCACATTAACTTCACAAACAAAAGAATCGAGGACATACCTCATGTCAAGATTAACGACGCCATAGTTCCATATGCGAACACTGCAAAGTATTTGGGTATGACACTGGATACAAAACTAAGGTGGAAAGAACATGTTAAGAAGAAAAGAGTAGAGCTTGGCCTCAAATACAGAGAACTGTACTGGCTTCTGGGAAGAAACTCTCAGTTGTCAGTACAGAACAAACTACAAGTCTACAACCAAGTACTAAAACCGATTTGGTTATACGGCATCCAGCTTTGGGGCTGCGCAAAAAGCTCCAATATACAAGGAATCCAGACCTTCCAAAATAAAGTACTAAGGAATATGGTTAACGCTCCTTGGTACATACGGAATAGTGACCTGCACCGTGATCTTGGTGTCCCACAAGTCATCCAAGAGATAAAAAGACTCGCCACTAAGCATGAATCTCGCCTAAGCCATCACGTCAACGTAGAGGCCCTGCAGCTACTGGACAACCAGAATCTAGTGAGAAGACTAAAAAGAACTAAACCCTTCGAACTAGTGAATCAGTGAAATGTGTAAAAAGCAGAGCACAGTGAGTGACGTGTTAGTGCTTCTTGTTTGGGACAAAGTAAATATAGGGACATCAGTGGATAGCCTATTAGAGACAAGTACCTAGTTTTAAGAATTCAGATTTAAATTGATGGTTAATCTTTTAGATTAGTTTCAATATGTTAAGCATCTTATGCTTATTAATAAAAAAAAAAAAAAAAACCTATTATTTCACATTGGATTGACCCGACACAGGCTCCGGCTGATGTGTCTAGACATCACGGTTTGGAAATTAATCCTGGTAAGACGGAACTCATTGTTTTCCATCCTAAGGGCGTCGCGGCTCACATTCGCGAGAGGGTTGATGTTAGGTTGGACGGTGCTAGGTTGGAGGTTAAAGAGAGAGTCAGGAATTTGGGCGTTATTCTGGATCAAAAATTGACATTTCAGGACCACATTAATAAATGTCTTAAAAAACCTATCTTAGTCTGAAGTATGTTTACAGCATTAGGCAGTACATCGCAATGAAGACAAAGATAACTTTATGCGAGTCCCTCTATTTATCCCATTTCAACTATGCAGATGTTTTGTACTCCCCATTTCTATCGTATCATTTAAAGACGCGAGTGCAGCGCGTTCAGAACTCCTGCGTTCGCTTTATTTTTGGACTGCTGCGGAGGGATCACGTTAGCGACAGATTACTTTCTTTGTGCTGGTTAAATATGGCTAATCGGAGAATGATCCACACAGTTTTGACATTCTATAAAATTATAAACACGGGTAAACCGCCTTACCTCGTCCACAAAGTGATAACTCGCTCCGATGTGCATACGATTAATGTTAGGTTTAGAGGTGCTCTTTCTCCACCGTTCCACAAAACGGAGCGATTTAAACGAAGCTTCTCCTACCAAATATACAAGGTGTATAATAAATATATTCTCACCAATCCACAATGCACATCGGTATACAAGCTTAAGAAAGTTCTTGCATGCTTGCTTTTCCAGGGACAGTGAGCCTCTTCCTAATGTTATCTGTTCGTTTTTCTTTTATCATTACTAAATATAACTTAAATTATCTTATCCTGGGAGATATCTGCATTTATTGAGTCTGCATTTAATAACATTGTTAAACTTTCATCCGTTTCCTACATTCTATATTATTGTATATATATGGTGGGTTGGTAGAACAGCAACAAATTGCTGAAACCCACCATAGGATTGCTTTCAATTTGTTTTTCTTTTAATATTAGTATATTTCTGTACTTTATTTTTAGGATACCTTTTTTTATTTTTTTTTGTGTGAATATACAAATTTGTCTGTATAAGTTCTTGAGAGCAATAAACCACTTTATTATTATTATTATATTATCAGCAATGCTGCACAGCCGAACATAAAGTAACAAAACATTCGATTGAAACGCTCTGTTATTGTGAATATGGTGTGGTTTAAAATCTTTACAATAAAAGCAATTTGTTTTTTAATTATTTGAATTGACTAAATATTATTGAAAATACCGGTATTTCATTGTTCAGGGGGGCAATTCGAAAATGGCAGTCGGATTCGTCCAGATATTTAATATAAAAGGAGCGATGGCATCGCTTTTTGAGGAAGCAGAAATAATATATCCAAATTCAACCAAATGTACAAGCTAACCATTGTTACCATTTCGCTCTTCATATTTAGATGAATGTGGACTTATTGCTATAAATGAATTGCTGAAAAAAAAAAGAAATCGGTTGTATATAACACAACGTGAAAACTTGAGACTGAAGTTAACTAAACTGGAACCTAACATAAAATCTCTTTACAGCAAGCATCAAACACAAACATCTTACTGTATAAAAAAAAATTAAAAATAATAATAAAAGTAATAAATAATTACTAATAATTAAAATAATATAGAAAAACTTTCATTCAAATTAATTCGTTCTTAAATTTTTATTCTTCATTATACAGGCTGTCCAACTTTCTTCCCCGCAAAACTTCTTTCCAGTTAGCAACAGTCAAACTGAGCAAAAAGTTTTATATGGACTAATTAGTTTTTCAATGCATTAAAAAGTTTGTTGTTTATAATAATAACGTATTTTAAATGGCTCCAACTTTTTAAGCAATTTTAAAAAAACAAATGAGCTCATATAAAACATTTTACTTAGAATGACATTTCCTTTGTAAAAAAATATTTTGCGAGGAAAAAAGTGTAACCTCTATATTATTATTCACTAATATACACTGTGGGCAAAAATATCACGGTTCAAATGTTCCATTACTCATATTATGTAAATTAAAGCATATCCTTAAAAAGCAAATTGGTTATATAGTGAAGTTTGAAAACATACCACATTCGCAATATTTGGACGTATCAATCCAGTATTATGTTACTTTATGTATCGCAATGCGACATTTCTGATAATAATTCATTCAAATTTCTAATAATGACGGGTCAATTTAATATCAAATGAAAGGTGTAGTAAAATTCGTAGGTAATGAATGACATTTATTTTTCTTTCGTCAAAAACAACAATAGAGATTTTGTCGCATCATATACAGATATTTTTTAGTACACAGGCTAAAATTTTTAAACATCGTCTTTTACTGCATTTTAAAAAAAGCAGTGGAGTTGGATGTTTGCAACGACAACATTGAACAGGCAGGACAAATCCAACTGCATTCTTGAGATGATAAATCTTTAAAGATGATACAGAAACTATGGCAATTCTTTTCTTTTCTGTTTTTGTTGCACAGATAGTGCATACTACACTTGTTGGGCTGTAGATTTTTCTTGCAAATTTTTATGCATTCATTTTTTTGACTAAAATCAGTATATTTCATCGAATTAAAATTATAACGTTTTGGATATTAGGCGATAAAATGTTAAAATCAAACATGCCGCCTATAACAATACCAAATTTGGCAATGGTTTCTCCACAATCTTTAAAAATATCTGAAGTACACAATTAGATTTCTCGTTTCTATGTTTTTGTAACAAACGTCCGCGAACATAAAGTTGTTACTTTATGACATTGGACAGAAACGTTCTGTTATATATATATATATATATATATTATATAAAATAGCAATTCGTTTTTGACCAAATATTTGAATTGACTAAATATCATTAGTAATTACTCATGATATTTAGTTTATAAATTGTTTTTCGCTTTTTTGCCCAAAGTGTATAACATATTGTCTATTAAATGTTATGATATATATATATATATATATATATATATATATATATATATATATATATATATATATATATATATATATATATGTATATAATATATAACTTACTTCCTCACCAATTTCCTAAAATTTCTTCCTAAAGCAAATCATTTAAGTTTCTTCAGTGAACAGCGCTATTTTTTAATATTAAAAATTATGTATGTGATACATGGGGGGCATAACAATTTTAGAAAAGCTTAGGTGGGGCATGGCACAAACAACGTTGGGAAACGGTGCTCTATATGGATTCCGAAAGCTCAGAAGGTTTGGTTTTGCCTTTATTTTGCTGTTTATTCACTGTCCGGGAGACTGTAGGTAGAAATTCTAAAGGCAACGTATGTTAGATCGCAAGTAGTACAAAAAAAAAACAATGCTCACATTTTTAAATTTTTCAACCGACAACATGTCAGGTTTTAGCACTCTCAAGAAACTTTAAACTCATGGTCTTAATGTGGAGAGAAAAGCTGTTCCATATTGCAAACAGTTCTGGTTTTGATATTGATATTTTTCCAATCATTATTATATTTTTCAACCTGATTGTATTTCTGAGGGGTGTATCAAGTATCAGTTTTATTCCGTCTTTAAATTTAAGAGTCTCTTGCTTTGACAACAATACACATTTATTGCCCGCCCCCCCTTGAAAATTTTCCAACGACGCCCATGCGACCCACAGCCACCTACCTTATTTTCCTTGCACACCGAGCAGCCTAAATTAAGAAACAGTATATTGCCGGCGCTGTCAATTACGGACAGGGGCCCCAAGACGGAGGTATTAGTAATGTAAACTAGCGCCCTCTAGGCAAACGTAATTATACGTCAAGTGGGTCGTTAATTATAAATCTAATTAATTATTTAGCGGTGATGCTCCGACCGCTCATTGTATCTCAGCGAAGATGGCGCTCACGCAGACAAACCGATTGGTGACATTGATCGACCGCAGGAGGCAAGTGATCGCGGCAGCGACATCTACATCCGAACGTGGAAACATATGTGGAAATGTACTATTCAACTGTTGTTCTTCATTCGAATCACATCTCTTATTGGCTGGATTCTAGTACGATATCCTATAGTAACCCAACCACAATCCTAAAGTACTTCTTGTTAATAGATTTAATTAACTGGCTTTTATAATTTGTTCTTTGTTTATACACATTATGCGACCATAGCTTAAGTAAAACAGTACAATGCAGTACAATTTTACCTACTTACCGAATAATAGAACTCACACATAATGAAAAAACACCGCCTTTAAAGATTTCCTAGGATGAACTCAAGAAGAAGCTGGGTAATCATTATACGAGTTATGGTTTCACGAACTCAAAACCTATGGCAAGCAGTATGATTCTCATTTGGAGGACCACTAGGATTTGATACAAATGAAGAACCAGGGATGTCCTGACGAACATGTCTTGGTGCTAAAATGCTCAAAAGTCGAATGAGACGTTTCTCTTAAATTCTGCTTTATTTTCTTTTCTTTTTTCGAGCTCGTTCCCGAGGTACTCAGAAAACCATTGACCTTCTTCTACATGTTGTCTACGATAGCCGCGTCCACACCAGAGCAAAAGTAGGCAACATGTGGGATGCTACTGTCAAGGAAATGTGGCCGGTAATACTTGCTATAGGTAAAACTACGAGAGCTGAACGTGAGTCATCGATTCCAGCTGTTATTTTGCTGATACGTTACAGACCATTCCCGCGCGTTCGAAAGAAACAGAGTGCTTTTTCATGCGTCTGTTCTTACGTTTTTAGGCGATGACTCACGTTCAGCTCTCGTAGTTTTACCTATAGCGACTTTTGTACCATGCGACAAACTGTTTATACCAAAGCAACAAAATTTTGTGTTGCCTTTCTCCAATTCGTTGTAACACTTGTCAAGATGTTTGAAGTAATTTTAGAAATAATTCTTTTAAGTAATCATACAAAAAATAGGGAAAAACAAGGTAGTGGAATAGACAATGCAGCAAAGGTTTCTTTCTCTATAACTGAATGTACATGCTGGAGCTCATCACACAAAATACAATAATGAGCGATACTGACTTAAATTATCACAATACTAAGATAAGTACTAAGATATTTTTTTATTTGCATCCTAATCCTTATAGTTTTTAAGTTATTGACGTATTTATAGAAAATACATGAAATGAAAATGTTTATAATTTTAGATTGCACATATCAAACAATTAACGTTCCAAGAATTAATATTTTCTTATTAAAACATATTTTTATAAAAGTTCCAAAAATGAAATATACAGGTTATTCAAATACGAATTTTCTTTTTCTTGAAATGGAAATTGTTTGATAAATTTTGTTAAGAAGCCGTTTTTTAGACAAATAAAGCAAAACCACAAACTGCAGTGTATAGGGTAGGACTATGTCGGGAAATTTTGAAAAGAATTCAAAAATAAACAGAAATATACGCCATTCCATTTAAAAAAGTGCGATCTATAGCAAAACCAGTAACATGTCGTTGTGTGATCTGTTTTCGCTGGATCCGTACATATGAGCAGGGCTGCCGAGAGAAATGTGCGGGCCCGTGACGTGTGTGGTTCGGGGCCCCCACCCCACAAAACACAAACGGGTAAAACTTTAAACGTTTATGTCAAAAGTTTAAAATAAATTCGAACCATAAACAGAAATATTACAACATATTTACCAAAAGAAATATTTTGAATATTTACAAACTGAACCAACTTTTTAAAAATTGTTCAACATATTTTTATTTTAAGGATACGGAAATTAACTTTGTTTACACTGTTAAATGATTTCATTTCTTTCATTTGTTTCAACAATACAGAATATTATCAGTTTTCCAAAACTTGCAGTGTCGAGGTGTTGTGTGTGCCTTTTAGAAGACACGTGTTTATTTTATTTCGATCTTTTGTGATTTAACCCAGTGACCACAAAAGGAATTTGTTTTCTGAATTATCGAGAATGATCGTCGAAAAACAATTTTGTTTCATTACTATTTCTCTATATCAAATTTGTAATAACAATTATGTTTAACCTTATGTTTAACTTTAAACCATAATTTTCAGAAACAATACAACAGAAATAATAAGAGCTTAAACTTTCTAGACATCACAATATACAAAAAAGATAATGAACTTAATTACAACATTTACAGAAAACCTACCAGCACTGACATTATTATACCGAAGACAAGCTACACCACAAATTATTACAAAGAAGCTGCTTTTCGCTTTCTCTCCAGCAGATCATTCCAAATTCCTCTTAACCAATCAAATTTTAAGAGAGAAATAAACACAATTACACAGATTTCCAGAGAGAATGGATATAATATCTCAGACATGGAACAAACCTGTAACACAATCCATAACAACAACATTACTAAATAAGTTTACCCTAACTTTAAGATTAAAGAAAGATTAGTGACACTCACTTACCAGCAATCATATGAGAGACCAATCAAAAATATCTTAGCAAAACATAATAATCGTGCTGCCTTCCACACCAATCACAAAATAGGCTACTACCTCGTTAATCGCAAACACAAATTTAACAATTTACTAAAGAGTGGCGTATACAAAATTGAATGCCAAGACTGCGAGATGTTCTACATCGGCCAATCAGGCAGAAATTTAAGAACTAGGTTCAAAGAACATTTTAAAAAATAAAAATTCTGCTCTTGGTAAACATTTAATGAATAATAACCACAAGGCAACTGAAGAAAATGTTTCACTATTACACAATGTAACGAAATCAAACAGGATGGATCTGCTGGAAGAGATGCAAATACAGTACCTTAAAGCCAAATCTCCCAATAACATACTTAATGAGATTGCAGACACTAATGAATAATATAATATAGGATGTTTATAAAATTCTTGAAAATTCCGGCCGATGTCTAACAGCGCTACTTTCAGAGTTCAATGTACCATCGTGTATCTCGTATTTTTAGTACGTTTGTGTTGTCCTAACCTACGACTACTATTGTAGCAGTATTTTACGTCTGTTTTATCAAATTTGAACAGTGTTTTAAAGTGCGATTAAATGCCAGATGTACGAAAAAAATTCCTTTTATGTATGTGACGGAATGAACAATTGACGGTATGTATAATGCGTAATCTAGGTTAAAACAAACATTTTGTAAATTAAATTTTCCATTTGCAGTTTGTGACTGAAGACGGGGTAAAACCCGAAACTAGTATCGCGAGATAGCTCTTAAATAAATATTTTCACCGAGATCACATTGGATTTTAATATAATATAACAGAAGTTTGTTTTTATTTAATACCAATTAACTCAAAATCAGACATCAGGATTACAACATTCTTAATTTTATTTTCTATTAGTGGCAATTGTGTAGTAGTTTTATGCTGTATAAAATATTTACCCTAAGTTACCATACTAACACAAAATGCTGCTAAACATTTTAATCAAATTAACTACTTTTTGGACGCTTTATAAGAACAGTAAGAAATAAATAGAAAATATCTCAGTAGCTTCTTAGAACATACGGCTCATTTTATAGTATGAACACCTAATCTAACAAAATTATTATAATACAATTTCGAAATTATAGTCTAGATAATGGGTGGTGTCTTGGAAAATCCGAACATTACAATACAATTTTCAAAAGCGGGACAAAATTAGATAGGACTTGTGACTTGTCTTCCTGACACACGCGATGTGTGAAACGATGGTCGGGCCATTTTCGCTGCCGTGCCCTTTTTAATGCCGGTCCGTGACAACAGTCACAGGTGTCACACCTCTCGGCGGCCCTGCATATGAGCAATATTTTATGGCCAAAATGTAACAATGTAGGATTTTAGTATTTTTAGTATTTTAATATTTTAGTATTTTCAAACAGCGAAATTTTCAAGGTTTGTTCTATCTCAATCAGTATTAAATCTTAAATACAATGCGCGCAAGAATGAGATAAAAAGTAGCAATTACTAAGTAGCAATAATTTATAAAAATTCATGGTAATATTTTTAGGAGGAAGAACAACCAGAACAACATAGCAGTGATATATCCGCCCTCTATTAATTACGACAATCCTTAATAAACACAACAGTTTTATCATTTAACCAATCCATACTTTTGCTATAAATCACTAAAATGACCGAAAATACTCAAAAGTAGCACGATACTGTTGTCCGTGTTTCCACTATCGCACATTGCGGTATTTGACCCAAAAAGCTGGCCATAAATCAAATTTCTAAATTGTTAAATTCCAAAAAGTAAACCAGTTTCTGGGATAGGTAAACGGCCGATGTATTAAAAGGCGGCAGTATTTTTTCACCTGAGCCCTGTGCCACGTGTCCTTTTCAGCCAAAAGTTAGAGTTTACTATGGCTAAACATAGATGCACATAAGTTGACGCTCTTGAAAACGGTTGTGTGTTAAGGAAAAATGCGACTTTTTTGTTATACCTTCTTTAGAACCAAGTATGAACTTTCATTCGACATTGTTTTTATTAAAATTTACCCACAATTTTCATTATTGCAGAGCCGAGAACATCGCTATTATAAAAGAAACTGTTTAATGCAGAATTTGAGTGTTTTAGTTTAAGGTTTAGCTTAATTAAGCTCTTGAAAGTGGTTCAAATTATAGTACACATATGTGACTTTACAACTACTGCAAAATCTGCTGCGGATAGGTGCGGATGCGGCTTTGTGATTTTGTGATCACGTTGTAAAGGAAAATTCAAAAATTGATGTACGAGCTTATATGTAATTTGATGCAATTCCTTGAAACCGTGATAGTAGAGGTAATTTAGAACATATTTAACCATATTTAGCTATATACAAATGATTACGGTTATCAAGAATTGAGAATTTTATGTTCAATGCATCTTGTATGTTGTAAATGCCGTTATGTACGTATATTTTTCCGTTTTGGATCATGTATAGCAAACAACCCCGATGACCTAGGCTCTTAAAAATCATCCGAAAAAAACCTTAAACTTTGTACTTGTATGTGAATTTCTTGGAAATTTGTTGCTGGAAGCGAATCGGATTTATATTCAGGGCAAGAAAATATATCCAAAGCACCTAGTCGTATACACAGTTCTCTGCATTAAAATGGATTATCGTTGAGGAGAGACAATAGTAAGCTTGTGAATAGAAACTGATTAGGCGTTTTCGATAAATCTGTTCATACGGAATGCGGTTCTGGGCTCAAAACATGCGTATTAGGGTCATACCACTAAAAAAACGACCGTTTCAGCTTGAAGGATGATCAAATTTCGAAAGTTTCCATAGAAACAATAAGTGTAAGTATTAGACAATTTTAAAATAATGCTAAAAATAATAGATTTTATAGTGATAAATATGGTTAAATAGGTTCTTAACTGCCTCTACTATCAAGTCTTACAAGGAATGCATCGAACGGAAAATAGCATGAATAGCGCATGTACCGTTTCAATACTTCAATACAATGTAAACTTTCATTTTCTTCCTCTACCACTGGTCTTAAAAATAAAACTTTTTTCATGATTTTCTTACAACATAACAGACCCAAAAATATTATTCTCATATAACTCAGAAACGACATGTATGTACACGACTATTATGCGTATTTAATCCGGACATGCCATATATATCTTTGTAAATTTCACACAGTAATATAAATAAAATCACAAAAAATATTGAGGACAAATCGTAGCAGTAATTAATTTACAATAGGTGTACTGCAGTGAAGAACAATTTTTAATACAGTTTGCTTTTTTCCCTATTTTGTACTGTTTTATTGTGTTTATTAAGTTGGTAACCGTCAAATACTTAGTATGAAGTTTAAAATCCTACACATAAATAAAACAACACATCTAGAGCCCTTATAGGTGAAAAAATAATTTTGGCCAGGTTTTCGCGTCAAATACCCCACTGTGCATCGGTTGAAAAAATGGGTAACATGTGGCAACACCATTTTTCTATCGCACAGTCTCATGCGACACGGGTAACAACGGGAAACAGCGGGATAAGAAGACTCATAGATCAAGCAACTGGCTATAAATGTGCATCTTCGCTTAGTGTGCGTTGATTCCGAGACTCTGCAGAATAATCTACAGGCAGTGGAGAGAACCAAAAGCCTGGTTCAGATACAGCTGCGCCAACTTAAAGTTGACTCGATGTGTGCGCAAAACGAGAACAAGGACGACATTCGGCGGAAGCCAGAGGCACTATACGCCCGGCATCAACACACTAATGACCCCTCCACCAAAACTATCCCGTGTCCACTGCGCATCCTAATGTTTACATTTCTCCGAACGACTTCTGAGTGGTCGGGCTGTACTTACCTATATTAACTGTACGAGTTTGTGCTGGTTAAGTAATCCATGAAGAAATTATGTGTACATTTTTGTTGTAGTCAATGTCCAACTAGATTAACTAGAAGATGCATGAAATGATATGGGCAATGCACAACGTTGAGATATACAGGGTCATTATAAATGATTGTAGTCGAAGTAGGCCATGATATCAAATGTAAAAATTTCTGATTGCCGCTCTATTTGAATGGAATACCCCTCTTCTACACGCAAAAGTTCAATTGGTTGCATAACCTATTTCAAGTTTGACAGTTGTTTGTGTATAGCGGCAAAAATTTATTAACATGGGCATGGCCTGCTTTGCCTACAATCATTTATAATGACCCCGTATTACTGTATCGTCGTAATAATACCTGCATTCCCTGTCCCTATCTAAGGAAATAATACAAATGTATCCCCTAAACTACTACTAGTAAATGAAAGACTGGACCTTATCAAGGAGAACATGTCGATGTGCCTAGACGATGAAGTTCAACCTTATATCTTTCAAGTCCTACAAAAGCACTTCCATCACAGCGAAAAACACAAAAGACAAGATCATAGGGAAGATATAAACAAAGCAGAAAGTAACCAAAGGAGTGTGAGGTGATTTTATCTAGATCACAAGGAAACAAGCATAAAAAAGTGATGAGCTAGACTCGTCTAGCCATGATCTGAACGATTTACGACTTACATTAGTGGAAGAAGCGATACTCTCCCTTTTCCCAACATGTGCCCATGAGGTGGAATTCCATTAGAACCATTACTAACTGGTCACGGTGACCTTTAATATGTAGCGTCCAATTATTATACAGGGTTAGCCAAAATTACCGGAACACCCAAATAATTCTACAACGGTAAAAAATTTCAAAAAAGAATTCAAACAAAAGCTTTTAGGCTTTAAACAATCCATCGTTCAAATAAATTTTGAATATACAGGGTGTTCATTTTATTATAGAAATCGCGTAAAATTTTTTTTTTCAAATGGAACACCCTGTATCATTTTACATTTTATAATTTTAGGACTAATTCTGGACATTGTTTATTAAAATAATTTTTTATAAAATGCATCATTTTTTAGTTTTAAGCAATTAATTAAAATTAGTCAAAATTACCGCAACACCCAAATAATTCTTCATCGGTAAAAAAATTTCAAAAAACATTCAAACAAAAGTTTTTTACTTTAAACATGCTATCGTTCAAATATATTTTTAATATACAGGGTGTTTATTTTATTATGGAAGTATGGAAAACTTTTCCTTTTTCTCATTAAACGTCCTGTACATTTTTATTTTTTAATTCTAAGAATTTTTTTCAAGTAGGTTTTTATAAATTGATTCATTTTTTAATTATCAGCAATTAATCAAAACTCCAAAACATTTATTTTAGCCGAACGGATAAATAATAACAATGTAAAGAAAAAATAACAAAACATTAAATTAAATTTTCAAACTGCCATCCCTGAGCGGCTTGACAATGCCCCAACCTATCAACAAATTCCCGTAAACAGTTGTCTAAATGATCGACAGTAATACTCTGAACTTCGTCCACTATCCTCTGCTTCAACGCATCAATATTTTGCGGCCTATTGGTGTAAACCTTGGACTTTAGGTGGCCCCAAATAGAAAAATCCAGTATTTGTAAATCCGGCGACCTAGGTGGCCATTCAATGGATCCTCTCCTTCCAATCCACCTCTGCGGGAAAATTGAATTTAAATAATTCCGAACTTGGACACCGTAATGCGGCGGTGCACCATCTTGTTGAAACCAAATATTATTCAGATCTTCGTTGAATATAACTAGGAGATGAGGTATTACTTCATCTAAATGCTTATAACTAAAAAATTATGAAATTTTTAAACAAATTATTCCAATAAAAAATTATTAGATTCGTCTTAGAATTATAAAATGTAAAAATATACAGGATTTTCCATTTGAAAAAAAAAGTTAACCAAATAAGCATAAAAAATGAACAGCCTGTATATTAAAAATATATTTTAATGATAGCTTGTTTAATGTCAAAAACTTTTGTTTGAATGTTTTTTGAAATTTTTTTACCGATGGAGAATTATTTGGGTGTTCCGGTAATTTGGACTAATTTTAATTAATTGCTTAAAACTCAAAAATGATGCATTTTATAAAAAAATTATTTTAATAAACAATGTCCAGTATTAGTCCTAAAATTATTAAATCTAAAAAGATACAGGGTTTTCCATTTGAAAAAAAAAAATTTACGCGATTTCTATAATAAAATGAACACCTTGTATATTCAAAATATCTTTGAACGATGGATTGTTTAAAGTCTAAAAGCTTTTGTTCGAATTTTTTTTTGAAATTTTTTACCGTTGTACAATTATTTGGGTGTTCCGGTAATTTTGGCTAACCCTGTATAATTCATATTATTATATATGTAGTCCATGTCACGGTACCCGCACTGCAGTCAGTAGTCCTTTTGTGCCCTCAAGACTTTTAGCTCTATCCTGTTGATTGGTCCATAATTGTTCTGGGGTCAGTTCCTCGTATCTAATCTGGGGTTCACCTTCTGTTCCCCCAGATATTTACGTCTGTTATTAACGAAGATGTAGCATCCAACACTAAATAGCGCTGGAACAACGATTATTTATTAATTAGCAATATACACATTTGTGGTTAAGTTCAATTTCCGACCTTCCATATTCCACAGACTTAGGATGAAATATAAAAAATATGGATTTTTGTCTTAAGGGAAGTGACAACATTTTATCGCCTTACACGAGACAATTTTCGAGAGTAACAAATGAAAAATGTTCTGGTGTTAGGTCATAAAGTTCGCGAGCGGGTAAGAAGGCAGACTTATTTTGTTTTGTTTTTCTGATAATTATATTACATCTATGTTGTGATATATGTACAATCATATGAATGTACATACATCTAAGTACACAAAACATATTTTAAATTAAAAATTATTCAAAATAATAAAAGCGGGTAAAAGAAATACTTTTATTGTAATGTGATCAGCCCGTTTAATTTTGAAAATAAAAGATCAAACCGTACATCTTTTATTTTCAAAATATACACCCAAAGAATAATCATGATTTTTCATATTCATTGGAGATAAAAAAAGAAAAATAATCAAGAAGCTGGCCGACTGAATTTCAATATCAAAGTATGACGCATATGCTGCACAAAATTCAAGTCAATAAAGTAACAAAGCATAACTGCATATACTAATTTACCTCTAAAATTGTTATCACCATTACTAAATTTATGATGGTATATTTTAGCAGTACCTACGTATTTAACGTAGGTATAACGTTCTATATTTTCTGCATACCATTATCGTTATTATTGTCCCCCAATTGATGTCATCCTATAATATTTAATATCGTGGTGTTTGTATATGTGTTGCGTTCTGTTGGATTACGTTAACGTTAATATGAATGCATTATATCAAAATTATCAGGGTTGATGTATTATATTGACAAAAAGCAACGCATCAGTGTGCATTTAATATTTCGCTCTGAGCTTTTGATGCGCCGACAAAGCTCCGCGATTAACATCCGCCATATGCGAGGGAACAAAACGGCAAACAGAAGATTAAAAATACAACTAATACATCACCGGTGAGAGCCGATAACAGATTATTAATGATCCCAACCACATCAATCAGTCTCAAGAAAATTTTATTCCGCACCTGGTCCACGGCATCGTTTATTAACTCTTTGGATATTACCATAATTTCTCAATATCATTTTGCACGATTAGCATATACCATAAAGATGATTCATTGAATATCAGAATAAATAAACATTTTAGTTTAAATGTATGTTTAATGAGGTGGGCTATGCAACTGCTGTAACGCTGCAATGTTTTAAACTTCAGGAATTATTTCAACGATATCCTAAATCTGCAGATTGACAAACACAATAATTAAGTTTCGAGTTCTAGTAGGTGCAAGTTTAACGAAGGACTTATGTTCAGTTGAGTATGGGTACATGGTGTTTCTTTCTAGTCGAGGTGCTGAGACACATAGCAAATGTGTTGATAAAAAATATATATATAAATTCCAGTCAGGAAGATGTTTAAAGCAGTTAAATCTGAAAAAAATGTTAGATAGTTTATACAGTAACAAATTATTGGCACATGTACACATGTACTAATTGGCATAAAATTGATTATTGTTTGATATACTGCGCATTGGTTAATATGTTTACATTCATATGTAATACTTTCCATGCTTTTGAATGCAATCTACCGCATACAGCATCAAATTATTATTATATATATCATTAATTATAAATACTGTGTTGACAAAAGTAATATAACATACTGGTATTGTTGCATAGATAAATTGTTAATAATGCATAGTTGTACAACGACTTCTTGCTTAAATTTGATAATAAATGTGGGTTTTGTTGATTTGATTTGTTAAATGAAACAAATTTGCATAAAATGTTATAATTATATTTATATTATACATGCAGTGAGAGCGCAATGTATGGAAACATGACAAAATCTCTTAAACGGTTTTTATTTATCAAAATCCTCGGACACGTTGACTTTTAATTATCAAAATACACATATTTATGTCAAACATTTCCGACCTAATTAATTTTCGACCTATGACGTAATCGATAATCTTTTAAACGGCAACCACATATTTTTTGTACTGATATTGATGGATCTGATAATTGTCTTGATAATTGGATCTGGATCTGATAATTGATTACAAGATTTATGCCCTTATAGAAAAAGCTTTCGAAAAAAACGACAGATGAAACATTAGGGCAGTGGTGATTACTTTTGTTTGTTTATGGAAAGCTAATAGACGTTTAGTATATGATGATGCGTTCCCGCAATTTGGTGTTTTTGTTTCTGGCGGAGCACTTGCCCGAGGCTGCTATGCCCGATCCCATGTAATTCGAGAGCTCCTCGTCCTTGTCCTGCGAACTGGTGCAACTGAAATATTTTGTTAGTTTTGTTGAGCGTAGCAGACATTCCAACTACGAGCGCTGTAAATTCACGCCACCAAACGTTGAATACTAATAGTATAGTAGTAAGTCATGGATAATATGCGCTTCCTTTTGTACGTTTATACGTTGATCTTGGCTGAGCTAATTTAATTTTATCTGACTTGCGTTTGATCTAAGCAAAAATAACTTATTAAAAGAAACTCTTGAATGATTTTTTAAGAAACTTATTTCTTTTTATTTCAATAACATTAATCAATTTCATAATAGTTAACAGAGCATTTGGTTTTCTTTTAAAATAGAAATAGATTACTACAACATCATTGAAATGAAGTTTTTTAAAATAAAAACTATGACTTATTTCAGTTATAAAAACACACTGAACAAAGAACTGTTGACTTTATTTAAGAACTGTTTTATTAATTAATTAATTAATTACTAATATATGTTGAATATAATATTGCTGGAATAAAACACCAAATTTTATGTTTAACAAATATATATTTGCCACAAATGTGCATTTATAAACAAATATTTTTTGATGATAATTCAAGCACATTTATTTTTTCTCCTCTGCTACTATTTTTAGTCTTATATTCTTTTTTATATATTTATACATTCCGCAGTAAAATTCTTCCTCCTTGGAGTGTCTACTTCTTATTGGCGGAGTCTTTTTGCACCTCGTTGTGGTGTTCCCTCCGCTGGATCTTCATCCGCTGCTGCGACTGTCCGCCAATCGGCTGACATCCAGTATGGTGTTAGTAAACTTAAATTTCAAAAGTTTATCCATTCTTACAAATAACAACAAACATATTATTTTCGGGCTGGCGGAAGTCAGATCGTCATAGTTAGTCATAATGGTCAACGGTCAACATTTACGAACGGTGAGTAAACGTTTGCAATACTCCTGGTAAACGCGCCACCAATTATTATAAGCGCGTTTGGTTAACGGTTGGCCTTTTTAGCAAACGTAAAATTAATTCGTTTGCAGACGCAAACGCTGTTTGAAGCAATGAGGTTATATTATTAGTAGAGATAGTATTTCGTGTAGAACTTGAAGTTAAAGCCCACCTATTGCCGGATTGTCAGTGGCATAGCGTTGTTTTTTTTCTAGGATACGTGTTTTTCACCCATGCGTTCTACAAGGTTATATTTCACTCGTGGAATGATGATCTTGGTGTTATAAAAACATTATATTAAATGGATTCCATAATAATATGTACTCGGTACATACTGTACATTCATATGCATGTAACATAAAATACATTCGTTAGATGTTTTAACAGCTTTATTATATCGAAGAACAGAAACAATACAAAGATAACAATACAAACAAAGATAAACAAAGATAACGAACAATACAAAATAACGTTTACTTGTATAAATATTGAAAAGGAACAAAATATGAAAGAAAGAAAGTTGGTTACAAGTTGTAAAATGTAATAATAAAATAGATTCAGGCGTAATCTATTGGCCTTTAAGATGAATTAATTTCTATGAATACGTATTTGGAAATGACATTATGCAATTGATTTAATAATTAATGCCATAAAAGCAACAGTCATTGACGTGACTTTTATGGTACAGCAGGTTAAGAGTTTTGCTAGTCTTAGCCTCTTGCTGTTTTCTCCTCGTCATTCAAGTACCTATGCATTTGAATGAATACAGTTACATGTTTAATATTTCTTGTCTGTGGTTATGGCACCACAACTTAAACCTGGTGCTGTGAAATAATGAGCCGGATCCACTTTATATGTTTTAAAACATATACTGTTTTAAATTTGTCGAAAATGTCCGTTAAAAGTAATTTAATGTTGATGCACCTAAAAGTTCGGCTCACATTCTGAGCATGACTGTACTGCTCATCTGTTATGGCCTCGTTATAAACTTTGTTAAAAATACCTACTTAGGGTGATATTATACTTTTTAGCCCAAGTTATCCACAATAATCTATTTTCCTATCCGTAAAATACTTTTATAGCTTTCGGTAACTTCAAGAGTTATGGGACGTTTAAAGATTGAATAAATTTGATCGTATCTATCCTTATCTGTATTATTTTTTACACTCAGGCTTTTAGATGATAAAATTGGTCGTCAAATCCTTGAGCATTATGAATGTATATATGTTGTTCTTAAATGTAACAAAATTGTATAGGAGCCAATTAATAGGCATCAAATTAAAATAATTATAAAGAACTTATCAACACAGGTCAAATTAAAATAATTATTCAACACGGGGGTATTTGTTTCATTGTCATTGTTTTAGTTTAAAATATGTTATCATACGATATATCAGACGTACAATTTTTATGTATTCTGTTTTGGAGAACTATGTTTTCGACAATTTATTTATCTTTGGTTAAGGATATTAGGGTAGCTGTGACTTTTGGTTTCTTTTTCCTCAAGAATATATGCTGAAAATTGTTGTTGGTTATGTTGGAATATGTACGGTTTTATTGATTACCTACTATGGTTCGTGCTTTACTACAAGAAACTCTACAATTTACATTTTTCCCTAGTGATGAGTTTTTATATAAATGAATAGGCGACCATCGTAGAATTTTAATAATAAAACGCCTCATTTTTTTGTAAAATAATAATAAATATTATATCTCTTAATAAACTGTTAAACATGCTATATAGTATTATTACACCGAACCATATCTTTAATCATTCTCATCCGTTTGTAATAAATACCCTATAGTCTGGTCATTCTCGATAAACTGATAACTTATGGTTCCCGTAGTAATATATTAAAATGTTTAGAATCACAGTTAACAGGAAAATGTATAATTAATGAACAACAATCTCACTCACCTAATCGCAAAAAGTACCACACAACAGCAAACAAAATTTACCATCAGAAGGAAACCTGGAACGTTGTTCAAGAGACACCTATACGAGAAAATTAACGGTTTATTTAATATAATATAATACATACTCGAGCATTTTTGGCGATTTCACACTGACTGACAATCATCATACAATCGTTTGACATTAGATCGGAGATTTTACGGATCAGGAACACGTATTTGAAATGTTTGCAGCATTGTTCTAGCCAACGATTCAAATATTCTATTAGGTATTTTAAGAACTGAAAAAATGGCAAATGAAATTGAAATCTATCATAGGGAATTGCCGTGTATGTATTGGAGCCACATATTTCAAATACAGAAGATAATAAAATTGCAAACATTACCTAACATAAATAACTAACTCAAAGTATCCAGTTCGTATTCTACTATGTATTCCCATTTGCACTTTTGTGACAAACACCTATTTTATCTAAAATGTATTTATCTATTTTAACTACAGCTACGGCTCCAATATTAAATAAATTTATATAACCATAATTCTTTGTTTGATTATAATTTTCGCACATATAAAACCAGAAAACGTTCAGTTTTTAAATATGCATTTTATATCAGATAACTGAAAATAACAGTAATCTGATATAAAAACTAGCAAAATACAATTCGTAATATATCACCGGCGATTAAATCAGCTCACTTTTTCCTCTGCAGCAAATAAGAAATTATCGTATATAATAAAATACCCTACGATAACAGTCTTAGTCTCCGTTATAATTCATTTGGGTTACATTATATTTAATGTGTGCACACAAATCAATTTGATAAGCCTACGGCCGATAAATAACCTATAAGTTCGCCATAATTTTCCATTACTTACATCGAGTAATCCGGGACCCCATAAATATTTGCACAGGGATTATATAACCAAGGGCTATAGTTCTATAGACCGCAGGATAGCGCGTTGTCCTGCGATACCGCACGGACTCAAATAGGGTCGCGCGTTAACATTAGCGGATCACGGCAACATCGGGTCCCCCATAACTCATCCGTCAGGGGGCGGGCAGAGTCAATAAAACAACTTGTCCGCGCTGGAGGAACTGATATTGAACATGCGACCTGCCATTGCAATGGATTCACAGACCGTCGCATCGCACAGTGGCTCATTTTGAATTTATATGTGGACAAAAGGGTATTTTTATGAAACTTTTTTATGGAGGGTGAATGTAGTTGCTAGCGTAACGAAATAAGCAAACGGTCGGTTGCTATGGAAAACCATGTACGTCGCGTGCGGCCGTCCTGTCGATGACGCTTACGATAAACTAACTACAATTCAATAACAATTTATGTATAATCGACTTTTGGTCTGTAAGTTTCTTATAAAGGAATAGTATCAATGGTTTTTTTTCAATGGCTTTATGTTAGTGATTTCCTCGCGCTTAATTTGTTTGCAATCCTTTGGTGATTAAAGTTTGGCAAAAAGAGCGACGTTTCTTCAGTGACGTTAAGCAAAATAAAAGGTCCAACCAAATCTCATTTTAATTTAAACAGTCATCCTATGATCCTTACTTTCAGAATGAAGTTGCTGAAGTCTTCCAGTGCTCTTTAACTCACCTGGGCTTTCAAAAGCTGTGTTTCGGAAAATTTTGTTTCCTCTAAGATTTGGGCATAATCTAATTTAACTACAAAGTCTATAAAACTGTGGATTTTATTATTTTAAGAAAATAGACATCAGCAATATAGCTAGGCCTGATATTGTGGTAACATTTCAATAAAGCAATCGGACTTGTTGTACAGGTTGTCCCACATAAGAGATAAGGTGGCAAAGTACATTATTGGCCTTAAAAGTTATATCTAGTCTGAAGCAAAAAATAACAAGGTTTTTTTTGTGAATTGGGCTTTAGTAATGAATCGATCAGTATGAAATTTTGAAGGCTCATTACACTTGTCTTGATGTGCAAAGAAACATTTGTTAATTTAATTTCAGTGATAAAATGGCGGCTCAGCAGTGCACGTATAGAAGGTCGAGTGAGATTTTTTAGGCGTCTTGCTGCACAACAGCACAATTCTCCAACAAACGTATCTGGAGCAATGGATTTTTTTCATATCATACGCGAGTATAGCTAAAGTACACATGAATTTTGGCGCACTTTAAAAAAAAGTCGTTTTTTCGACTAACAGATCGGCCCTCATTTATGTATAAAAATAGTAATTGCTTATTTATCAAACTGAAAAATATTGTGTACTTGCATAGATGATCTATATAGGAAGGCACAGCCAAAATTTCAAGACAATCGAAAATTACTCGAGTTATACTACCGCTAGCCGTTTTTGAAAACATGGTTTAGAAAAAACTGCCCAGATAACGCTTGTAACACGCGTTCGCAGTTCATGCCAACAGCTAAAATAGCTACACAGGCAACATATGTTCAATATTTGATTCAAAATACCAACTAACGCCATCTGTACCTCATTTAGAAACTATAGAGTGTACCTTCGCACCGCCGGTAATGTGTAAAAGGGACGAAACTTAGCCCGAATTCAATTTGTCATTTTGAAACGCTCGGGGCTTCGAAAATTCGTCTTTTCGAGCACCTAATTTGTTTTTCATTAATGGATGATGTAAATAAATGGCCACACAATAGAGGAAACGAAAGAGATAAAATACCTTGAACTGAGCATCTCACAAAATATGAAATGAAACACACATGTGAAGCAGATCATAAAAAAATTGGTTTTGCAATAGCCAAAATCACAAGAATCAAAAAACTAATACCTAAATAAATGAAAGTCTAACTACCGTTCCCTGTTTGCGGCAATTGTAATCTACTTGGATACAAAATGGGGCTTAACAACATCCTAGAAACTCAATAAAATATAAGCACAACAGAACATGGCTCCTACAAAAAGTCTTTCGAACTCACTAGAGATGTAGATACCAGGCAGACTATTCAAATAAATGACCTTTTACTACTGCATAAGATACTAAATAAAAAATCAAATCCGATCTGACACTGAGGACCAGCAGATACATCCACAGTAAAAACACTAGGCAACAAAAATACATAAGAACACGAAGAGTGAAAGCAAAAAGTGCACACTAAGCATAACGACAGAAACAATAGACAAATACCATAAATTTCAGAATAAACAAACTACACCAAAAACGAGTTCACTGTGCGACAAATTTTGATCAACTTTCTTCCTCCCGGTTTTTTGGGGTGCTGAATCCGAATTTCAACTTTACTACTTCCCACGGATGTGACTTCCCAACCAAAATCGCAAAAAAAACTAAAAAATTTCGACCGTTTTTCGGTTTCTTGCGAAAAAATAATATAAGTGATAAAACTATGGCACTTTCCGAGGTAGACCATCCCATACAAAAATAAAGTACTTTAAATTTCCTATAAGAGCACTCCTAAAATGCATTTTTGGTTGAACGGTTTGACCGCTAGAGGGCACTGAAAGGAGGGCAAATTTTCCTACTTTATGTAAAACCCAGTTTTCGAGTTAGTTAAAAAGGCTAAGATTGTGCTAAAACTACATTAATTTCCCTACAAATTGCACATCTTAATCACTTATTTTGACCAAACCGTGTAGCCGCGAGATTGGGTTGATATATTATGTCATATTAAGCTAAGCGAAGCCGCGAAGTCAAGAGCCCGAGTGTTTATAAAAAAATAAAAAATTACATAATACATTAAGTATTAATTAAAAAGAGCAAATATATAGTTTTTAATAAATAAATAGTAATAATATAGGTCTCTACTGAATTTTTGGTGAAGGGATCTTGTTATCGCGGTTTCGCGTAATGTGACACAAAATTTCAACGCGGTCTAGCGGCTACACAGTTTGGCCAAAATAACTGCGTAAGTAATGCATTTTGTAGATAATTTAATGTAGCTTTATCAGAATCTAAGCTTTTTTGTAATTACACGCACATGACATAAAGTAGGAAAATTTGCCCTTCTTTCAGCGCGCTCAAGCGGCCAAACAATTCAATCAAAAATACACTTGAGGGTGCTTTTTATAGCAAATTTAGTGTACTTTATTTTTATATATAGTGGGCTACGTTGAAAGGTGCATTTACGACTTTTTGGCAATAAACTGGAGAAAAGTTGTTGTGTAGCCATATTCGTGGGAAGTCGCAAAGTTGAAATTCGGATTCAGCTCCCCATATAGAATGATAGAAAAAAAACTTCTATATTTTTTCCTGACCAAAACACAATTTGACTGGACTAAAATTATGAATAATATTAAAAATAAATTTGCAAATATCTCGCTTATTCGAGGTAACCTAGAATAGCGCTTTTGTGGAAGTGTTCAGGGCGTCATAAAGAATCATTATTAGCTAAAATTTCCCGGGAGGAATTATTTTGTTGCACAGTATTATTTTTGACAAAGAACCCTCGATACCTCTAGCCCAGGATGAATTTCACCATTCGAGGCGAGGACAGAGGAACGAGTTGTCGAAGATGACCATGAACACTGAATTTTTTTGCACTAGGTGTTTTATATTCCGCAATTGCTATGTAAATATTAAAATAAAGAACATTTATTCATAAGAACGTGCATTTTTCAAAAAGAAAGAAAAACTGGGATATCAAACAACCATAAGGAAACAAGATAACTAATTTTGGACAGTAAAAATATAACACTTTTCGATAATTATTATTGATTTGTGATTCTAGGGCCTTGTTTCCTTACCCTTGCTAGTTACGCCAGACTATTTTTAAACACACATTTTTACAATAATCTCACAATATCTCAGATACAGTTGATAATGGTCTAATATAAGTTGTTGCCAAAACGATAAGTGAAAAAATATTAATAAAAAACTGCAACAATATACCCTAGTGAGCCATAAAAAAGTGTGCTTTGCTACATTGTTGTGGAACATCCTGAATGCATTAAAATATTTCCTGTTTGTATTCCCATTAGGAATTTTCGCATTTAATATTGATATCAATATGGTAAGATTTCTGCAAAAATACTTTTCTAAAAAAATAAAAAAATGTTTAACAAAAAGTGGAAAAACGTTATTGAAAACGATAGGGACTAAATCTGCCCGCCACCCCTTACTATGAATACAGGAAAATAACTTTATCGACAACATTGGAACTGTGTCGTATTTCAAATGTCATTTGCAAACTAATTCTGATGTGTACTTTGATATTAGTGCTGATTCAAATGTAATATCTCTAATATTTCAATGCGTTAGATAAGTGTTAAGAGTTGGTGCAAAAACTTTTACTGTAAAACTTGATATCTACAGTACGTGCTACTCAGCTAACGTAATTTCATTCGCATATATCGATCATTTGAACGTTAACGCTATTTTTAGAAGGAATAACATTTATTTTTAATAACTTTAGATACTCCCAAAAGTAAAAGCTCAATAAAACTGGCATATAAATAGATATATTATTAGCAGCACTATCCTTCGACAACTCTATAAATTTTTAACATCAGCAATAATAAAAAACTGGACTAGTGAATTCAGAGACACATATTGATTTTGTACAAATATCTATTTTGGTATAGTGAGGCTGATTTATTAGAACACAATTAAGTAATCTTTAATATATTAAACATGATTATTTTTCTATAAGTATGCCATCAGAATTTCCATTCTCGCCCACTGTGCGTTCATGTCGCGTCAGCCGTGTATGAAATTGTGTCTCTCCACAGTAGCCAATTTGAATTCAAAATCGAGCACGCGCACCGCGGAACCTAATTAGGCATGTTTGACCGGCTCGCGTTTCGTGTTTATTCAAACATATTTAAAAAAACGCTGCCCACGAATTGGAA
This sequence comes from Aphodius sticticus, assembly GCA_963966075.1. NCBI lineage: Eukaryota > Metazoa > Arthropoda > Insecta > Coleoptera > Scarabaeidae > Aphodius > Aphodius sticticus. Next base: position 21,725,101 of record OZ014510.1, read on the forward strand.
TTTCCAATAATGATGCATCGATAGTAAATTGTGGCCCTTTCAAATCAATCGAACGGTTGTTCAGTCTGCCGTTTTAGGAAATTGGGTTGTGCGGGGTGCCAGTTTTGGATAATAATGACACACTACGATGTCTTGATAAACACAAGTTTTCGATAAACTTTTGGTGTATGAATTATTGGTTGTTTGTTTTCAGCGTCCCGTATGTATGAACCAAAACAAAATACCACACGGTTGAAAGTCGCCCGATATCACCAGATGTGGTGCTTACAGTTTAATGATTAGACTTATTTTGTTTCTATGCGTATATTTTCGTTGCTTAGTGACATGTGTTATTATACATTGTGATATACAAACTCTGAGTTTGTGTCCTTTCTAATGCTTATTTTTTTAGTGCTTTTCCACTTTGTTATGAGATTCTGTGCATAATTGCTGACTGATCAAGACTACCGGGCCCTCACTGGCCTCTGTCATTGTAATATAGGCTTCAGTCTTCAGCTTCACATGTTGTCCATGATATCTATATGTGTTTTAAAACTTTAAAACTTAAATGTATTCACCCAAAATAATCTATTACCTTCTTATCTATTATATTGGAATTGATATTACATAATTCGTCACAGATTGTTTTCAATATCTTCAAAATTTACCGTCTCCGAGTCCAGGTTTAATTACTGTAGAAAAAACATGCGAGATGGACGTTGCGTCAGTAGACAGTAAACAAATAAAACCAAATATTCTATTAGGTCTTTTACAAAGTACCTACCTACATACATATGTAAATAATCAAATTACAAAACACACTTTCCAAACGAAAGTGAAAACGATTAACAACAGTAATCTGTCAGAAATTTGAAAAAAAAAATTTAAACAAGAGAGTTAAAATGAGATTGAGGAGTAGGCCCGTAGTTCAATGTAGTATCATTTATTCAGAAGTTATACCTGTAGCCATAATTATGACTATTTTCAGCTTTCAAAATAATTAAAAACGATTTAAGAGCATCTTTGCACGATAATTAGTTGGAGCTATTCTGTTCCTCACAACAATTTTATAAACGTATTTTGCACTTAATTTTGTTTTTATTAAAAGGAATTTTATTTCATATTATACACTGTGTCTTATGGGTGCTTTTGTTATTATTAGAGGCAGAAAGTCGGTTAAATGGACTAAATCGTGACGATTTGTATGCTCTCTAACGAGAAAACAGTTTAATACAGATATTTTGAATAAACAAAGAAATAACATTTTATAAATAACTTTTTTATTTGTAGTCTGTTTATTTGTATTTTCACCTAACTTTTTTATTTGCGGTCCGATCAATACGTTTTTTTATATCTTATAGGTCGTTTTTATTCTCATTTAGATTGTCAGTTCTCTAGACACATATAAAACTTCTGTTTTGCCTATGGGTTCAGCATTTGTTTGTGAGTAATTTGATACGCACAAGCTATATGTGTGCGTGGATGTGAAAAGGGACCAGTTGTCCGTTTCTAGTTACGCAGATAATCGCAAATAAAGTTAAACTGGTTCAAAATACACATTTTTGTTTTATTGGCTAATTACTCTCTTTATTGTGTTTCTTATCAGATGTGTTCGTCTGAAACCCGTCTGCGGTTGGAAAAGCATGAAAAAATGCGTTTTTATTGCGAACGAAAAAGGGACCAGTTGTCGATATCACGCTACGCTCTAGCGCATTACGGTGTTGCCGCATACAGTGGCAGAAACAAATGTCCGTATGATAGCAGTTTATAAACTTGTTTGTATAAAATATAATTACAAAGTTATATAATATTCCGGGACAATTACTACGCTTATATTAACTTCACTTTATGTTTGTTTGTTTGTCTATTTGATTGTTTGTCTGTTTGTTATGTACAAATCTTGTAATCGATATTATTTCTACTTCCCAGTGTCCAATCAAGTTAAAATTTTGCATGTGGACAGATTTCCGGTGACAATGACACAAAGCAATAAAAAAATTTGTAAAATTTTCCAAAATTTTGAAAAAAATTTTGAATTTGTACAAGTCTTGTAATCGATATTATTTCTACTTACCAGTGTCCAATCAAGTTGAAATTTTGCATCTTGACAGATTTCCTTCCGGTGACAATACAAGAAGCAATAAAAAAAATATGGAAACTTTACCAAAATTGAAAAAAAAAATGAAAAATTTGGAAAATTTGACCAATTGAGTTGAAATTTTGCCTGTAGACGGATTTCCGATGACAATGACATGAACCAATAAAAAAATTGGAAAATTATTTAAAATTTTGAAAAAAATTTTAAATTTCAATCGTGTTGAAATTTTGTATGTTGACAGATTTCCGGCGACAATGCTCGAAAAAAATAAAATGAATAAAAAAGTGGAAAATTTGAAGAAAATTCTAAAAATTGTAATTTTGTTTATAAAGCGTAGTTTTTAAAAACTGCACTTTTTATATAAATTTATTATGATTGTATTTCCATGTTTTGTGTCCCTAGTTATGTTTATTTCTTATCATTAAACGTTTAAAATAATTTGATACTATCTGATTTATTTGAACTCGCAAATTTGGATTTTTAACTGACATAAGTATTGAAATCAGACAGCTGCATAATTATGTAACAGGAAATAGGATGAAAAAAGTTGTAAATTCACGTTAATTTATTATGGTTGCCAGATTGCACTCGGTGCCATTTTGAATTTTAAACATCTAACATCAGATATTTGTTTTCTTCTGAATCCTACAGTTAATTACATGTTTAGTCGCCATATTGGATCCGCCATTTTGAATTTTATACATCTGACAACAGATTTGGAATACGTAACCTTCATATATCACATAATTTAATTTTTGTATAAATCCGACACTTAATTACATATTAGATCCGCCATAAACCCCTTACGAGAATGCTTAAGTCTTCTTAAGACTCGAGAGATGAAGATACGTAGCTTACACTATACATATTGTAGGCCCAGGCCAATGCCGCTATAGATTAAAAAACCTATAAAACCCAAACGGACTAATGAAATAATAAATTCTACTAAAAATCTTGAAACTAATATCGAAATTGTTCCAAAAATGTTGGAGTCAGCGTAACTTCCAAATATGCGGGAAGTTATTAACTTTTAAACTTTGCAAAAGTTTGAAGCGTCATAGCGCAAAAGTTTAATTTTTGCACCAGCAACTTAAATATTTTTTTTTTCAATTTCTGTTTATGGTAACCGGCTTAAAATGTTGGAGTACCTTTGCCATAACTTTTCATATCCAGGCACACATATGTATACAATCACAATACTCGAATAGACATTTAATTTATTAAATTTGTTTCTTTTTTTTCCTGGTAGTATTTTTGTTTTCATAGCAAATTTAATATTGCTCGGTTGTATTATGCTGTGTCGAATTTGTGATTATTTACATGTAAGAATTTTATTACACAGAATTATTTGAAAATATTTTTGTATGCAATTTTCTGGAGTCGAAGTCGGAGTCTGAGTCGGACCACGAAAAATATCTGGAATCGGAGTCGCAGTCGGAGTCGAGAATTTTTTTACCGATTCCGCAGCCCTGAGTTTTTCGGCGACTCCGCCAAATTCAATTATGTTAGAAATTCAATCTAACGTCGGGGTTCTGGCAAGAATCACAAAAGTCAGTTCAAATTACTAGTTTTTAGCAACGTGGGACTTTGTATTCATATTGTACGTCTATTAGATGTTTGACAACAATAAATAAAAATTGCAAAAAATGGACCTGAATGACTTTTCCCAGAACGCCGACGATCATTTCAAGAAATTTACGGAAATCTTCAAAACAATTTGCTTAATATTGAAGGGGCTATGCACCTAAGTAATATAATTTAACTACATTTGATTATAACTACTTAATTACTATTGCTAACCTATAGACGAAATATACACGACTGTCCACCTAATAGTTAGAAGTTTGAAGATTTTTATCAAGTTTTTCATGGGGACCGATAATGTATGTTTGACCGTCACGTCTCGGCTTAGTACGGCTAAAGTCAATGATAAATTTGTATCGCCGTTGAAAACCGAAAGAACGACGCTTTAAGCTACGACGATACTATGAAGGTTAGTATAGCCCTCCTATCAAGGTGGGGCAATATTAACAAACTAGGTTAAAATCTTCAATTAAAATAACAATAATTCTGCATCAAGTTCGCACAATTCCGCACTTCGTATCAATTGCACTCTGTCGTAAGTTATATTTTACACACATACCACACACAAGGCCACCAAGTATGGAATTCCAACACATGTTCAGGTGGTAAAATATGCATGTGCCGATCGATCCGAACGCAACCGTCTAAGTCAAGGGTTGTGGTGCGCCCTGTGCCCGCCTAGCCCGACGACCTACCACCAAAAACGGTTGCTTCCCGCACGACAAATCGTATTTGCTGTACATTGATTCATTTTACATGTGTTTAATTGTAGCGAATTTGGCTGCTGGCGACACAAGGGGGACGTTTGAGGGTTCCTCACGTCATTACTGGTGAATTTTCTTATCTGAGGCACGTAAGATACGTACATAATGGGGCCCGCCTGTTCACTCTCGCACTAAATTCGATTTTATCGTGGCTATATCATACCTAACGTGTCGACATCGCCGTTGTAGAGAAAGAGACACCTTTCTAGTAGCAGATATTGTCGGCGTTTGTGCCAGGTGGGACCAGGCGGTTATGAATTTGATGATATATCGTGGAAACTAAATTGTGATTTTTATTTCTTGGTTATCAAGACATAACTATTATCTATAGAATGCAACGGCATTTTTATTTCAGACCACCTTGAGTGGAGAAATGAAGCCATGCAGAGATAGTGGATCTCCGCGCAGCGTCATAGTTGAAGGGTGGTCATGGTCAACGGAAAATTAATATTCCTTTTTCGGAAAATACTAGGAATGTTAGTAAATAGGTGTACCCAATTTGGAATCAACTGATAGCATAGTGTCGTCAATAAATAATACAAAGAATGTTAATAATATTAACCGTCCTTAAAAACTGAAAGTGATGCTAAACTAGATTTGGCCGAAGATTCCCATAATTCTTATTTTCTGGCTCGCCAATTTGGTTCCGTCATTTTAAATTTTGCAATTAAATAATGCCTTATTGGGATTCAGGGTTATAAATAGAAAGTTGCAGATTCAGCTAATTTTTTCAGGTGTTTGGTCAAATTTGGTCTAAAATTATCTACCTATTAGTGCTATTAAAATCAGCGACAGTAAAACGCATTATCAGCCAAGTTTTGTTCACATTTGAAAAAATCTAATGTGGCCAGGCACATGACTTTATCATAGTATATATAAAATTAATAGTTTAGCTGCATGAGACTCTATTTGATGGAGATCGGCCATGCTTGCATTAAAATAAAACTACTAGAACTAGACAGATATGTCGATTAAAGCTGCGTTCGGATATTGTACTCCGGGTACACCGTCCAAATGGCACTTACGTGTTATTGGGTGTAAAAAGTGTAATGTAATATGCGAACGCAGCTCATATTGACAGAAGTTATTGTCAAAACATTAGCGTTTGACACTATGACAGCAGGTATCATCAGAATCAAAAAATCTGACAAATCCTGGCTACTAGTTTCAATGCAGTACGAGCGATCTCGATGAAATAGAATTTGCTCATGCAGCTAAACTATTGATTGTACCAAAAAATGTCATGGTCATAAATTATTCAGAATTTCCTTATGTTTAATTTATTATTTAACTATTTTGACGACATTACACAAATAGCGGCTCATTTGCAAAATCGTCGAAAAATGCTAAGAGTAAACCACCAGTTCCTTTGGACCCTTTTGAACAAAAAGCTTTTCAGCTCTAAGTTTGGTCATGAAAGTTCTAAATATATAGTTTCGTCCCGATACCTTTAGTAGTTTCTCCGGTATCGTCGCCACAAAAAACGGGTACACACACACACACACACACACACATACACACACACACACACACACACACACAGACATTTTTTGTACGTTGGTCAAAAATGTTCAGGGGACCCAAAAAGACATATTTCCGCTAAAATCTCAAAAATTTTTTTTGGCACGATTACAATACTTTACATACTACGTATGATAAAGTAAAAAAAAAGTAACGTTACATTACTTTACTGCCAATGTTGAAAATCCGGTAAAAATCAGAAGCAGAAGAAAGATCACCTCAAATACCTACCTCTAATAAATATATTAAGTAAGTACTTCTAGTGTAACACCCTTTTTTGTTTCTACCCAGATAGAAAATTCTGTTTAATTCAAAGAAATCGTTGTTTGAATAGAGGCAAAAATATATTTATATGCTACAATGAATGTTTATTTGTATCAAGGAACATTTGGATGAAGCAAAGTAATATTTTCTTGACTCAAATAAGCATTCTTTGTAGCAAATAAATATATTTTTGCCTCTATTCAAACCACGGTATATTTGACTTAAACAATATTTCTGGCAGTGTATCCAATTTAAACTTAGAAATAATTGTCAGCTGAGCTCTCAAAATATATGAAACAATCAATAAATTATATAAGGGATCTTGTCGAACCTTTTGTCACTAGTAATAGTTATATATAATCTAGTAATTTAGATTTCAAGTACCCAAAAAATTTCGAATTAGTGTCTGCTTTTGAATGTTTTCAACTGGCAAAAAAACCACAGTACCACAGTACTTCAAAAAGGGTAAATAGAACTAATGTTGCTCTTTTACATATAGTCATTACTAAATCCACCAATCTTTCTTTTATTTAACACAACATCAACATACTAATAGCTTTGCTAAATTAAGAAAATGAGTTAACATAATTAACTTATCAATAATTTCGACATTCTAGACATTACAATATAATAATATGGACATACAAGGAAATGAAACTTTTAAATACTAAACTAATATTCGGTGATATTATTTCCTTCATATTTTAAACTATGGTAAATATCTACGTGTTATATTGTACCTAATATTCCCTCTAGTTTCGTTTGCCCGTTATCAGCAAGTGGCTTAAAAACCGGTTTTTTTTGTAACAACAGGCCTTGCTCTGGACATATGTATGCCGTGCGTCGACACGCAGTATCGCGAAAAATGTGGTTAGCGCGGCCACCACTGCATCAAACTTCCTCAAATTTTTGTTTTATTATCGATCAAATTCGTAGTTATTTAAACTACCGATGTGGTATAAATATGCAACTAGATTCGTGTGTTGTGTTCTTTGAAGATTTGCGACGATTACGTGTCCGGTAAGTGATATTTTTCTCTTTTTCCATAGGGCAGCTTAGATTTTCGTCCAAATGACACTTACGTGTTATTGGTTGTAAATAGTGTAACCGTATACAATATCCGAGCGCAGCTATAGTTGTGGAAAACAGAGGGATTTCATCAAACAGTTATGGTCACTGTAGTGATACAATGATTCGTATAGGTAGTTTTACTTGGACTGGCAACTGATCATGTGATGAACTGTTAAAGACAGAGTGATCACTGAGAGAAGCATAATTTATGTGTTCTAAAGGTTAGGTATAAGATGATTGCAACCTAAATTATAAAGGTACGAAATTTATCTATAAAGTACAACGTAAACATATATGTAGTTCATTATTACATCTATTATTCTATCTAGTGATCCCTTGGTAACGCATCTTTTTGTGCTCTAAAATACCTCCATCCATTTCTACTTCTAGCGTGATTTTCATCACACCGTAGACAAACCTGCAAAAAAATGAAATTTTAGAAAAGCTACGTGTTGAAACTGTGAAACTAAAAATTAACCTTGACTACAAATTGACGAATTCTATCGAATTCTTCCAGTGATGTTTTATTTAATTTAGCCTCGATAATCAATTGGAAAGAACCACAGGAGGGCCTGTGTTTTGTTCTTCTTTCTTATGCCGCAATTCCACACCACATCGTCATCTATCCTCATAGTATATTCAAACCATTTTAACCCTTTGTTTTCAGATCTTTTGCTACTTCTTGCGGCTAAATTTTGTATTTATGTTCAATAATAATATAGGTGATAGGTTAGGTGCGCGGTACTTCCACGTTTGAGACGCGGGGATGTTACCTTCTTGGCTGCTACTAACTTCGTATAATTGTAGACCTTAAAGGAGTTGTAGTCCAAGAACTAGCAACGTTTTGTTACATTATTTATAATCAGGTTAGAACTTTCAGATTCTGAAAGTTCTAGCCCTATTCTCTATGGTGTAACTAAATCCGTTGCTGGCTCTTGGACTATTAGTAAACAATGCAAATAGTCGCGAATTAGAGAATTATGCATTAAATTGACAAATTTATGAGAAAATATATTAGCCCAGAGACTAATAATCTGTATACAAATAATCTATGTTATAATACAGCTAGTGACTGAAGTGATGAAGAGAATTGAGGTGCCTTCACATAATACGAAATCTGGCTAGTTACTGTTGAAATAAAAACGTTTAACATGCCTTTTCGATTTCAAAAACCCACGCGACGTAGGGTCCTTCAGTAGGGCTCTTTATCATATTTTTGGACCCTGTAAAGGCCTGCCGAAGTTAAGCAAATAAGGTTGAAAGGGGTTTTTGCTTGTAACACGATAAGTTGATACGCTTTAATTTAGTTTACTATAACAGAATACATGTTTGTCTAACTATTTTCGAACGATATTGTAAGCGCAGATACCTTAGAGATACATCAGAGATAACAAACAATTCAGCGAAGCAAACAACCATAAAAATAATGGCTATTACTCGCTCGAATAATTCAGCGTAATTGCTACAATTACCTGACCTGCAAAACATAAGGCTGTACGTCGCTGTGTTTCTGTCAACAAATGACAAATAACTAACCAAGCACAAGTTTTGCTGAGTTTTCAAGCACACTCGGCTGAGTTTCGCATTGAGAAATTGATACTATAGCAGCCAACTACCTATTATACAAATCTTGACATTCCAATAATTTTCTTAAAGCAATTGTAACTAGTAAATAAGTTTCCACCAACAGGTCTTGCAGTAAAAACTACGTTGTGCGGCAAGCATGAATCTTACGCTTCACTAGAATGGTTTACTGTCTTTCTTGTTGTCTGAAATTAGAATAATAAGTCGAGACATACCAGACACTACCTTCACAAATCTGTTGTGTTACACTTTATAGGAATTTTTCTACACAGAAAAATTTAATAAGAATCTAATAATATATTCCAATCTAATCAAAATATGTTCTTCCAACAGCATTATATTGATGTTTGATGTTGATGTTTGATTATATTGATATTAGTGACAAAAACAATATACATATGTACATGATTGCGTATTAGATATTTTACTTGTTTAACATTTCTTATACTACATTCTTGGAAACCAGAAACATTCCGGCTGCTGTAGTCGAGTTTTTCTTTGTTCTAACATTCTTAATACTGGGTGTAAAATTAAAACGAATGTAACATATTTTGGGACCATATAAAAAATCTGATGTGGCCAGGCACATGACTTTATCATACTATATATAAAATTAATAGTTTCGCTGCATGAGATTCTATTTGATCGAGATCGGCTATGTCTGCATTAAAATAAAACTAGTAGAGCTAGACAGATATGTCGATTAAAGCTGCGTTTGGATATTGTACTCCGTTGACACCGGGTACACCGTCCAAATGACACGTGTTATTGGGTGTAAAAAGTGTGAAAGTGCGTTCCGATTGGTGGTAGTGGTAGGTAATGGCGGTGGTAGCAGACGAAATTATGGTATTTCTCGCATGTCGTGATGGTGACACATATTGGTTTGCATGTACATAAACTTGAGTCACAAGCAATTCCTATTAGAAATACTATAATGGCGTGTACTACCACTGCCATTAGCACTAATGAAAACGCACCTTAACGGTGTACAATATCCGAACGCAGCTTGTATTGACAGTAGTATTGTCAAAACATTAGCGTTTGATATTACCTACTGTCATTAGAATCATATCTGACATATAATCTGATATATCCAGGAGTCTTATTCTACAATTATAGCGATTAGCGACATCGCTATACCGTTTCGATTCGACATGACGTCACGTGCATCGATGTCGCTAAAATTCGGTAAAAAATACCTTACTGACAGTACATTTGCTGTCAGATGTGACAGCAGTTCGATTCGTGGCCAGGAGGTTATTATGTTGTCCGTTTGAGGCAGTGAAATGTATATACTACGTATTTTCTGGAAAGGACCCGTAATGGTCAATAAGTGAGGCAAATGCATTTGGTATGCAACTCGCAGTGATGTGGGCTAGCCATCTCTTTGTATTTCATTCAGTACTACGGCCGAATTACACATTTTTATTTATAATATCCTTTTTCAATTAAATTGCAACAAATTAATCATGTTTAACTTTTGCAGAGACTTCAATAAACTAGATAATAATAGCAGATTTAATAAAAAGTATATTTTATTCATATATTCCGGCTAAATAAAATTTACTGTCTAGATATAGGTACTCTCAAATTATATATTAGTAGTTCAATCCAATGACTAAATGCTGTTTGTATTACTGAATTAAGGAAACGCATTCTCATATAAAAAGTAGTCCACATGATGCTGATTATATTTATTGGATAATATTAATTATAAATAAAAAATTATTTTTCACATTTTAAAATTTTTATTTATTCGAAATATTGTTATTTAAAACTACATTAATTACTTACTTAAGAATATACAAAGCAATGTTCTTATCAACAATATTAACAATATAATTCGACGGCCTAGCTGCAATACCACGTATCATCTATACCACTTAGCAAAGCATCAAGTTTCAAAAATTTCTTGCTACGTCTTTGTTTGATTTGATAATCAGTTTCTAAAAAATGTTGTCCACAATTCCTACTGGGTCTAGAAGGATACCACTTATCTCTTCGGATAGCTATAATCCACCGTTTTAAAACTTCTTGACGTTTAGGCGGGAACCTATAACATAGTTTGCTGCTGAACCATTATTAGCTGTTTCGACATTCTACACCTTTGACACACTGGTTGTCACTGGGTTCGCACAGTCCGTACACAATTAACGTAAAGTGACATTACGTACGCATAGCGATATCGAATCAACTTATCGACACCTCCGAAGCTGTCGTTAAATTTAGCGACATGTCGGAAAGTCGTGATGTCAGTCGATATCGATAAAAACGGTAGAATACGGCTATCGATGTCGCTAAGTATTCGATGTGACGTATTGCGATATCGCTAAGTGCTGCAGAATAAGGCTTCTGGCTACTAGTTTTAATGCAGTACGACCGATCTCGCTCAAATAGAATTTGCTCATGCAGCTAAACTATTGATTGTACCAAAAAAATCTCATAGTCATAGATTATTCAGAATTTCCTCTAGTTTAATTTATTATTTAACTATTTCGACGAAATTCCAGAAATGGCGGCTTTTCTACAAAATCTTTCAAAAATGCTAAGACTAAAGCTCCAGTTTCTTTGGACCCTTTTTAACAGAAAGCTTTTCGGCTCTAAGTTTGGTCATGAAACTTCTAAATATGAAGTTTCGTCCCGATACCTTTAGTAGTTTCTCCGGAATCGTCGCCACAAAAAACGGATACACACACATACACACACACACACACACACACACAGACATTTTTTGTACCTTGGTCAAAAATGTTCAGGGGACCCAAGACCCAAGACATATTTCTACTAAAATCTAAAAGAAATTTTTTTGCACGATTACAATACTTTACATACTACGTATGATAAAGTAAAAAGTCCAAATATGTTGAATATTTAACTTAATAAATTTTGTACTTTAGAAATTATTAATAAAAGACTAGAATTTTAGATTTACGGCCTTATTCTCTAAGCCTCTGTTACGCTTTACATTCTATTACGCCGCTGTTACGCTGTTAAATTATAGACTGTTAAGAAATTGGTATTCCGTAAGCCAATGTTAACAACAGCTGTATGTAACGCCTCTATAAAAGCTCTGTACCGTAACAGCGGCAAAACGTCGCCTTTATCTAACAGTACTTGGCGGTGTGGAGTTATGTGATGTATACATTTGTCAAAATGTGTACAAATGTAGTAATGTGATACAGAAAAAAACGTATTGTTGTTAATGAAAGAATATTCGGAATGAAAAATACCAAAAATTCTGTGGATTACCACAGAATCCCTAATTTTATTTATTTATTTTTAAGAGAAGTAGAAAATAGGTAAGTACCTGCGATATGCACTTGTGAGTACAATATTATGTACAAACTGCTGGTTGATATTCATGAGATATTACCTAATTAACTACAATTACATTTAAAAGAAATAGTGGGTAGAACGTACATAATAAGGTACAACAAAAATGTGTACTTATTGAAGATCATATTATATTCTATTGAAGAAATTATATGAGAATTAAACGAAAAAAGCTATCGGACACCCAAAATCCTTTCGCCATACCAAATTATAATTTTATAAAATATTAATCAAAACATCAGCGTTTGACACTACCTACTTCATTAGAATGGAAATATGTCAAATCCTGGTTTACTAGTTTTATATTAATGCAGACACGACCGATCTTTATTAAATAGAATTTGCTCATGCAGCTAAACTATTAATTTTACTAAAAAATGTCATAGACATAAATTATACATAATGTCCTCTACTTTAATTTATTATTTAACTATTTTGACGAAATTTCGGAAATGGCGGCTCATTTGCAAAATCCTTGAAAAATTCTTAGAGGACGTTCCTTTGAATTCTTTTGAACAAAAACCTTTTCAGCTCTATGTTTGGTCATGAAACTTCTAAACATGAAGTTTCGTCCCGATACCTCTAGTAGTTTCTCCGGAATCGTCGCCACAAAAATCGGACACACACACACACACACACAGAAATTTTTTTGTACCTTGTCAAAAATGTTCAGGAGACCCGATAAGACATATTTCTGCTAAAATCTCAAAATTTTTTAATAGTTTCATACTATGTATGATAAAGTAAAAATATGTAATAATACTAATAATAAATGTTCTTTTAAATTTTAGATTTGTGATTTGTGACTGCGTTTAATTTTTCGGCCAATTCTTCCCACTTCTTATTCAAATATTTTGGGTCAATATTCAGGTTTATTGTGACCGTTCGAAAAACTGCATCCGTCTCCATTACTGTCAAATACTCCTCGTATTGACTGCATGAGTTTTTTTGTCAGTCGCTTTCGCTTTGTATCTATCAGAAAACCGTATACAAAACGTAAGTATAAGTATTGTAGACAAGGTTGTTGCCATATGTTTGGTTATTTTGACCGTTCGACAACAACAGTGACAGCCGCAGTTGCGGATACGTCCGAATAATTCAGTGAGCAGTGGCGAAAATTACAGAGGTCGATAGAGAATCGCTTTCACGCGTTGCTCTGTTAAATTCTCTGTTAGATTTCGATGTTATTTAAAATTCTGTTATATAACATTCGGTTGCGGGGTTTTTAGAGAATAAGGCCCTTAATTTTATTTTAACAGTCCACCCGCCCAGCGCCAAAGTGTCATTTAGGGTTCATTTTTAGGACGAAAATAAAGTTATGAGAAGTTTTCATGTCTATTTCATAAGCAATGTGATTCGACATATTTTAACAAAGAGAATTGATATTTCTTGTATGCGTAGTTTAGTCTAAAGAATATGTACAATATTTATGATTATTTTAAGAAATGCTAAACTATAGAATAGTAATAATAGTAATATCTACGACTATTAAGACAAAATTATTAGTTATGTATTCGTATTCACATTTATAACATGGAAAAGAAAAGTAAACAAATGCATATTCCTGAATGAAAAAAAAAATCTGATGTGGCCAGGCACATGACTTTATCATACTATATATAAAATTAATAGTTTAGCTGCATGAGATTCTATTTGATCGAGATCGGCTATGTCTGCATTAAAATAAAACTAGTAGAAGTAGACAGATATGTCGATTAAAGCTGCGTTCGGATATTGTACTCCGTTGACACCAGGTACACCGTCCAAATGACACTTACGTGTTATTGGGTGTAAAAAGGGTAATGCAATATGCGAACGCAGCTTATATTGACAGAGGTTATTGTCAAAATATTATCGTTTGACACCAAGACTACCTACTGTCATTAGAATAAAAAAATCTCACAAATCGTGGCTACTAGTTTTCATGCAGTACGACCGATCTCGTAGAAATAGAATTTGCTCATGCAGCTAAACTATTGATTGTACCAAAAAATGTCATAGTGATAAATTATTCAGAATTTCCTCATCTTTAATTTATTATTTAACTATTTCGACGAAATTCCAGAAATGGCGGCTTATTTGCAAAATCTTTCAAAAATGCTAAGATTAAACCTCCAGTTCCTTTGGACCCTCTTCAACAGAAAGCTTTTCAGCTCTAAGTTTGGTTATGAAACTTCTAAATATGAAGTTGCGTCCCGATACCTTTAGTAGTTTCTCCGGAATCGTCGCCACAAAAAACGGGTACACACACACATACACACACACACACACACACACAGACATTTTTTTTACCTTGGTCAAAAATGTTCAGGGGACCCAAAAAGACATATTTCCGCTAAAATCTCAAAAATTTTTTTTTGCACGATTACAATACTTTACATACTGCGTATGATAAAGTAAAAACGTAAAACCTGGATAAATGTTATTAAGGGTTTTAGTTGATTTTAAAACAAAACATATACCTACCGAAGTAATTACTATGTTGTCCATTTGTGCTGAAATATTTCTACTGCAGTAAAATGGGGTGATGTCGATTACCAATATAATCATAAATATTAAATATTTATTATTACGTATCTCAGTAGACAACACAGAAGTGCGGGAACGTTATTTAAATGTAAATAATAGTTCACTTACATTTTGGTTACATATAAAAACCGATGAAGGCATATATAAATATTATATATTATGTATATCTTGAGAATATTTAGTGAAAAAAAAAAGAGTTATATTTTAAATTATATTCAGTGAGCCAATCGCTTGCTGGATCATTTTCCATTCCGGAACCCTTTACCCGCAGTCTACATATGCCCGCAGTGTTTGCAGGGTAAATAACGCACATCAAACTAATCTTTTAAATATGTATGGGGGCGAGATAGAACCACATGTCTGTACGTAGCATTTGCTGTAATTATTTAAGGCCTATCGTGAATTTTTTATACCGACCCGCACAAGCATTTTCGCTAACGGGTTACGTTGTACGTTATCTTCTCGATTTGTTCTCCTGTACCTTGTAAATAATTTCCGTTGGGTAAGTTGCTTCCTGAATACAGAAGCGGCAAATCCAGTTAGCGACCGTAATAACCGCACACGCACATTTTTATCTTTACGTTTTTCCCTTATCAATGAATTTTGTGCGAAATGTTGTTTATTGCGCTGTAAAGTTGGTTTAATTAGCGTAACTATACCAGCTCCTGCAACGAATATGAAATAACACGATTTTAGGCCAATTGCGGCAATGTCATGACATACATTTTATTGTAGCATCTGATATCCGTAACAATTATATGTTATGTAGGTATGTCCTTACCGAACATTGTGATGTGTTAAATAATTATTTTTTTTTGTTGGGTGATGTTTGCATATCTACTATTGAGACAATTATTTAGTAATTAATGATGAAATTGTTGCCCACCGATTACTGATTACGAATGAGCTAAAACTACCAAAGGACTTAATTTTATGTATAAAATAATAGTAGTAGTTAAGATTCTTATACAAAGTGTTCCAATAGTCCGATTTTTTTAAGATTGAGTCTCTTCTAATGATCCTATTTTCCAATAGCTTTTCCTAGATGCGGGCGCCTGAGCGCACATTTTTTTAAAAATAATTTGTTCTCTTAGAGAGCTATTTCCACAAAGTAGAAATAAATCAAAAAGTGCTGTTAGGCACTTTTCTTTTAGGCAATCTCAGGTACATATAACCCTCAAATTTAGAATGTTCTAGTACCTATCTTTTTGTTCCTGTAAAATATTAAATTTAAAATATCATAGTTAAAAACCATAAGCATTTGGCGTTTAATATTTTAGAATTTTTGAAATGCTGTGACAAGGGTTTATACATAAGATTTTTGAACTCCAGATTTGCAATAAAAACCCGGTTCAAAATTCAGCCAACACTAAAACTTTTACCACAATTCAAATGCCAAACACAAATTTGCCAAAATTTAAAAAATTATTATTTTTCTACTGACTCCATAAACTTTAGCCGAAACGTAAACCACGGCGTAGACTTGCCCCGCTAAAGATAAAATTCGTAACTGAATTATTCGTTTTGTAGTTGCGATGTTTTCAACTAACATTGTATTTTATTTTGTCGAACAAACATGTTTATTGTAGGCAAATGGTTATAAATTCGTATTTTATAACGTTTATGACAATGTTCCAAAGTCCCCCAACAATGATTAATGCTCTGGAAAACAGTATTGTACTCATTTATTTAAAAGAAAAGATAAAGCACTCCTGTAGTATTTTCTTTATTTAAAATATACATTTATTACGCGTTTCGTCTACAAGGCATCTTCATACTAACCCTAAAATGAAACAAAGCGTTACAAAATAGACAATTCACAACAACAGAGGCGAGGGACCTACTGTAAAGAGTTAAATATTTTGAAATATATTATCTCCGTATCAACAAGTATCCAACCTAGAAAGTATGATACACGTTACAAATTTAACTGTTACAATAAGCACAGTCAAACCTAGACAGGAAACAATTGCCAGAATGGAAAACATGATTAAGCACACATTTATCATATAAAGTATTCTGTTAATAATTATTCATATAAATATTAACTCTAGCATCCCAAACCGTTTTTCTCCAATTTTAAATCACGTTTTCAATGTACCAAAAAACTCTTTGTATTCTTTTCTTTTTTACCATCAAACCCTAACTGTATCGTACACCAGTAATTATGGTAAGTGCACAATATTGTTGCTTCTCCAGTAAAGGGTTGATGGACATTGAATATCGAACATCGAATATCAGCTTAACTATAGAGTGAAATTATATACTACTAAAAGGACACTAAATTATCAAAGGTAAGACCAGCGTTCCTTTTTACACTCTGTTTCAAAGCTCTGGGAGAGGGCAGTATCCGGTGGTAAAGAGCGTCAAGTAACAAAACCAGCAATGCACTTTCGTGGCTGAGTTTCTGGTACGAATGATAGCGGATGCTATATAACAGCTTTCTGTAAATAAAAAGTTGTTTTTTTTTCATGCGCTACTAAAAAAACTAATAGTATTCTTAAAAGTTTCTCTAATTTGAGATAAATTTAAGATCCGAATCCACTTGGGATCCACATTAGATTTTGACATATTCAAAATAAGTCACAATGTTCAAGTATTTTAAATGTAAACTCAGTGAGGGCGATAATAAACCGTATGTCCAACCTTCTGCAAAATCATTGTGTATCCAGTAGCGGTGCCATGTTAGGCAACAAGTGAGCAACACGTAATTCTTCTAGTTCCCGCATGCGACAATGGCAACAGACGGCGATATATGTATGCTTAATAGATATAAGTTTTTTATTATTTCATCCGTTTCAAAAAGATAATTCAATTGTAATGCAATATTTTTATTGGTCAGAAAGCTTTACGCTACGTAATATGTTAATGGTATTTGTGTCCAATTTATAACAAGTTATGTAACAAGTTTTTACTGCAATTATCCTGTTAGATAACACATTCTAGTAACCCAATTTATAAAACTAATAAAAATAGCGATATATAATAATCTCTATTGCAGGGGGTGGGGGTTATTTTTGAGTAGATTATGGGATGGTAAAGTTGGAGACGTTACAAATCGCCTTAATAGCGAATTAATGAAAAAAATGATGAGCTAGTGTTTTTCGACGTAATAAAAAATGACTTTTCGGACTTCTTGACGAACTTCTTTGATTGAATTACTAATTCCACATGAAAAATTACTTCGATTCAGGAATATTAGATCAAAAACTTTTCTTATTTGGCGTATTTCGGAATAATTACAGCGTAAATAAAATTGAATGAACTTTTTTGAAATCTCTTATTTATATGTTAAATATTAAAATCTACCCAACGAGAAAGCGTTATTTTTCCTCAACTCTGTAAAAACTAATTATTAAGTCGATAATAATAATTTAGACAAAAAAAAACACGACCAGTATTAAATCAGCAACGCAAAAGGCTCTGATGACTGAAATTCAGTTAAATCTAAAATATTTTCGGCAACCTCTTCCCTCAATAACATTAGATCCATCACTTTGTTTTTTTTGTTAATTTCTGTCGTCGAATTTGAAATCAGTTACCTCAGAAACTCCATATTGGAACCACCATTTTTTTTGTGTTTTATACTTTTGATTTCAAATAAGCTGCTCGAAAAGTGTTATGAATTTTTTGTAATGGGTCCAAAACCAGTTTCAAAAAATCAACCCGTTTTGGATTTTTACCCTGTACGCTCTTTCTTTAAAAGATCGTAACAGTGTGCTAGTAATTTTTTTAAAACTAAAAGTGCATGTATATTTGTACGTCCTGTATATGTCACACGTCCGTTTTTCCAAAAGAAAGGCTTTGAATTGTAAATTGAAAACAAAAGTAACTACACCATGGATAAATGATATTTCAATCTATCAAAATTACACAAGTGTCCATAAAAAATAATTGATTATAATATACAATTTTTCGAAGATTCGAAGCTACACATTTTGCAAAATTATCAATTTGACCCAATGGCTAATATTTTCACTAATAGTTTGTTGAATTTTTTATCTAATTCACGTTCTTAAGACACTATTTTATTTCGAAGGAGTAATTAGAAAGTTTAATAAATGACAGATATTTAATCAATTCATCGCAAAAATAGCAAATGTGCAAATATACAAATATCCCTTTCTCTTTTGCATCATACATTAACTTCAAAAATTATTTAAAAAAAAATCTTTCAGCGTCCATTCATGTACAATGAAAGCATGATGTTAATGTACATATTTTGTGTATAGATTTTCTTCCTTTTCTATTAGTGGTGTTGTCTTCCACTATTTAAATTATTGATGAAATGTATATAATATTCTTTACTGTTCAATCTACAACAGCTAATTGTCATTTGGCATACATATTTTTACCTGCCGTAATTGAAATAGATAAACAGGAAAATAAAATACAAAGCTGGTATTTTAAGGTTTTTTTTCTTATATTGAGTAAGGCGGTAGCTGTGTAATATGATACATAGCTGCCGTCGTTGGTTGTCTGTGGTGTAATGTGACGACACCACTAAAATTGTGACACACTTCCATTGGTAGCCGATGTTGCGTATACAAGTAGTTTGATCGAATTATTTAAAACCATGAATATATTAAATATTACTACCTACTAATATGAAATAGCAAAGGAGAAAAAATATAAAAGTTCCTCGATCTTGTCGTGGGTTACGTCGTAAATATTACATATTTTCTATTGTTTACAGATGAGGTATTATTCAAATTCACGTATTTTATATTGACATTTCAGATATTAATAGAAACATCTCCGTCACCTCCGCCAAAATGGGAGCATCACGTAAAACCTTTCGAAATCGGATTTAATGAAACTTTTTACGGACGTATCGAGAATCTCGTTTGTTCAAGTCTGTTTATGTGCTTTTTTTTCCTTTCGCTACTTCAATACTTTAAGCTTTTAGTCGTTCGCCGGGAACTTCGGAGCTTTTGAAGTTGTAAGAATATTAAAATGACATCGGGGACGAGTTTTTCCGCTCCCGTGCCGGCGCGCCGTCAGTAGTCGCCGTCCTTTTCGCATTGAGTATTCGTTTTTATCCGGTTATCTCTTAAACTGGATTTTAAAAGCGTAGCCGACACTTACATTTAGCTTTTGTCTTCATTCGGCGCCTCGCGAAATCCAATTTCGAGCCGGCCGCCAGAAGCGAAGGAAAATATTTTTCCACTTAACCGGACCTCACCATCCCCTATTAGCACCCTAACTCGGCAATTAACACTGGTTCTTTTATTAAACGTTTAATTTATCACTGTCTTGTTGATTTTTTCTATTAAGTTTTTAAAATCGACGATAAAGTAATACTTGATTAAATATTATGTTCATTAATTTTCAAACGAAATTCACTACTATCCTTTCAATCATTTATTAATAAAATTATACTATGGTGAAAATTCTTAAGCCTTTCCATTATTTCGCGTATAAAGTATTATATTCTAGTTGTAAATGCGCTATCCTATGAAATCAATAAAACCTATTCGATGTGTTGTTTTTTCCCATACTAAACAAAATGTATAAATTAACTAAATGAACGTTTTATATTAGTTATAACCGTAAAGTCCGTTAGTAAAGTTTGACCACAGTTACTGACAAGTTACTGTAGTTTGACTACTTTACTATTATTTTGTTATAATAAAAATTCCGACATTTCCGACAATAACTCTAAGAATCGTTAAAATCATCTGAATATATCAATATCCAAAGTAATGCAACAAATTTATAATTGATTATTGGCGTCCTATTCTGTAATTAATTGCTTTGTTTAAATTCCTTTATTATAACCTCAGGATGAAAACTACCCGCACCGTCCAATAGCGAGTCGGCCAATACAACAACAGGACGATTTAAATTGTATTTTAAAATCCGTTCTCTTATTATAATTTCACCGTAATGGTATTGAAATTATAAAGCAATTTACCGCGAAACGAATAGTTTTTGTAGAATACATCCATCAATCTTCCAACATGTACCATACCACCCTGAATATGATCATATAATACATACTTTTTTTGTTGCAGATAGCCCAGAAAACCCAAACTGGTCACACGGTAACAGCAATTGTATCGGTGAGTGGAAAAACAGAACAAATCCAAGATTTAACATTTTAAGCTAAGATAGCCATTTTGTGTAAACTTTTTCGATCTATTCGAAAACATTAAAATCATAATTCTATCTAAGAGTATTTTTGTGGAACCAACGGGATCATCAATGATCATACTCAATCTGTTTATTGCAATACTAGGTTAGATGGCAGCTGAATAAATTACCAAAATTCAAGAGTTCTTATAAAAGAACACATGCATACTTTATTAATATACGTTAGACAATGAAGCAACATAAAGATATCTAAACGAAATATATTACTATACAGGCTGTATACGAAAAGAAAGCAATAATTTGGAGAGGCACAAATCGTCTTACTAAAATTTTTCAAAATTTTACAGAAGTCTTAATTGTAGCTACCCACATGTTTCCATTATGTGTACTACTACCACAAAATGCGGTCCGCACCTATCCCTAGAGCACGGATTTTACAAAATTTATAAACAGTCAGATACCGAAAAATTAAAACAAATTGCTAAAATTGTCCTCATAATATGTCATCATCTAATGTCACCATAAAGTCTTCCAGCGACCGCTGCAGTTTGCCCACATTTTCCGTAACATAATGTGTACAAAAGGAAATGGCTGGTGTGCCAAAGCAAATCCGGCAGAAATGTGTTTAATTAGGACGTAATTTAATTAGGACGATTAACATTGGGTTGACCTGTACTCTCATACTATATTTGAATGATTTTCTACTTAGTTATACAGGAATAAATATATTCTAATCACAATCTGGTCGATTCTACACTAGCTGGTCAGAAATGCGTGGTAGACCAGTATTCATAAAAAGAATTCCAGCACTACTGTTATAGGACATTATTCTTTTCTCAATTATGGAATAATATAATATGTACTTTCATAATAACTTGGTGTGTCTAACCCTATTTGTCTGAAACTGGTTACACAACCGTTTCGAAGGAATACATTGCACGAATTATGATAGAACCCCATCATACATCGCTGCAACATTTTAAAGAATAATGTTTGAGTTTTTAAAACCAAAAATATTGGTATGCCAATCCAGAAATGACCCGAAATTACTGGTTAACTACTTGCCTTCCTTTAAAAAGCTCCTTCGGTACTCAATCAAAACATCTGAATGATTTTGCTCTCAATTATGGATGAACATCTGTGCTTTCATGATATCTTGGTGGAATTAACTACATTTGGTATTAGTTGACCGCCATAACTAACTTACCTGTTCAAGGTGGTATATCAATGCACCTCCGGTCAAATGGGGCTAAACACACCAAGTTATTAGGAAAGCACATATTTCATTTTATAATTGTGGAAGGAAATTATTTTATTAGTATTCATTATGTTATGAGGGTACTTCATAACATAATGACTTAATAACATCCACAATTTCAATCACTAATTAGCCCAATTATACTTCGTTTCGGAAATAATTGCTTAATTCGACATTAGGATTTGCCTTTCTCCATTAACATTATATCAGATGTAAAATTTTCCCTGTGATGTTTTAAGAAGGTATGTTTTTCTCGCGGGAAAACCAGACACATCGAACCAGGAACGACGCAAACACGGGACGACACGCACACGGCCCGCTCAGCCGATCGCGGAGTAACTAAGTTACTACTAGTCTTCTTAAAAACGTGAACAGTAAAATTTTTCAATATCTTAAAACTGGTGTCAGATAACGCGAAAAGGTATTTGAATTACACTAATTTCGTAATTAAATGATTAGTAAATTAATTAAATTAGTGCACTCATTTCGTATACACCCAAAGCTGCAATTTCTTCAGTTATCCTGGAAAAAATCTATCTTGGATCCTTGGTTATCTAGTTGTTTTTCTTTGCTTAATTATTAATAATTATAATTATTAATAACTATAATACAATAATTAATTGCGATTGCTCATGTGTAACCAAGAGTAATTAGAATAAAAGAAAAAATATTATTCTGAAAAACTCTACTTGATCTCCTGAAGTATTTTGGTTCATAATTTATATTAATCAGGCAATTTTTGCACGTATTGTGCAACATTTTTACAAGCATGCTTCCAAAAATTTACTACATCCTACAAACCTACCAAACTACCTACTTAACTAACTAACTACGGTATCGTAGTTGCTCTCAACACTGATACAGTTCTTCTTCGGAACCCTCGACATTGTTTTGCTTCGACCGTACACATAAATTTATCTAGGGGCCATTCATGCGGTGGCCTTAATAGGCGATCGCGATAATCTATATATAATAACGTGGTTGCCGAGCCTCGTTCGATATATCGAATCGCAGTGGCCATTTCATGCTGCCAACCTTCGCAGTCTTGACCTCGTTGCATAAAACTGTGCCGATCAATGTGGTGTGCATGGGGCGTTCGAAATACGGCGCGTTATTATGCCGGCATTAACGTGCGCACATATTGCCGAGATTTGCGTTTGATACTAAACTATGAAATTGAATTAATGCAGCCTGCAGGCTGTCGGGTCAAGTTCTTTCAGTACTGCGGCGCCCACTCGAAAATTCACCCGGTGAGAGAGTTACGTGAGCACACGCTTCCATAAAAGCACTCCGTACTATTTCATAGAAAGGAAACAGGCAAACAAGGACAAACTCGGTTATCCAACAGCGCCAACTCTACGGCGAAGTTTTCAAATGGACGCTATTATGTTAAACTACTATAATGACTAGTGTAACGAGTTGATAATATGTAATAAGTGTTACTCTAAGGCAGTCTAAGGTCTAAAGACACAGATTTCGGAAATCAGTAGGTATGAAAATGACTAAATGTATTTTGAATATAAAGGGCGAAGAAGAGGGGCACTGAACTTCATTTATGCATTATAAATGAATCCTCTAGTAGCAAAGCCCGTTAAATCCTTTGTTGCTAGTTTTGCATAAATCAGAAAGCACTGTTATTACTCCAATTTCCGGTAGCAACTTTTTGCGAATTTAGTTCTGAAAGATTATTAAATTACGATACAAAAAAGGGAATGCTTAGAAAATAATAATGTTCAGTATGTACACTTTAAGATAATGTTCACCACTGTGTTAAAAATAAAATTACTGTTACAAATTATGTCATCAGGCAATAAGAGAGCAAAAGCGATGATGCAAATTTTAAAGAAAATCCAAATACTTTGTTCTATGTGAACCGTATACAGTAATTAATTACACATGCTAATCTATGCTAATAGTATGAAATCCCCAAATGATGCCGTTCGATAAAGGTATATTTTTCGCTCTAGCATTTGCGTTTTGTGTCACTTATTACTACCTACACCTTGTACAGGGCGAAATTTTGAAATAGTTTTTACTGTTTTTACCGAAAAAGAAATTTTTAAATAGTTTTTACTGTTTTTACCCAAAAAGCGGTGGAGTTGGACGGTTGCACCGATAACTTTGCAAAAGCAAGACAAAACCAATTGGGTGTCGAGTTATCTTTAAAGATGGTGGAGAAACCTCGGCTAAATTTTAGTATTCTTATGGGTGCCATGTTTAATTTTATCTTTTTAAGGATTTTTGGCTGCCTTTTTACATATTATACCACACTGGTTAGGCTGTATGTTATTTTATGCATTTTTTATGTTATTGCAGTCTTTTAGAACTAAAACTCAACATATTTTTTTATTGAACTAAAATTACTACTTTCACTGATTTCACTTGTCTGGCGGTTAGGTCTTGGCTGTCCGTTTTCACGTATAAATTACATCTTCAAATAAAAAATAGTGAAAACGAATAAGAGCAACAGATGTTGGTCGTTTATCATACAAAAATGCCATACCAAATAAAAAAAATCTGATGTTGCCAGCCATACGACTTTATCATACTGTCAACGCTGCTACTTGTAATAAAACACAGGTTATCTACTCAACTGTTTATTCGGGTATCCTTCACCCCAATATATACATGGGCCGGGTAAGCTGGCCAGCATATGCGCATTATATACATTCTGCAAATGTTCTGTTTATACTTAATCCTAATACATCACATCTCTCCCACTTTATATTGACAAACTATTTACATTTATTTTATTACTAAATAATAAACACTAAGAACCCCACATAAAAACTAACATTTACCAGTAGTAATTTCGTCTAATAAGCGAACGGGCGGATTAATTGCGCTACGACGTCTTAATTCCATTGTGAATTTACCCTCTTTATTAACATTTTCAACATTTTCAACATTTTCACCTTTTTCTTTAATTGAGACCCCAGACTCAGGTAACAATTGTAGTGTTTTCCTTAATTGATTTACATGACGCTTCCATAACACCTCTAAGCCTGGAATCTCAATCAAGTAGACAGTACACCCTAAACATTCTCTAACGGTACCCGGTATCCATCTAACATTGTTATTATTTCTATAATCTTTGACAAGAACTCTTTCCCCTTTATAAAATTTTATGTTGCGCTTACCCTTATAGTACTTAACCTGCTTTTGCTGATTCATGCTGACTCTGTTCTTTACAACATCTGCTGTATTTATTTTGCTCTCTGTATCAGGCAAAAGCAAGTCAAACCGGGTCCGCAACGATCGGCCGAACATTAGAGTAGCTGGGCTCACTCCCGTGGTGCAGTGGGCGGCATTGCGGTAATCAAACAAAAAACGACATACAGCCAATTCCAAATCCTTTTTACCATATATTGCCTTTTTCAGGGCATTTTTGATGGTCTTAACCGCATTCTCAGCAGCGCCGTTAGACTGAGGATGGTATGGAGGTGACGTTTGGTGGAGTATCCCGTTTTTCTTAAAAAAAATTTCAATTTCCTCCGAACAAAAATTCGCTGCATTATCGGAAATTACGCACCGAGGCAACCCAAATCTGGAAAATATGCTCCTTAAGGCCGTTGTTACAAAGTGTGAATTTGGAGTAACAGTTTTAAATACTTCAAGCCATTTCGTGTGGGCGTCCACAATAACCAAATAATATTTCCCCTGCAAAGGCCCCAAAAAATCTATATGTAATCTATCCCACGGTTTTTCTGGCCATGGCCAAACCTTTAATTCATTTTTTTGGGGGTTGGCAAACATAATTCTGCATACCTCACATTCCTGTGTTATTTTCTCAATGTCTTTGTCTAATCCTGGCCACCAGAAGTATGACCTTGCCAAATTTTTCATTTTAAATGTTCCCAAGTGGTTCACATGCAACTGTCCCAATATTACTGATTGTAAGTTTGCTGGTACTACAATTCTATGATTCCACAATAACACATCATCCTTTATTTGTAGTTCCAAGCGCTTCCCAAAATACTGTTTTACCTTCTCATTTTTACCACATTTCCAACCCTTATTAACCAATGCCATGACTTCCCTTAACTCGTCATCTCTAGCTGTTTCCTCCTTTATCGTTTCAAAATTAACCGACACCCCCGGGATGTCGTTCACAAAATAGCACTCAACCTCTACGTCAGGACCCCTTTTAACAACCGCGGTACTCGGTAGCCGAGAAAAAACATCAGCTACATTCTGTTTAGATGGTATATACACAATTTCGTACTGATAGTTCGACAAAATGACTGCCCACCTGCGTAACCGATTAGCCGCAAATTCTGGTATTCCCTTTTTACCTCCAAAAATCGTAAGCAAGGGCTTGTGATCAGTTTCCAACTTAAATCTTCTCCCGAAGAGGTACTGATTGAATTTTAAAACTCCAAAAATGATTGCAAGTGCTTCCTTCTCGATTTGCGAATAACGTTTTTCTGCATCTGTTAAAGTTCGCGAAGCGTAAGTAATGGGCCTCTCTACTCCTGACGGTAACTCATGGCTTAACACCGCCCCAATACCGTACGACGATGCGTCAACAGTTAGCTTCACCGGCAAATTCGCGTTAAAGTGAACCAAAACCTCGGTGGACATTAAAAGTTGCTTAATTTTGTCGAATGCAATTTTACACTCCGGTGACCAGTGCCATTTTTGATCTTTTTTTAATAAATTATACAGTGGGTGAAGTATGCTAGAAATGTTCTTAACAAATTTCCCATAATAATTAATCATCCCTAAAAATGACTTTAATTGCGTAACATTTTCTGGGTAAGGTGCCTGTTCAATTGCCTCCAATTTTGATTTGCACGGATGCATTCCTGTTTTATCAATGATAAATCCCAAATACTCTACTCGCTCCTGAAAAAATTTACATTTTTCTTTACCCAACTTTAACCCGACACTATCGAGTTTATGCAAAACTGTTTCTAACCGATGCAAGTGCTCGTTTACATCTCTACCCGTTATTAATATATCATCAAGAAACACCATTACACCGTCCATACCACCCAATAAACATTCCATAATTCTTTGAAATTTAGCCGGTGCGGCGGCCACTCCAAACGGTAATCGCGATTGCTTAAATAATCCCATATGGGTAGATAAAGTTACCAACTCCTGAGAATCCGTGTCCAACCTTATTTGTTGATATGCCTGTCCCAAATCTAACTTAGAAAAGTGCACTCCTCCTTGGAGTTTTCCGAAAAGATCATCAATTCTTGGAATTGGGTATTGATCCACTTCTATTAACCGGTTGATCGTTATTCGATAATCCCCGCAAAGCCGCATGCTTCCGTCCTTTTTTAAGACTGGCACCACTGGAGTAGCCCAGCGACTGAAGTCCACGGGAGTCAGTATACCTAAACAAACAAGCCTTTTAATTTCCTGTTCAACTTTCGCACGAATCGCAAAAGGTACTGGGCGAGGTTTAAAAAATTTTGGTGTTACGTTAGGATCAATTAATTTCATACTTGCTAGGCCCTTGGTAAAATTTCCTAATTTCCCATCAAACAGCGAGGCATATTTTTCCAACAATTTACTTAACTCCAATTTACTCGAGGAATTCACATATCCTACTTCAAAATGTACTCTAAATTTATTTAACCAATCTCTGCCAAGCAGTGGTGGTCCCCCATCCCTCATTACATTAAACCTAAACTTATGTTGGAAACCTTTAAACTTAACCTCTAAAGTACATGTACCAATGGGCTTCACTCTAACACCATTATAAAAATAGAAGACTCTGTCCGTATTCTGCAATGGCACGGCTCTAAATTTTTCCTGATACAGTCGCTCCGAAATTAATGACACACTAGATCCTGTATCTACTTGACATTTAATTAAATAATTTTCCAATTTTAAATCTAAGAAATAAGGAGAATCTGTATTTGTCGTATATACATTATACAAGCCTAAATCGTCATTATCACCATCATTTGTCTCAACAAAATTTGCTTGGTCCCTTGAACTAAAACGTGAAAACCTCTGGGCTGTATTTTTTTCTTGGCACATGTTTGCAAGATGGCCTCGTTTATGACATTTGTGACAAATATATGATTTATAAAAACACCTATCTTTATTGTGCCCTGGTTTTCCGCAAGTATAACAGGTGGGGCGCTGCGTTGATCCATACTCCCACTTCGACGATGATTGTTGGGTGTCGCTATGCCTTGATTGACTGGGCCTCATCACCATGTGTACCTCTTCCTTTACTTCCGGAATGTTGAAGGAAACTTGGGCCGCCCTCTTGCCTTCCGCGATGCTAACAGCTTTTTCGAACGCCAAACTAACCTTCTCTTCCATCAACCGATCCAAAATCGGTCCCCGACCAAATCCGCAAATAAATTTGTCCCTAGTGGCAGCCTCCAACATTTCGCCAAACTCACAGGTTGCCGCCAAGCTTCGAACACGTGCGGCCCATTCCTTGATCGACTCGTCCATTTCTTTCTTCGCTTCGTAGAACTTTATTCGCTCCGCAAACACAGACTTCTGAGACGTAAAATATGCATCCATTAGCGCTATCAGTTTTTGGTATGATTGCTCATCCGGTATTACTGGTGTACTTAGACTGAAAATCAATCTATACGCCTCTTCGTCCAGCATGTTCAGCAGTATAGCTTTTCTGCGCTCTTCGTCGGCGATGCCATTTGCCACGAAATAATTTTGTAGGCGCGCCTTGTAGATCGTCCAGTCTGATCCATTTAAACTAAATTCTCGCAGCTGACCAACTACGGGAGTACTCGCTGCCATCTCTTCCTTTTCTACTTCTCTTTACTTTATTTTACTTTTACCTCGTCGCCACTGTAACGCTGCTACTTGTAATAAAACACAGGTTATCTACTCAACTGTTTATTCGGGTATCCTTCACCCCAATATATACATGGGCCGGGTAAGCTGGCCAGCATATGCGCATTATATACATTCTGCAAATGTTCTGTTTATACTTAATCCTAATACATCACAATACACCAGCGATGAGATATATCAAGAAGAGCACTCGCGGCGGTACATTTCATGTCGGTGTTTCTAGTTTTACGAAAGTACAAGGAGTAACAGCAGTGATTTAAAAGAATACGCAGTGGGAATCTCAAATTTGTGCAGTAATTAATTGTTCGATTGTGATTATGCCCTATTCACGATTAGAACATAGTAGTGGGGGGTGCAAACTGAGCCCGATTTACACTGGAGCAATATGCTGTCAATAGCGGCAAATTGAAAGGTTATGTCACGACAACGGTGTGAAATGTTTGCAAATTAATTTCGTATGATAGTTAAAAGATGTTTGACAAACGGCAATTAATTTCACTATTAATGGAGTTGTGCGTGCAAGTACCTGCGTAGATTTTCTGATCTACACGGTTATGTTATAACCTAAATTTGGATAAAATAAGTATAACCTACAAATTTGTTGGTTGCATAGAAGCCTGAAAGGTGATAGAAGCTTGTATATTATTTGTACTTTTCATGTTTGTTTACATAATGTAATTGTTAGGTGGACGAGAACGGTATTAGTATGGCTATTAGCAGCTGCAGAATCTGACTTCGAATTTTCAGGTTCACGACTGTACTCGACATATGCATTGTAGGCCATCAGCCGTTGATCACTGCGAAGGGGCTTTCTTTATCTTATTCCGCATTTGTTCCTTGAAACATAAAGAAAATAAAAAGGGAGATTTGTTTTAATGTCACGTGGCAAATATAAATACTAAATACTTTTGTTTCCTGTATTGCTGTATATTTGTATTCCTTAATGTATTTAATTTTTCGAACGTACTGTATAAATAATGACTGAAAAATATGTTTAATAATTTAACAACCTTACTAAACAGTGTCCTCTTTCGAGGGTCCCTTTTTTTAATTCTAAGCAACAATGCACTGCATAAAATAATGGTAGCTGCGGCAACAGCAATGATATCGTCTTCACTGTTCATTTTTAATTCTCTACGGGACGCTACGTGCCTTTTACGATACACAGAAACACCTTGCGCCCAATACCAACATGTTGGCGAAGTGAATGCGCGCACTACGCGCAGCGTGTCACATCACCAACGTTGGCGAGACGTTGGCACTGCGTGTAGTAGCTCCTTCCCAAACGATTTTTTTAATGAACGCCAATCAGACTGAATTTTTAGCGATAATTTTTAAGTCGTTTTCCGTTTACGTAATCCATATTTCCCAGTGTTATCAAAATTATCATAATTTACAAATGTTTTTTTATCTAGGCTTTTAATCAACGTGGTATTTTTTTGTAATAAATATTATAGAAAACAGTGAATTGCTGTTGAAAATTTGTATTACTAATAAAACTAAGGGCGAGATGAATAAAAATGAGTATATGTTTGTGTTCATTTAATTGTGTGTGTGAACGTATGGTTGATGTTTCATTTTGTTTGCATCTATTGTTATTTAGCTCATAATTTGTACTTTGATTTATTTTTATATTTTATTATTAGATACGGTTTTTGCAAGGTTAAGTGGAAATGAAGGTTTGCTTCCTTAACTTCGCCTTGCCCATGTTGGTTATGTTTTTATATTTTGTGTTTTTTTGCTACTTTGGGACATAAATACAATATTATTATTATATGTCAGCAATGTCACTTTCAACATATTGAGCATCTGACTGTCAGTGTCAATACACTTTCATTCATATCACTTATTTATTACAATTCTTTTAATTTTTTGAGCTATCTGCACCCATAAGAAAATGCCATAGCCTTTTTTATATTTTTATTGATGACCCGCTACATATTAAAATAACAGGTTAAATAAAATAGAATAAATATAACTAAAACACTCACGAACTTGATGAAACATTGCTACTGCATATTATTAGGTTCGTAAGTTCCATAAATATCCAAAAGAACTTTTTTTTAAATTCATTGTTTTCAAACACTTTTAAGATATAGGGTGCATAAATTTTCATTCGCAAAATCCATGTGGGTAGGTACAACCATGTAAGATGTATTTTTTCTTTTGGGATAAGGCCAGAACGTAGCGGAATATAAACAAAATAATACGATAATGTGAATACTAATTTATATAAATAACTCGTCTTCACATCTGAAGTTGTTCTGGGCGATTTAAATCTCATCAATCTCAAAATTAGACAAGATAATTCAGCAGCTTTCAACCACCAAAAAACAAAGAAAATAAATCTTGGCAATACTACAAATCACGAACGTAACAGTACCTTTGATGTAGGTGTTTCTCGTTTTACGAAAGTAGAAGGTGCAACAGCAGTGATTTAAAGGAATACGCAGTGGGAATCTCAAATTTGTGCAGTAATTAATTGTTCGATTGTTATTAGTATTTTATCATTGCTCCATAAACAACGCTATGCATAAAAAGTTGATCATTCTAAACGATTTTTTAATGAACGTCAATCAGACTGAATTTTTAGCGAAATTTATAGCCCATGAACACATAGTCCCAAAACGTTCTAAGAAAATCTTATATATCTGAAGCTTTGTAAACTGTACTTCATATTAACTTATTTCTTCCTCATTTGTGTTTAGCACAAAAATAATCAAAACGCCAAGTCGCTTTCCATTTACGTAACCCATATTTCCCAGTCTTATCAATATTATCCTAATTTACAAATTATTTTTTCTCAAGTAGGCTTTTAATCAACGTGGTATTTTTTTGTAGTAATAATAATAGAAAATAGTGAATTGCTGTTGAAAATTTGTATTACTAATAAAACTAAGGGCGAAATGAATAAAAATGAGTATATGTTTGTGTTCATTTGATTATGTATGTGTGAACGTATGGTTGAGGTTTCATTTTGTTTGCATCTATTGTTATTTAGATCATAATTTGTACTTTGATTTATTTTTATATTTTATTTTTAGATACGCTTTTTGCAAGGTTAAGTGGAAGAGAAGGTTTACTTCATTAACTTCGCCTTGTTGGTTATTCTTTTTATATTTTGTGTTTTTTGCTACTTTGAGAAATAAAGACATTACATTATTATTATATGTCAGCAATGTCACTTTCAACATATTGAGCATCTGACTGTCACTGTCAATACACTTTCATTCATATCACTTACTTATTACAATTCTTTTAATTTTTTTTAGCTATTTGCACCCACAAGAAAATGCCATTGCACTAATTTTTTATATTTTTATTGATGACCCGCTACATTAAAATAACAGGTTAAATAAAATACAATAAATATAATTAAAACACTCATAACCTTAAAGAAACATTGCTATTTTATATTATGTGGTTCGAAAGTTCTATAAATGTCCAAAAGAACGTTTTTTTTTAATTCATTTTTTTTTTCAAACACCTTTACGATATGGGTTGCATAAATTTCCATTCGCAAAATCTATGTGGGTAGGCACAACCCCATAAGAAGTATTTTTTCTTTTGAGATAAGGTCAGAACGTAGTGGAATATAAACAAAATAATACGATACTGTGAAAACTAATTTATATAAATAATTCTTCTTCACTTCTGAAGTTATTCTGGGCGATTTAAGGTGGGGCAACCTATCTACATATTTGGAAAATGGTAATTATTTGATATTTGTGCGAATAGTGCCTGTGTTCAGGTGACCCTAAAGGACATATTTCAGCTCTCATACTATGTATGATAAACTAAAAATGAGTTAGTACGTTTATTATAAATGCGCGTTTGAAAATTTCCAGACAACAAAATTGGTATTTTACCGCACAAGCGAGCGGAAATAAAGAATTTCACGTTCGCACGAGCATGTCAACTGTTGGTGTATGCTACCCACTTTTCCAGGTTGTAATTCGTTCGGGTTATTAAGCGCTCGATCGCAGCGTTGTCGGTCGCCAGTCAAGGTGCGATCTCAAGTGGTCGGCTACAAGTTGGCAACCGCATTTACCTGAGGCAGTATAGTTGGGTCGTGACTGGCAGCCGTGAGATCGATATACCAGCCACACATAGGTCCGTCAGTGCAACTACAAAATAGTGAGACGGCCAAAGTCACGTGCGATGTATAACGATTCAGGCGATGTAGCCTTACGTCATCCTACGCTACGAATTTTATTTATATACCAATTCTGTGGCGTTTCGCCTCGTCTAGTGTGCTTATCGATCGAGGGTTGCTTCGCACGCAAAGTTACCTTTACGTTTAGAAAAATCACTACGCAGGTAATTAATAATAATTAAATACAGTAATTTCTTTGTTTTAGTTAAGGACGTAGTACTGTGGGGTAATGTTGAACGTTGATGGATTATGAGAACGGAGTGAATAGTTTATTAGTATTTCAATATTGTTTTAAATTTTAGGCCAATGGTTTTGAAAACTGGTTTTATATGGATGTGCATTTTCTAGATACAAATTTATAATCTATTCATATTCTTTGAGTTTTAAAATGGTATATCAATTACAATATTTACTGTAGAAACAGGTTGGCTATTTTACAGCGAAATGAACTCAATTTGAATTTATCTAAGAAGATAATTTTTGTTTATTTTCATGAACCCAACCTTTAATTGTGAGATTCTTTATCCTGGGGTGGATGGCCTGCCTGCCCAATTGTTTTTCTAGAATCATGAAAAGCGCGAATAACAGCAAACCTGTGTCAACCTCATTTTGTTTCTTTTAGTGATACCAGCAAAACAGTGTATATAATTTCAATTCGTATAAAGTATCTTTATCTTATGACCTACAGTCAGAGTATAAATTGAGTCGGACTACAATAGGGTATCTGACTATTATTGGAAAACCATCTTAGTGTGTTTATTCATTCACTCTACATTATAAATGCATTATTTTTCGTAATTATTTCCTCAATATTTCATAAAAATCAGCGTTAAAAATTGAATCACAAAAAGTCCCGCCGAAACGATAGTTTCTGTTGTGTGACGTCACACGATAGTAGATGTCAAATCGGCCCATATGGTCTGTCAGCATCGGCATCGTCGCCCTTTGGTAATTGTGTTGTATGATGTGTTGTTTTCACAATTTCTACATAAAAATGGGTTATAAATGGTGTATAAATCCACAATGCAGAAATACGTCAATAAAAACTCCTGATAAACTATTTGAAGCTGTTCCGCAAGATTTGAAACTGCGAAGAAAGTGGTTGGCTTGTAGAAATCCAAATGAAATAAATAGCGGCCAATACAAGTGTTTTTTGTTGTGAATATTACTTCTACATAAGTAAAACTGACTAAAATAAGTTATCTATCGTATTTTCGAACCAGGTATTATCTGATCTGACAGCTTAAGGTTAGGGCTATCCTAACCTACAAAGTTATGCTTAGATGGCACTTTAGTGCTACTAAATTCAAACGGGAGAAGCATAAGAGCGCGTTCGGATAAACGGGTAGGATACGGTGAGATTGACGCGCTGCATAATAGGCGGACTAACGTCATACGGCGTTTATCTGCATATAAGAGAGAGACAGTCGACCCAGGTTATCTGAGCATTGCTCTTCCCTGACAAACCGAACGCGCTCTAAGCGTACTAACGAATGACGTCACTGGAGACTGAGCCATTTACAGAGCGTTTTTAATCACGTGATCAGGTCGTGAATAAAATTCAATTTTAATTTTGGTTTTTAGTATAAATAAAGCGTTTTTTTAAGCAATAACAAATAGTTTTCTTAAACTGTAAGCTATTAGGATGACTATAATACAAGCCATATTTTTGAATACAGTCAAATACCCTATTGGAGTACAAATTATACCCATACTTTTTTTGTTTATTTTTAAATAGACTTATCACTAAATCAGTAACCGTTGGTAAACGAGCAAAAGGTTATTAGAATGAAGGTAATTGATTGTCTTCGTCAAAATGGTATGTCGCTAGCTGTAGTCAGATATTACAGGTTTAGATAGAATTTGTCTATATATAACGTACATACATAAACAATACATGAAGATCTAAATATAAGCTATAGGTATTTAATAATTTCTTATATATCATCGTAAGTCAGTAAAATGGTTTCCAATTACGTCACCTCAACTCTATTTTTAGTAATAGGTACTTCAGCTTCTATAATTTAAGTGTAATATTACTATCAAAGCGACTCCTTCTCCTACGTCATTAATATTTGCAATATTTCAGTGCAATATAATAATTGCATTCTTAGATATTCGAAAATCGTTCATTTATGAAGCTTCCTTTTATGTTAAATTCCTCATATTTAAACACCTTATAAGCATATATGTATTTGACATATCCGTGATGTGGTTTAATACGAAAGAGAATTAATGAAAAAATATTTTGTTTCACATGAATTATAAACTCCATTTAACTAAATTATCTGCTACTTTGTAGATGATTTCCGCAAAGTGTTTGGCGCAGTAGTTAATTTAAACTTTTAAAGTGAACCCGGATCCGCGATGGCTGAATACAGGTCCGCAGTGGGTGATATTTAATATTTAAAGTCGCTGAACTTGCTGAAATTAATCGCCACGCCAGCTGCTCGCTAATTACTCCCAAATATGGTGTGATTTTATCGCACTCGTTCCCCATTCTTTCCCCCACTGAGGGCAGTGCGCCAACGGTCAATAAACTTACTCAACGCCGACCATGCGTCAAAATTTTAATTTTCGTACGGTAAATATTACTCGACAAAAAATATAAAATATTCTCGAGCGGGAAAAGGCACTCGGCGGCCGTCGAAATGAAATGCAAATTCATCGAAACTTAATTTCGTAAAGTTTAAACTACCCCGTAGTGGTTTAAAATGCCTTTTTGGTCTGTTCGCATTTTAATTTCACGCCTCTCCGCAAAGTGACCGAGTAAAAGGACGCTTAACCCCTAAGTGAAGCGATGAAATTGTTTCGGGTTCGCGGCGTTTCTTTCCAATCCTTCTTCGGTTTGAGTAAAAGAGTGTCATTGAATTTTAAGAGCTTTAAATGTAAGGTTTGGTATCTTACCGGCGCCTCCACCAAAAGTTTAATCTTGCCAAATATTGATTTTCTCAAGTTTTTAAGAGATTTTTGGAATGTTTTAACTGTTTCTTTAATAAAGTGGTGGTTGTAGTTGGCGTCCATTAGGGTTGCCACCTTTCAAAAATTTGTCACGACGACAACTTGAATTGAGCAGGTGATCATTTTATGTTGGAGATTTATTATTGCTGCGTTACGTATAATCTGCATACACTTACCCATGAATAAACACGCATGTAGAGGTACCTCGATCAACTCTATGCTCCACTTCTTGTTACATAAATTTCAGACAAAGGAAAGCGTACATAAGAAGAACACACTCGCTGCCTCAAATTTCAACTAACATTTATATGTTGCGCCTATTATTATTTAAGCATGAATTGTTATTTATTACTATATAATATTTCATTTATGGTATTGGCATGTGACAGCCATTTCAGATGATATAAATTCACTCACAAGTTGGCAAAAAAGCGGCATTTTTTTCTATACATCTTAGAATAATGATAGAAAGAGTACAAACGATTCCGTTCACTCCTGCTAGTGTACGTCCAATTATTCATACAAGTTCGAATGTATGACTAATCCGAGATGTTATATGCGTAGCTTTATTGGGCAATTGTGATTTATTTTGACATAAGTCATCGAGAACTGTCACTCACCACAGTAGCGACACATGAGCGATACAGCCGGTAATAATGCCAAGAAAACGGGGTCAAATTCTACTTAGCTGTGTCCGTGAAATTACATCAAATGTGGCAACTTTGTATGAAAGGGAAGCCGAACGTGGACAATTTCATATCCCGATTCAGGTATGTACCTACTAAGCGGGCAGCTGTCTACACAGGTGCATTGGAGGTGTTAGTTAGACGAATTAGAACGGAAGATAAAAGAAGAAATGCCCAAAATACTAGCAGCCAGCCTTTGTCATCCCCAGAAAAAAAACGAAAGCGAGAGAGTTTTAGAGACAAGCTAGACGAGAAGGGCTTTCAAATAATTCGAAGGGAAATTGAAAATTTTTATAAACATAAGTAATTCCCACTTGCAAAAGATTGTTGGCTGCTATTAAAAAGAGCATGGGGTTTCCGTATGGTGCGAGTACTTTATTTAGATCGTTGCATCTGAATGGTTTTGTTTGGAAGAAGTGACAGAATAAAAGAAACATTTTTAATGGAAAGACCAGAAATTCTAAATTGGCATTTTAAATATTTGTGAGCTTTAAAAAGACAATCGGAACGACCAGAAAATGTTTATTTACTTGGACGAAACATGGATTGATAATCACATGATGGTTAAAAAGTGCTGGCAAATCTAAGAAGTGTTTGGTGTTACTGTTGGTATTAGACCATCGTGTCGATTAATAGTGGTATATTCAGCTGATGGATTTGTAGAAAATGCTAGTCTTGTGTTGAGATCCGGACTAAGTTCCGGTGATTATCATGGTCAAATAAACCAGATAAATTTTGAAAAATGGATAAAAGAACACTTGTTTCCAAACATTCCTCCTGGCAGTATTATTGTCATGGACAATGCACCATACAACTCAGAACAAATTAATAAGGTACCAACAAAATATACAACAAAATCCATAATAATAATAAAATATGCAATGTCCTCACGATCTATCCTTAAGGAAGACTGAATTCTTGGCCAAAATAAATTCGCATGCGACCGGTCAGGATAGAAAGAAATAATATAAAAGTCATGAGATTATAAGAGATAAGGGGCACGTTCCTCTACGATTACCGCCATACATGTGCGAATTAAATCCGATTGAACTTGCCTGGGCGGACGTAAAGCGTTGTAGCCGGGACCATAACACGACTGGCGAGGTATCCATAACAGCCTTAAAAGATCTAATTCAACATGCCATTCCCACAATTACGCCTGACAAGTGGAAGGGGTATATGAAACATGTGATTGATATTGAAAATTTATACTGGGAAAAAGATAATGTTGTCGAAGTATTGAGATGGACCGTTTTGGACATCCTCTTCCGACCAAGATTCTTCGCAGGACTCCGACCGTGAAGTGGAGTTATATGCAAAATAAGTTTTATTAATCATTTAAGCACTTGTATTGTTGGTATATAGTTTCTGTTACTGTTATAATATGAGACCTGAATCAGAGAAACCGCCCTAGTGAAAAAGAAACTATTTTTTGATTTTGTCGGTTTGCCAATAGGAAGAGGCGGTTTGTCCGTTTCTGGTCACATATGTATTCGTTTTTAATAACAAATGGTATGTATTGAGTATGTATTTTTATTTATTTTACGTCAAACTGTTATTTTGACTTTGACCTTTAAATATATTTTTATGTACTATAAATCTGCAAGTGCTGTTTTTGAATGTTTTAGATAACTACTTAATAATAGAGTATTAACATAATTCGAGTACCATAGATTTTGTCTGTTTATAATTGACTTAAATTTTACCGGTCCCCATCACAAAATTATACGGCGCGCCTATGGATTTGACTCCACTGCGAATTTATGCCCCACCCCAGACCGCTCAACTTAACTGAAACGAACAGTAAAATGTTGGCATTCACGTCTAAAATATGTTAGTGGAATATTTACTACTTTTTATTCACTTGGTTCATTATGTATTGAGTTTAACTGATTTATGTTTAGCAATTATCAGAGAATTTCAACAATTAATTCTTGAAAACTGTGTAATTTCGGCAGTCCATCTCACCACGTTGGAGAAACCTAAATTGCCTTTATGTCGGTTTAGCGAACTTATTCTGACAGCGGTGATTCATACACCATAATTTCTCCACAATAATTTTTCCAGGAATGTTCAAATAAATTCTATGTAACTATTTTATACCGGACAAATAGGTCAGAGAAGGAGAATTTTGAAATCAACAACAGCGCTGAATTGAAATATTAATGCTCCTCTCAGTGGCTGCTGCAGTAAACCGGGAAAATTCAATTATAAACAGATTTAAAGTAAACATTCGTATACTCCCAGCTTGATGGGTTTTTGTTTCACCGCACTGGACTTTTCAGCAACCGAGTTTGTTGCAATTTTCTAGTTTTGCAAATACTAATTAAAATTACCTTTGTCGTTCTTTGAAATCAAATCACTATTGCTGAGTTCATATTTTAGTCTTAGGCACTTTAATAATATATTAGTGCATTTTTAGATTAATGCATAGTATATCATATAATTGGTACATTTTGAAAATGTTTATTATATTGGCAATCTTTACACAAAGGGACCATTATCAACGATTATTATATGCGCTTATTTTTTGCTATTTTGAGAAAATCTGGTATAAAGGACACCGCACAGTATTTTTATTGTCCATCATGTACTTTAGTTACTCATCAACAATGGACAATCACCAGAAGTTTTGACAATTGAAAGTTGTTGCTAACAGTGTGTCCCAGATCTACCTTACTATACATACATATAATAGAAGTAAATTTTAATCTCTCGAGAAAACGGTATTTGTAGCAAACAATTTTGGTATTCTGAAAAGTTTATAGCCATAGTCAGAATTTTTGCTTGTGACAAACAAAAATAAATTGTTGAGATTTAAGAGATTTCGTGATTTTGAGTTGTAACATTTTCCCAAAAGTAAACTATGATTTTTTTATACCTTTTGCACATGACGTCACTAGTAAGCAACTTTAGCAAATTCAACAAAAAGAAAAATTAAACAAAAACGAAAAAAAATATAATTTTTCGTCCTATAGTAGATTTTTGATATTTATGTATGTTTTTGAAAAATTAGTACGGGTATCTGGCAAAAGAATTTGCTAACATTTTTAAATGAATACACAGTTTATTTTCATTAATGTGACTCAGTTACATAAGAAATAATACAGTATCAAATACAATAGATAGTTATATTGTTGACTTGACATAAAATGGGAGAATATGAAAAAACAATAAGAGAAAAAGTTGAAATATTAAAATTGATATAAAATATTCAAATTTGATAATTGAGCATTTAATTAAATTTTAGGTAACTTTTCCCTATAACATTTTTCATTTAATTGTGAAAATTTTATACTTAGGTCTTGGGCAGTTTTAGGAAATTCTCGTTAGCTTTTTGTTTGTTTTGTTTTATTAAATTTATTTACTGACTATGGGTATGGCGTTTTAGGACAATGCAGGTAGGTGTAGTTATGAGCATGTGGGGACATACTTAGGTAGCCAGACGTCTTGCTTTTGGCGGTACAGTCCCGATTTTTCACATTCTGTCCCGCGTACAGCGGAAGTTTAAAAATGTTCCGCTTTTTGAAAAAAATCTTGAAATGTTTTATACCACATCATAGGGTTGTTCTTATTTGTACCAAACATTATTGTTCAAGTTTTGTGATAAAAAGTACAACAGTATTTCTATTGTTGTATTTTAAAACAACATGTGGGTAAATGATTTGACTTAGTGGTTACTTATGGTGGAATTAGTGAACTTTTACACAGAATAATATAAATTAGTTAGATTAGTGTATCAACAAGGCACAGCTGAATGATTATTAAACAGTTCATTTCTGCCATTTGTATGTTGAACCTCCATAAAGTCAAATGTATCAAAAACAACTAAAAGGATTTAATATATACAGTATACACACAATGTTCCAAGAATAAGATGGTATATTTTATAAAAAAAGGAACGTAGAAATATCTTTATTTTAATCCTTTCATAAATTGTCAATTTTAAAATCCAGTCAAACCTACACTGATAATATGTAAAAAGAATTTTTTTTTACATTTTTATTGATTTTTTCTGTACCTACCGGAATCTGACAAAAAGTTTTCAAAACCATACCCCAGCATATTTTGTTTTTGTATTTTGTTGCCATTGAATTAGAACATTTCTTTACTACCATCGTTGACTTTAAAATTTGTCCTTCTAACTAAATAATTAATCTTTCTTCATGCCTTCACCACCATTTAAGCGTTTAGATGATCCTTGATACTAAATCTTAAACAGAGGCGCAATTTAGTTTAATTTAAAGAAACAAGTTTTTCGATAGAGCAACAAAATACTTATTTTTGGATAAAAGTGTATTTACATGTGTACAGTATGTATTTATTTGGAACACAAAGAAAAACGTATTATTTAGAATGCGTAATCTTTGTTAAAGAAAATATAAGAATTTACATTACCTTCTAAAGGTAAAACGCCGCGCCATAACTATGCACAAAATTGAATATAATTTTTCTGTTGGAATGCAATTTTTTACATTTTAAATTATTTAGCGTATAGTCTTGTTGTTTTTATCATTAAAGTTATAGTTAAAGTTATAGAGAAAAATACAATTATTTCTATCACTAT
Organism: Aphodius sticticus; assembly: GCA_963966075.1. Lineage (NCBI taxonomy): Eukaryota > Metazoa > Arthropoda > Insecta > Coleoptera > Scarabaeidae > Aphodius > Aphodius sticticus. Next base: position 21,766,347 of record OZ014510.1, read on the forward strand.
AATGTTTGTAGATTCGGTACATTTAGACGGCAGTATAAGGAACGATAACTAAACTATTTATTGTATCAAATAATATTTATTCATAAGATTGAATAAACCTTTTGTCAACACTGAATCAACCTTTCTTACAACATGGACACAAACCTACTACAGACGCATATACTTAGTTAATTGAAATAAATATAGCAACACAATTAAGCTCTTCAAGAAAACAATGTAGTGTTCAATGATGTAAATATTTTCGATGCTAAACAGTTATGTTTTGATCACCATCACAAAGAAGTAAAAGAATATGTGTGTCCCCAACCTAAACCAAAATCATTTAGACAATTATTTGATTTTTAATATTTACCCAAAAGCTTCGTCGCGTATGTCCCCCATTCTCGCGTATGTCCCAGTTTGCCTCAAGAAAAATTCTGGCCACCTTAGACATACTGCATATAAAGATACAGAAAAGCAGATGAATATAGTAAAGTTTGTATATCTCTTGTAACCCAAAAGCCCACGAAAAAAAGTATAGTCTCTTATAATATCACTACAGTTTCTACGTTAATTCTACGAAACCTAAAATTTTTCCCATATCTTCAGCCAGAATTGGCATGTGTATCATCTAATCACCGACCAATGTTCACTTTCTGTTATTCATGGTAACAGAGAGAAAAATCATTTTGATGTTCATCGCAACACGGCAAAAATGACACCGGACAACTGTCACTAAATGAAAATGTCGCGTCAATTTGACAATAGAAAATAAAATTGATGAGAATCCGACATCCAAATTAACATCAATGTCAGTACCATACTATTCCCACCATGTTATTCATAAACCATTGATTTTGTAGACGTGATATCTTGCACAGAGTTAATATTGGCAGTGCTATCAAAAGATAATGTGGTATGAAGTAAGCCTGTTAACTTTGGACTACCCTGATGCTATAATATGTTGCTAACGTGTCCATATTGTGGCTACACTGGACCCCCTTTACGCCTTGTGGTTCCGGGATGGCAAACCCATTTTGCGGCCTGTGTAATCGCACTTTTCATATGTCCACTCTTTTGGCTTCCGTATTGCTCACCTCAATGTATGGATACCCACTATATTTGTGCTAATTGTCAGCAAGTTCTGGAAACAACGGTTTTTTAAATTAAACTCTTCTTAATTCTCATTGGTTTTGTAGCATTGCTTACTGAGTAATAAGGTATTATAGCACATACAAATAATAATAATAATTATTATTATTATTGTGTTTAATGGACATAGGTTGTATGACTTGACTGAACAGAAAAAAATAAGGAGTAAGGCAAAATAGCTTTTGTTGTTTATAGTCTGTACTGTTATAGTCAAGACAAAAACAAGCTTGAGCTTGCAAGAGGTCAGACAGAGATAAACTACAGTATAAAACTTTACAGTTGTGTTAATATCGGGGCCGTAATGAAAGCCCTTGCACCTACGAAAAGTTCTAGTAACGTCATTCTTGGACTTGCCAAATCAAGTTTTTTTTTTCTTTTTGGTTACCTGTATTTTATAACAAATGAACATTTATACACAGTTGTAGGTCGTTAACTTCTTGTCACTTATGTAATAATTACATGTTTGGGTGATTAACAGGTCAATGCAGCTTCAAAACGTTGGGAAAAGTTTATAGTTGACAAGTAAGTACGTATGCTTTCACGGCCAGAATCATTTAGAAAATAAGCTGCTTCCGGGTTATGCCGTGTGTCAAGATTTGTAAATGCTGACGTTTCGCGCACCATCTCGCTCGCTTTTTCAAAGCTAATTGAATACTGAAGACCTACCAAGAAAATCTCCCTTATATAGGTAAAACCAAGAGAGCTGAGAGTGTCATCGATTCCAGCTGTTATTTTGCTGATACGTTACAGACCATTCCCGTGCGTTAGAAAGAAACAGAGTGCTTTTTCATGCGTCTGTTCTTACGTTTTTAAGCGATGACTCACTTTCAGCTCTCGTGGTTTTACCTATATACCTAAATTTACACCTCACTGCGCACATCTGGAGCTACCGCTCCCATGAGCATTTCCACCTGACCGCGTTAGGATCGATTTCCAAACCCTACCAATCAGGATGTTTGTAAATTTCGATGGCTTCTCTAATAAGCCTTCGATGATAAGTACCCACCCTTGCCAACATCTTCACGTCATCGACATTTATTGTGTGTCCCGACTCGTGGCAGTGTTGAGCAACAGCGGACTGTTGAATCTTGCGTAGCCGGGTGTTTCTACTGTGCTCCTTGACTCGACATTCGATGTCTGTCCTACATAGCATGTTCCACACTCACATGTTATCTTAGATACCCCTTCGTTCTTCAGGGTTGGTGTGATATCCTTTGGGTTAGTCAAAAGATCCTTTACCTTTGCTGGTGCTCTGTACCTTACCGTGGTACCCGATTTCTTCAGTAATCTACCGATTCTTTCAGATACCCCACTTACGGATGGTAAGCAAGCGAACCCCTTTGACTCTTGCCGCTCCTCTGAGACTTGCGGTTTTTTTTTTGTGTGACACCCCGTAAGTCAGACTTGGTGTATCTATTCTGACGTAGGGCTCACTCCAAGTATTTCCGTTCGTCGTCAAAGGTGCTGGAGTCGCACACGTTCTCGGCTCTGTTGAACAGAGTGTTAATAACAATTCTCTTATGTTTGGTATGGTGGTGTGATTTGGCGTTCAAGTGCCGATCGGTATGTGTCTTCTTACGGTAGACAGTATGTCCAAGCGTACCCGTTGACGTTCTGTATACCAGCACGTCCAAGAATGGCAGCTGATTATCCTCTTCTATTTCCATCGTGAATTTGTTAGAAGGACTGACATTGTTTAGGTGCCTAAGGAACTCAGTAAGTTTATCTCTACCGTGTGGCCAAACCACAAAGGTATCATCAACATATCTGACCCAGTGCTAGGGTTTATAAAGACTCGACCTAATGGCTTTTTCTTCAAACAATTCCATGAAGAAATTGGCGACTACCGGTGAAAGAGGTGATCCCATCGCAGTACCCTCTACTTGCTCATACATCGCTCCCGCCGATTCGAAGTATATGGTGGAGAGACAATACTTTACAAGATCCGGTACATCGGTTGGTAGACTTAGGGGCACAAGTGTTGTCCGAAGGCCTTCAACTGCCTCCTTAACCCGAACACACGTGGGTTGTTACGTCGAAACTTACGAGTATATCCTGCCAGTCAATTACAACTTCCTTCAGAATCTGAATAAACTGTTCAGAGTTCTTGACAAAAGATGTAGTTTGTCCTACAAGTATTTTGCCAACAAATAGGTTGGGGAGCCTATTGCGCTAACGATTGGTCTCAAAGGTACGTTATCCTTGTGAATCTTTGGCAAACCGTAGATCCTCGGTGCCCTAGGGGCTTGAACAAAAAGGCTTCTTTGTTCCTGTTCGGGAATCGATGTTCATTTAGCCAATTCCTTCACTCGCCTTGCTATCTTATCTGTTGGGTCCTTCGCAATTTTACGGTACGTCTTTGGGACCAATAGATAGGTATATAAGGGAGATTTTCTTGGTAGGTCTTCAGTATTCAATTAGCTTTGAAGAAGCCAGCAAAATGGTTCGCGAAACGTCAGCATTTCCAAATCTTGACACACGGCATAACCCGGAAGCAGTTTATTTTCTTAATAGTTGACAATTAGTATACAGTTAGCACTGAAGAAGCTAACACTTGAAATACGCCACAAAGTTTGTTCATGTGTAAGTATAGATTCTCGGTAACAAAACTGGTTGTATTGTGAGAAGCTATATCTCTCTCATTTCAATTCTTTTCTCTTTCGATTCGACATCTTGTATAATTCTCAAATTATTTTGGCGCAGTTTGATAATCTGTGGATGTTTCTAAAAATGTAGGCAAAACTTATAAGTCATATTTTTAATCTACGTTTATGTTTACATGAATCTTAAAAGTCCATGCCAAGTATTCGCCCACAATTATCACAACAATAAACTGCATCCATGCAAAATGGAAGACAATACGGTAGCCAGAATAATGGACAGCAAAAGAAGCATAGGCAAACAGCTGCGAAGTGCGCACGGCACCCGGGAACAAATCTGACCCGAGGACGTCCCAAAAATCCACAAAACGGACAGACAACTGCTACTACATACCCTCCAAAATCCACTCCTGCCGGATTCATTGCGATTGAACATGACTACCTAATGATTTTGCCTATAACAAAATAGAATAGAAAATCTCGAGCTTACTAACATAAGCAACCTTACTAACCTAGTACAACCATAAATATTTTTGCGATACATAAAATTTCATGCGGTACCAAGTTTTTGAAGTTTTGATACCCATATAGGAATACTGACAGCTATCAACAATGACAATTCTTTTAAATGAAAATGAAATGTTACTACTTAAAAGGGAAATATTCTACATTGTGAAGTAGCTTCCGTTCAATATATCTGACTTATAGTAGGCCATGACATGGCCATGACCGTTAGCTAAACTTCAGTTTATGTTTTGAGATTAGTCTTGTTCTTTATCATTTCTTTATTGGCAAGATTAAAAAATGACGTTCAGTCTTTCCTTGGCGTTACTACGTTTGTTCGAGTTAAGTTCTAATTATAGTTCTAATTCATCAACTTCTTGATTGCGATTAGTCTCCCGGGAATTCTTGTCTTAGGCTCGTATTAATAGTGCAACTGAAATCAATACTTAAAATTCTACTTGCGTGATGATTACTTAAGTTTCGATTCGCAACTTGAGACACGCATGTATTAATAGTCATGGGAGATCAACGCTTTGGCTAAACAGTACTTGGCCAATCATACGAAATCTCGTTTCATACGGGACGAGATTTGAGCAGAGTGAAGTGTGCGTCACATGGTGCATATCCGAACGTATTCAAAATATCCACCTATCAAATATCACCAGACAAAGCAATCCTTTTAGTTTCGTGCAAGGTGTTAGTTTGTTTGGCTGTTTCTGAAATCTTTTCGTACTTTTCGTCACTTTTCGCCATGGAGAACTACAACAAATCAAGAAAAAAGAATTTCACCCTATTTGAGCGGAGTTTATTGAGTAACAGCATACTATATTTTAAGTTTTTTTGTATAAGCTGGCTTTTGTTTTTAATAAAAATAAAATAGGATTTCTGTCTTGTTTTATTTTGTGAAATACGAAATTTTTTAATTTTTCTCAATATGGTGCTGTACTAAAAGAAGCACAACTTCTACTACTGGTTCCTTTGAAAATCGGTAGCGATTGGAAAACCCCTCTCCTCTCTAGCAGTCAAAGGGATTTTCGGCATCCCGAACATATCGCTTTGGTAACGGAACAGGTGCTATATCTACATCGTAAAATTCGTCATCAAATTCTGAAAAGTCTTCAATATCGTCCCAATCTTCTAAATTATCCCTAATCAATAGTAGGTACGTTTACACTTCGTAAAAGTTCTTTGGCGTCTTTCACTACAGTGACATGAGACTGACATGAACAACCAATGTATGAATTTTGGTGACAGAAATCCGGCTAATACAGAGTCAAGGCACCTATGGACCATCATCAGCCAAGTAGTACATATTCTTTACTTGACCGCGTGTTGATTTTCGGACTATTGATACGGGTAAAGATTCAAGTAGGTTAATAGGCCACTATTAATACGCGCCAAATTTTTCTTTAGGCAAGTACCCACGTGCGAGACGTACCGGCCAAATATTACTCAAGCGCCACCTAATAACCGACTATTGAATCGTGCAGTCCTTGATCAGAACTTAAAACTAGATTTATGTGCGTTTTTCACTCAAGTAGCGTCTATTAATACGGGCCTTAGTCTCCCGGGTAAATTCGTCGAATCTTTCTCTTAAATAGTGGGTTGTATAAATAAAATATGGAACATGCCTTAAAATTATTGGAAAACTTCACTTCAAATTTAAATCGTAAACTCTCAAAAGCTGCTGATATTCAGGCCGATTCTATAAAACAAGTTGCTAACTAATTACTTTGAAACGTGGTTAATTTTCTTAGCAACAATTGTTGCCAATAATTGTTGCTAAGGAATTTAACGACGTTTCCAAGTGGTTAGTTTTTTCTACAGGTCGGTCTTATTATATCGTGTGTATATAGGGCTTTCTCGTTTTGGTTAGTAACAAACCCAGTAACAATCAGAGACTTATCGAAATATAGTGAAAAAGTTGGTATTGAGTCGTAGAAAATGTGGAAATTAAATACATAGTAACTTTTCTCTCAGTTGGTATGCATATTAGAAAATGAAGTGACATGTAATTCTGTAATAGGTTCGAACATTGTGGACTGTAGTCTGGTCTTTATTTCTCTCTTCTTTTGCCTCCTTTAAATTATACTCAATTCTTGTGAAATTTGAGATCGATCTCATACATAACTAGCGTATTTTCTCAAAAGAAAGACGGTTGTAACTTGACGATTTTTTTGCTGTTGGCTAGGGTAGCTATTTAATTTACACTAGTGGATGTCCTCAGAAATAATAGAGAAAACGAAAGAGAGAGATCAAAAAGTGTTATTGAATATATGTAAATCAGTAAGGAATAGCGTTGCGAAAATGATTAGAATAAGAAAAGAAGAACATTACTATGATGTATTCGATGCTAGAAAAGAAACCCCATCGAATTATGGAACAATTTCACACAAGTATAATGAATATTTTAATTTAACTATGGGAAATATTGTTAAAATATATTCCTAAATATCATACGTGGGAAGGCGTATTACTTAATGTTGATTATTGCCAGAAAGGAATGGAATACCGACATGTATACTAAAACATGCATTTCTCGTTACTGCCAATACATTCTTGGATGTAATGCATAATTCACATAAAGATGGAATATTTCCTGAAATTCTAAAATATTCCATCGCGATAAATCTACCAAAAGTAAAAGAAACCTGAAGAAAAACTGGCGAATTAAAACCGATGAACACAGTACAACACTTCGACAAAGTGATAGAAGTTGCGGTAAGAAGTCAACTAATCAAATTCTGTGATAGTGCCAAATCCGGGTTTTCATTTCTGTAAAACTGTGATCATGGTAAAGAGCAATAGAGAAGAATGACATAGTGCTTGCTACTTTACAAGAATTTCGTCGAGCATTTGAAATCATTATGTTGAACATGACGGTTAAAAAAGGGAACTGAGGAAAATGAGATTTTCTTTAACCACAATAAATTTAGCTACCACAGTTATTATGCTATTTATTCTAAATCTAAAAAAATAATATTTATTAACTTTTAAGTCTAGATATGGGAGAATTTCACACATTACCAAGTACGTAATTTGTTATAAACACAATAGTTTAATCATAATAAAGTGAATACCCGGGCCAACAAAGAACAAAATCGGACAAGTGAAAACTGTTGCTGGCGTGCGTCTTTCCGTACAATTTGAATCTGAAAGCAGAAATTTCAAATTGTGTCTAGTTTATTAGAGAAAAAAATGTTTTTTGGATGGTTTTCAGCACTGCTTTTCTCAAAAACTAGGCTCTAGTCAAAATGTCTGCCTTCCGATTCAGATTATACGGGAAAAAAATGTCAGTAACAGTTATCACTTGTTAGATTTTGTTCATTGTTGGTCAGGACACGTAGCATAGATTATTGTATGTTTTATATAATAAGCACTTGGGAATATGTAAAATGCTCTGATAAGGCTCAAAAGTTAATTGATTATTTTTCCTATTAAATTAATATGTAGTATGTAGTATGTATGTATATGTAAATTTATTGTCGTAAATCCAAATAAATAGTGTTTTTATTACTTTTTATGTTATCAAAGTATACTTATTCTCGATTTTGACCCCCTTGGGGCAAGTGTTAATATGTATTCATCGATCTCAAATTTGAGTGGAGGTAAGTTATGGATATAAAGGATCAAATTGAAAGGGCCATGCAAAAAAAATTAAAAGTTAAAAAATTATGGTTTTCCCTAAATGAATTAGTGTTGTTTATTATTGAATGTCAGTTCTGGTCTTATACAGAGTGTCTCGCGGAACTGGTACATTAGAAGTTCCTCATGATCCACTATTTCTGGAAACTTGAAATTTTGGAACTAGAATTTACTCGATCGAGCTCTTCAGCTAAAGTATTCACAAGGTAAGTGTCACGTCCGGTCACCGGAAGTCGGTATCAACTTTGTTATTTTAAATGGAATGATATAATTTTTATTCTATTTTTGGTTTCTAGGTATCAAAATACATCATATTAGATGATGTTTCCCTATACCTAAATATCCCCATTTTGGATTTTTTTTGATTTTACTAATTTTTTGGTGATGATTTTACTAATTATTGAAACTCGAAGTTTCATGATTTATGCTCCAAAACTAGAAACATAACCAAATATGACGATGTTTAGTTCATCATGATGTCTTATACAGAGTGTTCAAAATTTACAACAAAATAATTGAATTTTCAAACGTAAAAATCTATTTTTTTTCAAATGGAACACCTGTATACCAATACGCCATTCGATAAAAATCTTATTCCCTATCAATCAACATTAGGGTTCCCTATATCTATCTTTAATAGTTTTTGAGATATTGTCAGTATAAAAGAATGCAAACTAAATACAAAACGATCCGTTCTTCATTTATAGGAATGTAACAACTTTGGAACAGCAGGAAAAATATTGAAAAGGTTTGTTAAAACTAAAATAATATAATTGGGATATCTAACTTAAAATGAAACTTAATTATGTTGTTCGAAATGCTGCCCGTTCTGCTACAAACATTTTAAAACTTTTCGCTGTACTTCTGGCATCGTCGTTCTTCGGATTTCTTGTCGCTGAAGTCCATTAATGGCGGCTACTACTGTGTTTGTCAATTCTTCTCGAGTATTAACTGTTGTGGAATAGACCTGTCTTGTCACATGACCCCAGAAATAAAAGTCTAATTGTGTTAGATCTGGTGAGCTTGGTGTCCATCGCCAGGGTCCCCTATTTCCGAACCACCTATCGTCAAACATATGATTAAGTTCAATGGATACCACACGCGAAGCATGTGCCGCTGCACCGTCCATTTAATAAAAGCAGTCGCGTAAAATATTGAGGCGAAGAGTTTCGCAAAAATTGTTCGCACATCCACGCAAAAATTTCCAAATATCTATCACTATGTAAATTTTCGTTTTAAATTTCGTATCTAATTTCGTCCCCATTATTAAATGGGAGTATTCAAAATGAATTTAAAGAAAAAGTGATATTGTTACTTTTTCTTTAAATTCATTACAATATTTGTCTGTATTCCTGCTGTTCCAAAGTTGTTACATTCCTATAAATGAAGAATAGATCGTTTTGTGTTTAGTTTGCATTCTTTTATACTGACAATATCTCAAAAACTATTAATATAGATGTAGGGAACCCCAATATTAATTGATAGGGAATAAGATTTCCTACCGAATGGCGTATCGGTATACAGGATGTTCCATTTGAAAAAAATGAGTCCTTTACGTTTGAAAATCCAATTATTGTGTTGTAAATTTTGAACAGCCTGTATAAGATATCATGATGAACCAAACATTGTCTTATTTGGTTATGTCTCAAGTTTTGGACCACCAATCATGAAACTTCTAGTTTCAATAATAACCGAGATATTCAAATTTAAACGTAACCGCGAAAATCATAAAAAAAATAGTAAAATCTAAAAAACTTAAAAATGGTGATATTTAGGTATAGGGCAACATTTTGATACGTAGAAACCAAAAATAAAATAAAATTTATATCATTCCATTTAAAATAACAAGTTGATACCGATTTCCGGTGACCGGACGTGAGAGATAACTTGAGAATATTTTAGCCGAAGAGCTCAGATAGAGTAAATTCTAGTTCCAAAATTTCAGGTTTCCAGAAATAGTAGAACATGAGAAACTTCTAATGTAGCTGTTTCGTGAGACACCCTGTATACCTAACATTTCTTTCGTTTGATTACCGCATTATAACTCGTACAATTCGTCCAAATTAAACCAACTTCGTGTCACTTATGAAGACAAACACTTATATCACTTATTGAATGTCAGTTCTATTAAAATGGCCTTATATACCTAACATTTCTTTCGTTTGATTACCACATTATAACTCGTACACTTCGGCCAAATTCATGTCACTTATGGAGACAAGCGATAACTTCCTGATGGTATTTCTCCGGGTAAAAAAAACAGGAACGTTGCATTTTTTTTTTATAAATACTATATACATCGTCTGACAACCCCTAATAATTCATTTTCAAAAGTCCACACAAGTTATACGAAATTATAGGCAATCCGACAACGGAATACACAATAAATAGTAAGTTTGCTTGCACACAAACAATAGGTGCAAAATGCGAAATAATTCGCTAACCAAAGGCGACGCGACGAGGGAATACGAGAACAGGTGGGAGGCCGGCAAAGCACCTGAATTTCTTATTGGTTTACATAGGGGCCAAGCAACCTGTGCGGAGACATCGCTTTCCTTCATAATACACGTAGAACGATCCTTGTTGTATGCGAAGGGTTTATGTATATTTTATTAGTACTCATCTGCTCCGACAATGGCTCTGTATACATGCTGCATATTGTGTAAAGGGGCTGTTACTACGACAATAACGGACCACTTTTAATGCCGTCGTTTTTCCACCGCGCGTTATTCCAAGGGATCCTCAGTATGATGTATTATACGATGCGTACAGAAATACAGCCGGTGATAAAATTTAATTTACGTTATGCCATCTTCTTTCGAGCACACAGTCGTGCGCTATGTGTTCTCTCCGTTGGACCAAAATGAGACGCTATATTTCCTTAATGTTCGGCACTAATGAAATTTTGAAGTGCCTTCAGAAATATGCGACTATAGTAGTTTAATTATCACGGAACCATTTTAATAACACGACACCTAGTATTTAGCATATATTCTTTTAAGGATGCTCTACTTCAAGAGCTAGGACAGCTAACTACTTCTAATTTGCATATTCTACAGAATTTGTTTATCATATATTTCTTCATAATAGTAGTTGCTTCAACTAAACTCGACTAATTTAACTATAGTTTCTTCGCGATAAACGTGCGTTTACGTCACAAACGTAGAATTACCCCCACTAAATGTGTTGCCACGGCGAGATTAATATGACACCTCCAAGATGGTAAACTTAAAAAACAACAACCAAATGGACCAACACAATCTTAAACTTTATTGATTTTATTTATGTCTATCCCGCAATGATGATGAACTGTACTTTGATAACTGTACCTACATTGAATAGCGAAATTTGGTATTGAACTGCACTGTGTTAAGGAGCAAGTATACCCCACTAATGAAAATTTTTGTTAGTTCTTAGAGAAAAACTATTTGCAATGGATACACACAGAAAAGTGAGCTCTCGAACGAAGAGAGAATTACTTGGCTGAAGTAGTTGGTAGGTTCGTATATACGCGAGAGATTATTGACTTCAACCAAGAAATTTTATTTCTTGGAATAATTACTAGATTTAAGAAAGGGGTTACTCTGGTGAAGTAAGTAAACAGTCTTCAATGAAGTGTATATTTTTATTCCCGGTAAATATTTCTAGCTACTAAATGTAAGAATTTGAAAGATTTGGCACAAATACGGCTTCTATTGCTAATTAACAAGATAGGTATGTTATATTTACTTACTCGTTCTAAACTGTTGCGTACGTTACATCAAACTATTCCGTGTTGAAACGTTTATCCCTACTATATACTAAAAGTCTAACACAGTCCGCGCAAGAAGTTTACGAAAATCGGCGAATCGGGGGAAGGGTCTGCTCCTCGGAGAAGCGAAAATTCCGCCTAAAATTTGATTCTACAGCGCTTAGGCCTTCGATTTCGTCCATTTTCGGCCCAGTTTTCGTTATTTTTTACCTCGATTCGGGTAAATTTATGGATTATGGTTTAGAGTGTACAGGTCAGCGCGTCGCCATGGCAACCTATCGAGGTTGCTAGGCAACGGCCGCGCGCTTCGCGACGCGGTCACTAGACGGCGGTACATCATCATGTCGCTGTTGGGATTACGCTACGAAGCAATAGATGGCGCCCCGTAACCGCTTCGAACGTACGAGCATAATCACGTCGCGCGTGTAAGAGCATCCGCGCTTTTTGTTTACCTCTTAACGCTGCGGCGATCTACCTAGGTCGACCAGCAGGCCTATTAGGCCTGCACATTCTCCTAGTTGTACACTATAAATCACAATACACATCCCCAATAAATCACAAGGCATATCCCCTAAGGATACTTCGTTGTTGTTTTGCGTACTAAGTTAGGCTCCAGCACCACGGCGACAGAATCACGCGCGGGCGCGCGAGCCTTTTCAAAATCACGGTGCGCATATTTATTCCAGAGAAAGGGATTACTTGAAAGAAGTGATAATCACTTCAGTTAAATAATTGGTGGGTTTTTATTCAGTAAACAATACTTACTTATATTAAATGTCTTATATTTTCTTGGATCAAGTAACTACGCACTTGGATGGATTTACTATTACTTCGTTGGAGAAATTAACATTTTTGGGACGAAAATTTCAATTACTTCTTTCAATACAATATTGGTTCTTATAAAGAAAGAATTTATTTCTTGACAGCATTTATCTGAGAAATTATGTTACTTATATTGAGTATGTGGCATTTCTTGTATATACCTAACTTTCTACATCCAAGAAAATATGCATTTGAATCTAGTAAATAAATTCAAGAAATTATGTTTTCTCGTTCCAAATAATCACTTTTCTGTGTGTATAGGACGTAAAAAAACACATGAAACAAACGGTAAACTAAAGGGTATCTTAGAAAACCAATTTTTTTCTAAATCGCGGATTCGAAATCACGTAAAAACGATAAATAATTCAAACTAAGTTCATAGGTAAAACCTTTCTATTTTTTATGTTCTATTTTGGAAAGTAATTTTCATAAAATATTAATGTACCTACAGCAAAAAAAAGTAATGTCGTTATTTAATATTTTATTACTTTTATATACTTTCCAATATGCAATACTACATCAGAAAACCACTGTAAGAACTTCATATCTCTACAACTCGTAATAACGCTAGGATTCCGAACCTACGGTACACTTCCGGTAGACTACATCGTTAAGGAGTATTGCTCCTAGCAGATAGACCGCACTCTGGTTACTCCACTCCTGTTCACAAACGCTAGAATGATATACTGAGCCTTCAGAGTAAATATGCCGATCACAGAAACTGATCTAGCAAAGCGAGGTAACTTGTCTACGCGTCTGTTATTCAGAAGAGAAATGAAAGAGTAAACCATCCGGGCGCGCTGTTTCATACCTTGTTACTTGTTAGGACTGACTGCAATCATGTGACAAAAAGTGTATCGATGTAAACAGACACATATATCTTGTCTCCACAGCCAGAAACGATTTTTATTCATGCAGGATGAATTAATGCTACGCTAGGTATATTACTATTATTTATTGCTGTATTTGATTAAGATTTGTATCCCAATAAGTTTGGTAACAATTTTTATTATCCTCTGTTTCTGAGATATTGTTAAATCAATGTCAAAAACTTGCATTTAAAAAAAAACTTCTAGTAGCTAATAGGTAACATCTTTGGTAACAGGAAACATCAGAAATGTAATGATTCATCTCTACATAAACGAATAATTTATGATCATCCAAGGATTAGATTAATTGCCTAAAATGAATTAAAATTTTTAATGTTTATTTACCGTGCTCTAATTTGTTTAAATAGTATTAGTGAGTTATTGAGCTAGTTGTACTGGTCCAGCGCCTTGACCAGCTAAATCATCTCTTCTATTTATTTACTTGGTGGTATGTTACGGAAGACCTTTATCGAGATATTCCAACTACTACAAAGAACAAAATTGTGGAGCGTTTGAAGAAATTATATGTTTTCCGTTAAATTAGCGCATATAGCTAGGTATAACCCTCTCAAGTCAATGCGCAAGGCCGTTTGCACACGCACTGGTGAAACCGGATCCGATTCAGGCCCCGGCGCCGGATGCAATATTTTTAAATGAAAGATGACAAATAGCCGGTTTACCGGACCGGCAAATTCAAATTCATTGGTTTTACGGGAAATAAAATGGGACTTAAAAATTAGTTTGATCATTACAACCGGGGACGTTATAACCGAAGTTGACTGTAATTGAAAATCTGTGAAACATTCAGACTATTACTTTATCATACGCAGTACCTATGATAAAGTATTGTAATCGTGCCGAAAAAAAATTTGAGATTTTAGCGGAAATATGTCCTATTGGGTCCCCTGAACATATTTGACCAAGGTACAAAAAAATGTCTAAGCTAACATATACATCGCCGATTTCAACAACAAACACATATTGAAATATGGATATGGGTTAGTCAAACAATAACACTACATTATGATCCGTTTGTTATAACAGAAATTGCCTCACAAGTTTTTTGATAATATTTATTTGACAGGTTACTAAACTCTTAGCTTGGCATGAACACTGGGGACATAATGATCCCAAGCTGAGAGAAAAAAGTTGCCTGCAATGGGTTGACCTAATCCGTACTTTTCAGCAAGTCCTCTGGTCGATCTCTTCATTCTATGGTTCAACTGACGATCAGTTTGTTTGGGTTCGTTAAACTCGATTTGTGATGGTTGGTGATAGACTACAAGAAGATACCTATGCCAACTTGTTCCCTGCCGCGGCCCAGGTGATATGTATTTAAACCTATGGTCTCCGTTGATAATCTTAGAGCCAGGTATGTTTAGCACCATCCAATTATAGAACTCCTTTAGCATCGGTCTTTTCCTACTTGGTATATCTAAATGCGATTTTACTAATAAATAATACTGGGATTCATCAGCATTCCATGATAATTCTGGTGGTTCTCTGGCATCTGATGGCATTATCGTGTTGCCTAGGTGGACAATTTTGCTGCTGTTATAGGTAACCTTCAGTATATTTGCCGGCGGAACATCTAAGATATCAGGCACTATCTCATGCTTTACAAATGCGGACGCCACATCTGAGTATGAACGATGAATGACGGTGGTTAGTATTGGCCCTAATGCTTTAGCGATAAACATAGTATTACAGTCATATTGTTGCACTACTTATAATTTTGAGGAGTGAGTAGTGAAGCTGCGTCACGTCGAAGTTGACATATGTCGAAAATGATTAATAAAGTTATGTAGGTGGTGCCAGGGCAAGAATACTAAATCCATACTAAATCTACAAGGATTGCTCAATGGCCGTTTTTAGGTTTTTGACAATGAACGCATTTCACGTCATCATCCCTAGGTTACCGCAATACAAACATTTCAAGCTTCAAATATCAAATGTTTTTTCAAGGTCCGCTTTTGATGTTTCAGAGAATGACAATCACAACGTGTATTATTGCGCTATGATTGGTCTGTTTGAAATTCCCGCATTTTTACGTGTCAAGTGTGTCTGCTTTTGACGTTTCAAACAAACAATCATAACATCCATTATTGCGCTACTGTTGGTCTGTTTGAAATCTCCGCGTTTTTACGTGTCAAGTGTGACAGTTTAAGCAACTTCGGGTAGGCAATCCGGTACCCCGACACGGCGAAATCGACGGATCATTGTTTCTTCTTTCTCGACAGTTTGACAATAAACGCGCGTGACGTCATAGCGCTGGTAACATTGGAAGATAGGGATGAGCAATCAATGACAGATTTCAATATTCTTGGTGTCAGGGGGATGATATGGTGGTAATTTACTTACTATGCTTACTACCTACGTAGTCACCAGTTGTACAATTTTCATAATGGAATGCGATGGATGTGAACAAGTTTTTATGCAGTTTGTTTACTTAATGTTCTTTAAAAAATGTTGTCTAAGCAACATTCTTCAATTCAAATTAGACCAGGCAATACAGATTTTCGCGTGATAAAAATAGTATCAGGAAGCCGACGGTCCCAGGTCACGTGGAACAGTCCGTAAACGTATTGTGATGTATTTTCGACTCGCAAATATCATTACTTAATTTGGTATAAACAAAAAACCTCAAAAAATTGTGTTTTTTTTTCGTTTTTTGCTTGTAAAGGCTGAGCCGATAGAGCAACCTTCATGCTTTCAACAGACGAATTGTAGAGAATGAAAGGACGAAAAAAATGTGCCCTATACGGACTCAATCGAATTAATATTAACGGAGAAACTTCGGAATACCCGGAAATTCGGAAATTCATAACTCCACCATTTTAAAAGTTCTAGCGCAGGATTTTCGCGAGAAAGTAGCGATTGATGGGTACTTTGAGTGTGCACAGTTCAGCTAGACAAGCAAATAGCGCAAAAACACGATTTTAGACGCTTTTTGTTTATACCAAGTTAAGTAATGATATTTGCGAGTCGAAAACACATCACAATACATCTACGGACTGTGCCACGTGGCCTGGGACCGTCGGCTTTCTGATACCATTTTTGCCACGAACTCAGTCTATTTCTGCTCTATTGCCTGGTCTAAATGCGCTAACTTTGAAGACATCGTGAAGTAAGTTATTTTCTCGTCGCCTTGGTGATAAAAATTGACGATCGATTTATTTTTGTGTTCAGAATGTCTCCTGATTGAAAATATCATACACATAATAAAGAGTGCCGTTTCAAAAAAAGAAAAAATTTCAATGATGATCATTTCCGAAATACTGGACGTCATACTAACCTCAAGAGTATTCCAAAAAATTGAATATTTGTCTATTAGCGCATCTTGAAATTTTACTAGTCCAGCATCATGACTAAAAAAAAATAAACGGCAATACCCATGGCGCGGGCCAGCATAATAATGCATCATAGTTATGAAAGTGACAAAAGTCAAGTAAGGCGCAATATTGACATTATTAACATCTATCATTATGCAACTTAAAATTAAATTTATTATTATAAATTTCACGGTATAACAGAAAACTTAATTTTCTCGGTTTCAATATGGTTGCAGATACGCAATTTTGAACTAACACTAGCTAACATTTCAAGATAAATAACTTTTTTAGCTTTTTGTTTTTACTTGTGTTTGTTTAATGTATTAGAAGACTGTACTATTCGATATTACATCTCATATTACTTTCGCATTAGCCAGGGGCGTAGCTACGGGGAGCATAGGGAGTAAATTGCTCCAGGCGCACGAGTAGAGGGGGCGCGAAATTGGAAAACCATAAAAAGACTTTTGTGTAAAAAATTCTATTGGCAAGATTTTCTGTATAAAACTCTAAGGCCCTAAATGTTTTGTGATCTTGACTTAATTATCGTAATTTTGATTTATAGATTAGTGCGGTGTATGTATGTATAACACCATGTACATTTAACTTCTGTAAATGTGCATTGCTTTAAACGCACTCACATTTATTTACTTATTGAGTCAATCATTATTACTCAATCATTTACAATAGTACTATTGTAATATATTGTTCAGTTTAAATGACTGTTATGACTATTAAGTGGCTATTATTTTAGTAAAGTAGTGTGCTTTTTATTAGTAAACATAAGTATGTCGGTGGTTTTCAGTATAGTTAATATGAAACACATAATGTTAGTGGTAAGTAAAAGTTTCAATTGCCTAAAACGCTTACTTCCAAATAATTTTCACTAAAATTTAAAAAAAAATCTTTTTAAGAAACTTGAAAAAAAGTCCCTAAACATCATTTGAATGCGGTTAGCAAAGCATACTGTGGCATCTCAACCAACCTTCACCTGAACTGTGAGAATATTTTCAAGGTTGTTAGTTGTTGTTATATTACATTAATGGCAATTTTATTTTATTGCGTTTGTATATTGCCGTTGTAACTTGTAGATACTAGAATTTTTGAAATTTTTAGATTAATAATTACAAAAATTTGAGAGGGGAGAATAAAACGCTTGCCCAGTCTCGAGATTGTAATATTTTAAATTCAACTCATGTATTATAAACCTGCCTCACCGAAACCCTTAGAAACACTGCCGCCACACATGTACCCCTGTGACTCATTTTAATATTATAATAGTAAGTAATTGACATTCGTGTTCTTTATAATTTCTTATTTTATTAATTCCGACATATGTATATTAAATAAAAGTTTTATAATTACCCTTAGGCCCTGATGAAGCTGAGGAATGTCAGCGAAACGTAGGCTGATGTAGGAATTTTAAAATATTACAATCTTATGACTGAGCAAACGTTTTATTCTCCCCTGTCAAATATCACCGCAGTCGTCAACCCCCAATCAAAAATTACAAAAATATTTGATTATATACATTACAGCACATTCAAAATATCGCCACAAGTTCTAAATGCAACTTTGCCAACTCAAAATACGGGAATAGTAGAGTATCGCGTTTTGCCCAGTTAAATTAAACAAATAAATCTCTTCACTTCGGAAATATTCAAACCCACCTGGCATTTTAAATACTCCTTAGGTTGGGCATTACAAATAACGTGTAAACAGTTCCCATCGATATCGTGTCTGGGTTATCACGGCCAAAGATGACCGAATTGGATTTTTGATCGGACGACAATGAACTTTTTTTTAGGAAACTTCTAGATTTTTTAATGCTCTTCATAAAATGTGTATATATCGTTTAAGTACGAGTAGGCATTTTCAAGTTATGCGTCTGAAAAAACTGAAACTGATTTTTCTTGCTCCAGGGCGCTGATTATGTAGCTACGCCACTGGCCTTAGCTAACGGGGAACCAAGAGAAAGAACCCTTAATTTTAAAGTACCAGGAGCAGAGCATACATACGAAAAAAACGACATAAGATAAATTAAATCTTCAAACGTTAAGTGTTTATCGGCAATTCGCTCGGAACGCTATCAATGTTGGTACTGACATGGGTAAAGGCTGCATTTCTTTGCGGAATACCACAAGAGTCGACGCGGTGGCGCCGAGCTTTTCGTGCATTACTGTCGGAAACTCCTAATCTCGTTACTGCGCTAGTAATCGAATAGCGCCCTCTACTCGGCGCTAATCCAAAACTAACTCGGTCTTATCTCGCGGATAGGCTTTTCGCACATGCCCTAACGATGATGTGTGACATCATGGAACGTTAATGGGACGATGCGTGGATGGCGGCACTCCAGGGCGTGAGCACCATGCCCACTAATTTCATATAATGGCGGATTACCCGTTTACGACTGTCACCAGGCATTGCTCTCGACGATCGCTAATTGTTCCGGAAGTTGAAGTTTTGCACATTTCAAGCTGTGAGCCGTGACGATACTTGTTAAAAGTTCACACTGCGATTGCGCGATTGACACTGATGTTGTTTAAGCAGATGCTACCCGACTTTTAGAGCCGGTGTTTGAGGAAATGCTAATTAATAAACAATAGAAAGGCGAATACGACAAATGTATCTACTGATCTCTGTAGTGAATTAATATCTATATAGATGATGAGGGTGCAACTCATACCCTTATAAAGTGAATAAAATCGCTTTTAAACTTTTAAACAAAGATTTATTGTAAAAGGATGCAAAAAAACCCTAATAATTAGATTTTATAGCATTAATTTTGTATTATTTTCTAATTTAATTATCAATTTCCGTTTTCTGTTATTGGTGGCTTTAGACCTGAACAGCTATCTACTGCTTCCTTTGATTCATTGTCATTCAGTGTGGTTAGAAGATCAACTCGCGGATTGTTAACGGAAACCGCGATCATTTATTGAAACTCGAAAGTAACAATGCATATTTCACAGACTCTTATAATAAATTTAAGACTGATATTTTCACCTACCACTAATGGTCCCATGTTAACACATTCTTACCGCTTAACGGAAACAAGTATCGAACTTACGGTAGGTTATGCAACCAATTTAACAATTTCAATTTAACAATTTAACAAATTTTTACTTATGCTTATTTCCCAGCCTACTTCGACTACAATCATCTATAATGACCCGTTATAACGCCCCTTCTCATTTCAGCGACTATACCAGAGGCACAAATCTGATAGACTTATTTAATTACGTGAAAATATCAGCTCTCAAGGGATAAGTTTATAACTGAAATGAGACAGTTAAATGTTATAAAAAAGAACAAAAGGTTATAACTGAACTATCATACATCGAAGACTTAAAATTAACAAATGTGTATCAAAAATTTTAGTTTGTAGCAATGAAAACACCTTTGCTTTATTTCGGATTGTGGTCTATCGTCAAAAAAATCCCCGATGGGGTGGAGTTATCCCCGATGGACTGGAGTTAAAATCGTCACAATTGTCGGATCATAATGTCTAGGGTGCCAATGTCACGTTAAAACAAACGCTTAAAATATAATATAAATATACATGAATAAAAACGATAAAAGTTTCAATTGCATTAGACAATCTTAACAATTATTGACAATGTACATATTTTGCCTAACGAATGTTGTCGTACACTGCGCGTCAAAACGACTCAAAATTTGTCACAATTTTCTCTCAGGCTACTGATCCGATGTATACGACTCCTTTGTTCAGTAATCTGAGTTCAGTAAGTAGTTCTGATCATATACGGGGTGAAAGATTGAGAATAGGCTTTTGCTCGAAATTTGTATCGTTCTATGGTTTGTACCAGCTACAACCATCGAGTTTAATATATAGTAATAATATATTTATAAATATAATATATATTTATCTGGTTCCAAGGTTTTTAATGTTTAGATGCACTCCACTAATATCGGAAATGAATTACTTATAAAAGAGATTACCAAGTGAGAGGAAAGGAAATGGATTGATTATGATAGCAAATACAAATGTTCTCCGAATGTATACCCAGGAAAAAAATAGTATTTATTTCAACAGTAGTAAATATATGAAATATATAAAAGATTATTTATTAGAAATCATAAAAAATAAACATTTTTATTGATTACCATCAATTCAATTTTTGTCTGATGTTTGTTTTTTTGTGTGATCTTTTCTTGTCTCATTCTACAAATATAATGTAATCTGCATACTAAATACATTTTTGCCACTTCTTTAGTTAGTAAAATAATATGGTTATTACCAATCTTAAAATTTAAAATGTGGTCTTTAAGGCAATCAAAGACGCTTGTGTAAACAGCACGAAAAACAGAATTAGTTAAATTTGGTTTTTATACAAAATTGGTTTTGATACAAACAAAGCGGAAAAATTCTTACTTGCGAAACGATAAGTCTCTTTTTTTGCTTCGAATTGCTACCGCAATTCTTAATACAGCCCTTGTTTAGCATTGCTGGCACAGGTGACAGGCCAATTGCTAAAACATTTCGTCCAAATATTAGAATAAAAGCGATATCAAACACAAACCGAGCGCAATAAAAATACAATTGACACTAGCAACTAAAGTTAGTTACTTAAACATTACTAGAACGCCTAACTTCAGGAGCCTGCGAGGCTGTTAGGATTTTCGGCCGCCCCCACTCCTGTACCATGCGACCTCCAGATTACCATATATTAAACTCGATGGCTACAACCACAGAAATTAAGTAGACTTTAGCAGTAGCCCAACCCTTTCTAGCCATGTCGTTATCTCCTTTAATAATAGAGACGCAAGAATAACAGTAATGTGAATACATGCAGGTGATAGAAAACATACCAGTAGAGGGTTGTCGGGATCTTCAGGACAGAGAACGTATCTTGTTCAGTGATGGAACGCAAGTTTTGCGTTTACAGCTACGACCGACTAGAACGGACTCTCTGGCGACCAAATTGGCTTTATTCAGAGCACCAAGTTTGTCAAATCGCCCATTTAATGTTTTCCTGCGAATTATTCCAGTCTTTAAAAGGGGAGACAACTCTCAAGTTAAAAAGTCCCATAGCTATTCTTTCTAACTTCGCAAAGGTCTTCGAACGGATGTTGTACAACAATATGACCGTCCATACGAGGGCCTACATCTCCCCTTACCAGCATGGGTTCGTTTCCAGTAGATCGACGCTAACAAATCTTGCATCTATATCTCAGTACCTTGGCGAGGTTGTGGATGGCGGAGGCAGAGCCGATGTTGTATACACGGACTTTTCGCGCGCATTTGATGTCATAGACCATGGAATCATCATTCGGAAGCTCAGTGATTTCGGTTGTGATTTGCCACTCCTAAAGCTATTCCACTCGTACTTGGATGACAGAACAAACTGTGTTTTCTACAACGGCTACTCTTCGCGGGTGTTTATTGCTTCTTCTGGCGTGCCCCAGGGCTCCAACCTTGGACCGCTAATGTTCAATCTTTTTTTGGATGATTTGTTGATCTCTTTGAACTGCCCTGTCTTAGCGTATGCTGACGATTTAAAGATATATTCGTCCATCAATGACTACCAGGACATTGAGCTTCTGCAAGACAACATCAACATTATCGGGAATTGGTGCCGCGACAATGGATTGATAATTAATGTTGAGAAGTGCGTTTGTGTGTCCTACTCACGCAGAGTTGCCCAAGAATTGCCTTGTCAGTATAGCCTCTGCGGTGTTCGTCTCCCGTGCTCAGCGTTAGTGAAGGACTTGGGAGTGCTCTTCGATTCTCATTTGAGCTTTGTTCCGCATATCAATGGTGTGTGTGCTAAGGCCAGTAAAATGCTGGGGTTTGTACTGAGAGTGACCAGGGAATTCCATGACGTCAGCATTCTCAGGACCTTATATTTCTCACTGGTGGTTGCGAGCGTCGAGTATGCATCCGTGGTCTGGTCGCCGCATTGTGTCTCTCATCAGCTAAGGATTGAACGGGTGCAGCGTCTTTTTCTCAAGTGCCTCTCGTACCGTATGGATGGAGTCTATCCGGATCGCGGCTGCGACTATGGTGTGTTGTTGGTGCGGCACGATGTGGAGTCCCTGACTGTGCGTAGAGAAACTCAGGGTGTAGAGTTTTTAAAGAATTTAATTTTGAACAGAATTGATTGCATGGATCTCCTCTCTCGGGTGTGTTTTTTGGTGCCGCGGCCGGGTTTGCGCTCTAGTAATATGTTTTACATACCGCGCGTGCGCACGAACGTATTAAATTGTGCACCTATGGTGGCCATGTGTCGTAACGCCAATAGGGTGCAGTATGTTTGATATGTTGTGATCAGTAACTGCATTATTCTCGTTTTGTATTTTTTTTGCTGATCAATTACTTTTCTATGTATATGTATAAACTAATATTTTTTTTTCTGTTATGTATTGCCTTGTAATTGGGTTTTAATCTGTTGGGCAATAAACACTATTATTATTATTATTATTATTAAAAAAGCCCTTTGAGCCTTAAGTGAACCCTTTCTTATAAGTCGGATATGAGAATAATTCCTGGTTTCTAGTACATTAAGGTTCCTGTCGAAATATATAACAATGGTGGCATTTCTGACCGTTTGTGGTAAAAATTGGCCAACTGGTTCACAGTTTGTATATTCAATACTGATGTACATTTATTACTGTTGCAGTATTTGATATATTTGCTCGCCAGTAGCTAGTCCTTCGAACGGAAACCACAGAATATATCTTATATGTGTTATAATTAATTGCATATACAAAATGTATTCTCTGACCAAACTTATTTCAATGGGGTGAACTTGGATAACCAATAGATAACTCATCGTCATCGGGTGGTTAAATGATAACAACTTGTTAAATGTATGCCTGAAACGACATGTTGCGTTACCAAACATAAGACGCGTAGGGTAGGGTCGGCCACATTTGGACATGGCTATTTTTCGCTCCATTTGCGAAAGTATTTAAACACAAATGTAAATATAGGTACCTTATGAACAAACGGTTTCTATATATACATTTGTGTTTAAATATTTTTGCATGAAGCAAATTTCAATTGTCCTATTGTGCCCAATGTTCAAATGTGCCCCACCCTACCCTTCTCATGCTTGAAGATTACCACCACCATTTGTTATCGTGTGCTTAGTCTTGTCCTCAATGTTCTTGTCATATATCTACTTGATTCATGTGCTTCTCGCAACCCAACCAAAAGAATCTTCAAAATCGTATGAGGTATTCGATTAAAAATAAACTTTAATATTGTCAAATTTTTAGTGGTACTTTAATTTTAACTAAAAAACGAAAACTCAGCTTTTCGACCAAATATTTGAATGTTTTTTTATTGACTTTTTTCACTCCACACTAATGTGTGATCGTCATGGTTTTTAGTTGAATGAGAATTTAGTGCGGTCACAAATCATTTGAGAATAAAGCGAGTTAATTTCCCAATGGGGGTGCCAATAGTAAATATCTTCGACAAGACGACAGTCGACTAAATAAGTTTAGTGCATAGACACTGGATTATACGATCAATAGTTTTAACAGGCTGTCAATTTTGTGGTCCTTCAAAGCTAGAGTACGCGGCTGTTTCAGCTCACGAGTTCCATTTTTGCAAGCTTAATTTAAATATAGATGAGTTTAAAAATGCAGAAGAAAAATATCGGTTTATTTTGAGACTGTTTTTGTAAGTTGGTCCAGCCGCCGCTAAGCACACCACACAAGGGGTACAGTTAAGAAAACTGTATATCCTTTGTTATGATAGAATTTGTAGAATTAAAAAGATACAATCATTATATTCCTTTCAAAACCTTTATTGCAAACCTACAGATTTTAAAATTACATGTACATAGTTTTCCCATTCAGTTACATAGTAATTACCAGCAACAGGTTGATCCAGTTCGTATTTCTCCATTAAACTTCTAACCGACAGCTGAGTCCGACCTTCCATCGTACCCCTACTTATTTTCGGTTCATCAAATTTGATTTCTGACCTTTGCTCAAACACCAAAAATACTTCTCGATGAACCCCTGTTGAGTATCTAGGTACGGGTGGAATATACTCATACCGAGTATCCCCATCATCCAAGTTATTTCCAGGAATATTCCCGACCATCCAGCAGTGCAGCTCCCTTTGATTAGGTTTCTCCCTGCTGGGAGCATCTGGGGACACAGCTAATACTAAATAATAAGCGTCATCATTTGCATTCCAATTGAGGGTTGGAGGATCCTTCGTGGATATTGGCATAATCATATTTCCTAGGTCTGCCTTTATTATAGTTTGAAAGGTAACCTCCAATAAGTCTTTTGGCGGGAAATCCAGTACATCCCAGATAATTTTGTCCTTTTTAAAAGCTTTCTCCACAAGCGAAAATTTCCGTAATTGTATTCTTGGATAATGTTTTAGTAGGTTGCCCAACCGGAATATGCACCTCATTGGAGACGACATGCATATTTTTGGAATTAGATTTCAGGTTGACACTAGTTGATACTGTCAGTCTTATGTCATTTAAATTGGTTGGATTTTTGGTCCTATTAGTACTATTTACGCCGACAGCCAGCGACAAAATAATTTCCTCATAAAACATCAGTACGAAATTTAAACTAACGAGCTACATAAACAGAATCTACAATCGGTTTCAGATAAGTTCGATAAGGCCAGGGAATAAGGCCAGATAAGTTGGCCAGGGAATCCAAATTTGTGGTGTGGAGCTTCTTTTCATTCGATCAGACAATATCTTTTGTCTACTAAACATGCTCACCGACTTGAATTTATAGTAAATATTGAAAGCAAAAATTGTAGGATCAAAACACAAAAGGTGTAAAATATGCCTATTGAAATCATTTAAACGGTAAAATTATACCATTTTTATATCAAACATTTTTTTTTTCCACTTTTTTATCTTACGCGCGGCTCTATGGAGACAGGTTCTATTTTCACGCCAGGCGTGTAATGAAGACTTTTCAGCGCTACACCGAAAAAATTTTGATGTGAATTTACAGTAGGAGTAGTAGGTTTTTTTTGCCCTGCGACAGTGTAATTTTACATCTCAATTGTAGTTTTACATTGTCATTGTATATTTACACTGTGATTATACAAGAATTTGGCTGAAATATTAAACCAATTTTAATGTAATTTTAAGTGATATATGGGGCAATGCGTAATATATGAACATCAATTTAAATGTAATTTTCATTAAAATATGAGGTAATGCGTAATAATTTTACATCTATTTCAGTGTAGTATTCAATGAAATATGCAGTATTTTTGATTTGTATAATTTTATTCTGATCTTGAGTAGATATTAACATTATCTATCATATAATACAAAAAAAAACAGTACACAGTCAAACGTTACAATAGTACGGTCAAACAAAATGGTATAGATAAAATTACTTGTAAAAATATAAATATGTAGAAGTACATACAAGTATAAAATAGTTTGAGGGACATAAAAATACATTAAAACTACAGAGAAGCAGGTAATGAATACTTAGCGTACGCAAATACTTGAACATAGAAAACACACGGATAAATATATAAATGCAGTTCGGTCAACCATGACCGCACATACTCGTTCACTGTCTTTCTGACAAACACACTTGGTGCAAGATGTTCCGCATCTGTATCTGTAAGAACAAGTAAACATATTAGACAGACACAAAAAAGTTAACCTAAAAAGCAGATTGCACATTATCCTTCTGTTGGTATAAAATCCTTCATCTTAAAGCGAAGTTTAACAAAAACACGTAGAAGACTGTACTTACAGCTATCATCCAGGTATGGCGTTAACGTTAAGACATCAATTTCTAAGGGCTAATTGTCGTCGTTGGTGAAGTTTTAGTTCACTGTATCATTTGTTGCTTAGCGGAGACAGAAATACAACGCGCCCAATCACATATTGCACTCGATGGTATGCGTGCCGGCGTTCGTTTGCAAAACAGCTGATCAAACGTAGCGCATGCGTCTGGGCTTTACAATATCAACAAACCCGCTATTATAATAGTAAAATCACAACATACGTAGTAATTTTACGAATTTAATGTATATTTCCATTGTATTTTTACTAAACGATTATTGTAATTGAAATAAAGCAGCAATATCGCTGTAATAGTACGCAGACTTGTAAAAATAATTGGAATTACGTGCAATTTTTATACTTACCACATTTCTATTGTAATTTTCACATTGATTTATGTGTAGTTTTACAGCCATTTTTCTCAGTGTAGCCACGAAAATAATTGTACACAATATACCCAACAGATGGCGACCGAATGGTCTATCCAATCAAAACACAGCTTTCGATTTGGTTTGACTTTTGCGATTAAAACATCAACGTTGTTCATTTGTGAAAAACTAATATGTCACTGATTCGTCTTTAGAAACGGCTGATTTTATTACGATATTGTTACGTATGATAAAAAATTAAGTGTGCACCACGCCCAGAAAGTGATTTTCCGACCAATAACTACATTCTCGGCTTGGTACACAATATACTATTACCATACGGTCAACAGAGAGCAGCATATTTTCCAGAAATAATATTTTAGACCAGCGGTTCTCAACCTTTTTAGCATTGCGGAACATTCAGATTGGGCTGGAACCCGGGGTAACCTCACCAAAAAAAGACATTATACAAGGTGTATTTTGATTCCACATTTGTTTGGAAAGTAAATGTCATTCTAAGAAATAAGGTTTATATATAGATAGATAACATTTTAAAGAAATTTCGCTGTGTCAAGGGACCAGCAACATGGTCTTTAAAGAAATGCAATTAAATTGTAAAAATCCTCTTCTACTTTGAAATTAGAGTACTGTTGCTCTGAAAATGGAACAATATCTTTTAACATTACTGTGATAATATGGTTATTTTGCGGGAATATCTCAATATCGAAGGGACCTGTTGAAGAAAATCATAGCAATAGAGCTGGTATCAAATAGCCAGCAATGGCACAGTAGAAATTATCAAATAACTGCTAATTGTTCGTTTACAGCATTAGGCTGGATTTTATTACATATTAAGCATTACATATTTTTGACATTATTACCGTTATTTGTATAGCATTTAAGCTGTAGTTTATTACTATATAAAAATAAATAAGTTCGTATGAATATATTACTCGTTTTGTGTTTTCTCTTTATTATTAATTAATTTGCTTAATAAAAAGAAAATTTCTCATACAGACAAAAGCTTGAAAACTACACTAAAGCTGCGTTCCCACGGAGCGTGATATGATAGCGTGAAACACGCGTTCGAGGAATACGACCGGTGTGAACGAAGTGTCGTGGGTTAGCTGCTGTCAAGTGCGTGCTGTCACACGCAAGTATTCTGCTCAGGCCTCAGATCAAAATTGTTTGATTTTTTATCGTGAGTTCGCTCGCGTATAGTCATCACCATGCTCTTTTCTTCCGTTTTTTTTTTTCGGTTCGGGTAACCGATTCCACCTTTGTGCTAAAATAGCACCAAAAACCGAACTGACCACTGCACAAGTCTCCATGAGCAGCTCGTTCATGGTCGACTTTCCGCGACCAACTGTCACGCTTTCGTTGACACGCAGTCCGTGTGAAGTGTCCACGACCCACGACTGGTGGAGTCACTACAGCAGATGCACGACAGCAAGTACGAAAGTGTGATACACGTTCGTTTTCACGCCTCGTGGGATTGCACCGGTTATCGGTAACAAAGCATTTCTTATTAGAATTTTATTGTCTCATAATTTTTGCCTGGATATGAAATCACTCTGTATATTTATTGATTTTCTATGAATGGTAGAATTTTTCACAGAAGCTCAGAACTTGTCTGACAATGTAAAAGATGTTAGATCATATTGACCCCTACAGCCTACAGTGCTGCCAACTCCAGCTGAGAAACACTGTTCTAGACCATAAACTCTTATAACTTAATTAGCTCACATGGTAACGATGGGACTATTGGTACTTTATTTATAACGACTAATAGAGTGTATACAAATGTTCACCTTGCAGCAAACTCGTCCGCAGAGAGAAGCTTAAATGACTGGACTACTGCAAGTGTTGCTAAAATATGGATGTAAGGGTCTTAACTTGGAGCTGTGAGATCGTCAATCACTCTACGAGCGGAAGTAAATCAAATAAACTCCTACGCCGAGGGGCAAGATTTGGCAGTAATGCCTTGAAACATTAACGAACTTATGCGTTATGTGCCAGAAGTTTGCCGAAAGAGGACAAAGAGGATTTTTCTTCGGGGACTTTCAAGAGTTAGCCTATAGAGGGATCATTTATTAAACAGCTTGTTAATTATGCACGTGTCAACGAGTATTTCGGCTGTAATAAATTAAATCGGAACGATCTACTAGGGAAAGCTGATGAGTTTTAGGCGTTGCGGCAGACCTTTTGCCACACCAAGCCTTCCCTCTTAATAGAATTTCCACTTTGATGTATTGCTTTTAAAGTTTCCTATGCGCGAACTTGCGTTTTAGTGAAAATTACAGATTCGAAATCTTATTGTGGCCGAGTGCTTTAGTACTTAGTTTGCTTACTTCGGATTATATTGGATAGGCGGTGGAGTTACTTTTGGACTAAATGAAATTGTTGAAAGTTTGTAGTTAAGCGTTAGGAACTCCATTCACCTGGACGGAACGATATTAACTCTATTTTGAAGAGTTATAATTATATTTGTGTCTACTGAATAGTTCAAATGAAATGATCGCCATACGGGATATATTAATAAAAGGTAATGTTTGTAAAATTTTAATTATAAAAACCTGGATCATATGACATTGTATGGTTTTAAAGAGCTACCCTATGATTTATTTTGCTATGCTGTTTCTAACCATAATTATAGTTACAACGATCAACATCGTACAACGATCAACTTTAAGGTATTGTGGTCTAAGCCGTCTAAGGCACAAAAATGCTGGTAACACGCTGCAATAACCGTTTTGTTTTTATTCTATATAATAATAATAAACATAATAATAATAATCAGAAATGATTCAATGGAAAAATACCATGAAATAGAAAACAAGAAAAGCTTTGACTGGTACCCGAAAAGAAGATAAAAATACCCACAGAGAAAAATTCAGGCGACTTTCCTATATAAGCCACTGCCAGAATTGGTGGAGGAGCCGGACGATTTGTCTAATCAAGCGTTCTACTAATTATTTTAACATTTTTTCCATTTAAGATCACATTGAAGATGTTTGTCACAGGAAAAAAAAAACAGTTGCTAGCTTTGTCGCTCCCAGCATAATGGACTAAAAGAATTAGGTTTTAAAGCATTTACAGCAATTCTTTAAGTGAAGGCTTCCATTAAAGAAATTCAAAAGACCAAATACAGAAAAACTAAATAACCTGGCGTGATATGGAACTATCATGCTCAGATTCGTATTCAGCGCAAATAAGTCAATCAAACACGCCTATTCGCTTTCCATAAACAAATAAAAGTTATTTATATTAACCTAATTTTCAAACGTTGTTCTCTCGATTTTTTTCACTTGTAAGGCCATAAATATTGTAAATTACTTTTAAAACAATTAACAGATCTATCAGTACAAAACTAGTAAGAAAATTATCTTCAGCCGGGCCGAAGTTAAAACACCGTAAAGTATAAAGAAAAATGAGTGAACCGATTTTGCCCATTCACGAACTTGTCCTTACATTTTAAGAATTAAGCTTATATACCAAAATTCACCTCAATTACTTCAAAATTACGGCAGTTATCGTGTACACAGACGGACAGACGGACATAGCTAAATCGATTCAGCTAAATCGATTTCAATGCTGATCAAAAATATATATATACAAGTCTATACCTGCCACGCTTCTTTACGGGTGTTACAAATTTTGTAACAAACTCAATCTACCCTACCACAGTAAATGATAAAAAAAAGTCAAAAACAACGACGTAACTTAAATTTGATGGAAATACTATTTTCATATAACTAACCGTTTCAGGCATTTTGTCACGTTTCCATACTTTGCGCGCTTACTGGATAATGATAAGAAAATATATCTTCTGTGCAATTAAAGATCTATTCTATCTATCACCTATTTGTGCCTCCGTTTTTGTCACTGTTTTACTTCTCAAGTTTCAAGAACTTTTAATAATGCTTACGTCGAGGCATTATTTGATCTGAACAACAGTTAGAACCCCAGTTGGAATTCTGCCCAGTTCTGAAGCTTATTTTATTTAGCAGTATCGTTACTGAAGAGTCAACCTACCATCTAACAAAACAATCACAAACATCGGATGAGCAGATCTAGAGAAAATCAACTTAGAAATTGTGCAGTTTTTTAGATTCATCATTGATTGAAAAATATCTCCTCTATAAAGATACGGCACATTTCAGAGGATTCATCGTACAGTTCATTATGCTAACTAAATTATTAGTTTGATGGGTGGAGTCATGGAAATTCTGGGCATTACAATCATATTTGCGAAAGAACGGTTGATAATCAACTGCACAAAATCAACATCAGGATGGCTAAATCAAACTGCAGTAATCTGAAATCAAGTCACGTTCATCCCATATTTATCTACAACAGTATTATACAAACTGATGCTTTAGTAGTTACGTTCGTGTTACTACGGGTTTGATATTTCGTGCGGAGAATCGAATATACCATGAGGCGGAACTGATTACTAATAATCCGCTTTTCCGATTACCTTACAAGTACTGAACGCTTTTGGGAATTTCCAATATGCTTGTGGAAACTAGTGTGGGGCCATAATAAATTTCGCTACAATCTTGCATTTATTCACCACGGCCAGAGCAGAGCATACTCCAAGATGATGTCCAAGTAGGCTCAAAAATATTCCTGTCTTTAGACAACGTCATTGTTGCGTAAATAATATTTTATATGTACTAACCAAAATAGGCCTACAATATTTATTAGTGGCAGAATATGTGTAGTATCTCTGAAAAATGACGATCTGTTCCAGATGTACAGGGTGACTAGAAAGTACTGTGACTCAGATTATTATTTATGGTATACTTATATGAAGAGATGTTATGATACTGAATAAAATAAGGGATTGATATCTAAGTTATTATGTGGTATGAATAACATCAAATATATTATATAAATTAATAAGTTTTCTGTGTCATAGTCCCTATCAGTAAAAAACATCTAAATAAACTGTTCTTTCTTATTGACTAATAGTTACCATAACACGGACAACTTATTAATTGACATATTACTTTTACCGTTTAGTATATATTGTACTCCGTATCAGATAATTATTTATTATGTTAAAGTAAAGCAAATAAAAATTCCAACGTATTTATTCTTTTGGATTCGTGGTTACATGTTTCGAGACATCAACGTCTCGTCATCAGACCATACTGCAAAAAATAGAAAAGATATCACAATATATCTCAAACGAACGTTACAATCCAAATACATCAAAAATATAGTATGGTCTGATGACGAGACGTTGATGTCTCAAAACATGTAACCACGAATTCAAAAGAATAAATACGTTGGAATTCTTATTTGCTTTACTTTAACATATTTCACACTCCAGTGACCATGGAGACATTCATCCCATTAATTATTTATTAGATAAACTCCTTGTCATATAATAATAACTACAAAAGTGTATATACTCCGTAATAATTCAACTCCGTCTGATTTAACTACATGCGCAATTGGTCGCGAGGGAAATACAAAGCGGAGTTGAATCGGTGTTAAATCCAACTCCGTATTTTTATGTGTATATGAAGTAAGACGAGCATAGGCGTTGCATATTATTTAGTAACAAAAATCCGGTCCTAACTGTAAAATCTATAAACTGGTTGATATCGGTGGGCCCTTCATGAAATAGCGAACGAATCCTTTGCGTCAAAGGACGTCTTTGGGAAAGCCTAAGCCGATGCCGACCTACATCTCGTACAAGCGACTGTGCGGATAGAATTATCTCCGCAGAATGTGGCCACTGGTCGGAGAATATTATCTAAACCACCCCAGGGGACAGTGGCCGGCACAATGAATAGGAAGGAACTATACTAAATCATCTGAAATAGGTATCCGGTGACCATTAAGTATATTAGACGACCGTAGAGAGAAGGGGGAAGGGGACTAAATGAAAATATGAAAAGACCTCATGGTGCTTCTAGCGGCACCGCTTAATCGTCGCTAATGCTGAAAAATGGTGTTGGGGATAATGGAAAATTAGGGGTAATGACTATATCAAGTCTTACCTGTGTACATTTTTGAATAATTGTATGTGTAATTACGGAATACCATGAAGTGGGACGACTACGAACATGGGAACACGTATCGTACTGTACAGCAGTGCTCCGCAATCTTTTTCTGCTCATGGCACTCCTACTAACAGTTGCTTATTACTTTTTGTTCGTTTATATTTTCCTATTTTTGTACGAATTGAGCCTATGGTACGCTTCGGTCAAAATTTCCTTCATGAAGGCGCCGCAAATACTAGTATTATTACAATTGATAATTTTAGGTAACGTCGGAATGTGAAATTGGAAACAGTGAAGAAGACGATAAGCTTTAGTTGCTTATGACAAGTAAATTAGTACTTTCATTCATATTCTTATAGAAAAAGAATGATAAAATGTTTAATGTTTAAAAATGCTTTTATTTGTATTTATTGCGACACAACCGACCTGTTTTTTGCGAAACATGTTCTTTCAATATGGCTGCTTTTGAATTGTTCAATGGCCCGATTTTTTCCCTAAAGAAAACTCGTTTTAATGGAGGTTAAGTGCCATTTTTAAATAATTAATAGGTAATGAATCAAATAAAATATTTAACAAAAAAAACTGTGAGGAGTTGGCCTGGAAATTCAAACAGCAGCAACCTTGACAATTTTTACCTTTTTTAACCAAATATTATTCCAACATCTAACAAATTTCATCTAGTTTCAACGTTTTTGAAATTTCGATTTCTGATAATTTTTACAAGAGCTACAGTGTCCGCCGTTGAGACAGGCCCTTAATCAGTAAGTGTCTCAGTCCTAAGAACTGTTTTACACTACCGAGACTTATAACGAAAATAATAACCAAAAGTTTTGTCGATGAAAATCGGACGTGTAAAACCAATATTTTATAACGAAAATAATAGCGACACTTTTTGTGAGAAAAATACCAGACTTGGTCTATTCACCGCGAGATTATGCGCACTTCGAACAATTTACGATCATATTGGTCTGCCCGCGCAGATAACCTCAAAAGAGTCACAACAAACCACGCGGAATCTGGTATTGTGCATGTATTGCCGAGAAAGAATCGTTGTTCTTTGAGGATTTATTACAGCTGCATTATGACGTCGTGGACCCGTGCCGAAGTGATGGTTTTAATTGAGGAATACAGGAGTGGCCTAATCTATCCAAATCGAAGGCCGTAACTATAAAAATCGCAGAAAAACGGCATTGGATGCGATTCAGAAGTGCGCAGCAGGAGTTACAAAACAAAATTCAGTTGTTGAAGCAGAAAGCTGCCAAAGAATCTATCATACTTTTCTTCCGTTCCCTTGTTAGAAATACAACCAACGATTGTATAGGTTATTTTTTTATCCTACTTTTGGTGACAACAGCGTATATCAGAAAATCTGCTACAGTACGCATGCGCATGACTACATTAATAGCGAAATCAATTGCCGTGTGTCAAACAACTTTTAACTATCGTTTGAAATTAATTTGCCAATATTTCTCACCAAAATTATAGCGATAATTTTGGCTATTATTTTCGTTATAATTCTCGGTCGTGTAAAACAGCTCTAAGTAACTAATTCTCTGGAAAATGTGATTATGTTTATCAGTTTTATTTTTCAAACGAAAAATAATTATATAAACGTCCTGTTAATGATTATTGTTGTTATTTAACTAACAGAATGAAATTTATAGTGGTAGTATCTAATATTGAAATTTTTGCATTTCTTTGAGCTTTGTATTATTTCTTCAGGTTCTTCAAACACCATTATCTTTTTCCATGAGCATTTCCGTAATAATTTTGGTGTCATGTTGATATTGTTTTTTTTTGTTATCCGGTGGTCGAACTAAAGAAAGTTGGTATACTTTACCAAGAAATGACGTGACGATTAATCACGAATATTATAGAATTATAAATACTGTGCTATGTAAGCCGACAGGTAATTCGAGGAAAGATGTTTGTTTAAACCTATCAAACAAATGTTCGTTTGTACTAGATATGCCAACAGAGAAAAAAAGTCATTTTGCAGTGCACAAAAAAAAACAGGAAAATTGACACTTATTATTGAATTGTGCCCTTGAATGATACTATCCAACAGGAAAATTGGTTTTTAAGCTGACACAGAAGCTGTATATGTATGACATGCTGTATGACATGTATGACAAGTTGCCTTTCATGAAATTTCATAATATGCAAATATGACTCTTCAGTGTAGAATTCACTATTTAATACAATTTAACTTATTTTTAGATATTAAGTAGCGCGCAGTTTTTGACAAAATATTTGTAACGGGACTCCCATTGTTATTATTTATAAATCTTCAAGCGCTATAAGATAATCTGGGGCAAATTATCCCGAGTATTCGGAAGGGCAGAATAAAATGCTTTTCAGTCTTTGAAGGTATAATTCCTGGTTATTTTTCACATGTGCCTACGTTTTGCCGTCAATCTTCAGCTTCTTCAGGGCTGGTGTGATAAGTCCAAGATAAGTCAAGGGGAGATATGTAAGCGAGCGGTGACCCATTCGTAATGGTGTTCGTTTGCGAATTGAGGTTGGTTTTCTATGTGTCTTAGAGTTTGTAAAGTTGAAAATAAGATTACACAGCCATCACCTGGCGTTTATACGAATCCAGTGGACCTCCGCAAGGGTCACCGCTCGCTTACATATCTCCCCTTGAGTTATCTTGGACTTATCACACCATCCCTGAAGAAGCCGAAGATTGACTGCGAAACGTAGGCACATGTGAAAAATAAACAGGAATTATACCTTCAAAGACCGAAAAGCGTTTTATTCCGCCCTTCCGAACACATATCACAGTCGATAGTCCCCCACCAACAATCCCGAGTATTCTTTTACAATTCAATGCCAGCCATATAAATAACATATAAAACAGAAACACAAAATAACAACTTTCCAACACAATGCATATATTGTTTCATATACACACTTAAAGCTTAAGAGGGGCGTTTACGCTTGTGAGATTGACGTCGGCCTTGAGTCTGTAGTACGCCTAGGATGTGGTTCCATCTAACGGTAAACCTTTGTAATCAAGTCCTTGTGTATAAACTATTAACAAACATACTTAATTTGTTCAGCCGATTTCTGCCCTTTGCCAATAGGCAGCTACTGTAGTTGTTGTCAACAGGTAGTTATTATTGATCTGAGCTGTTAGTACTCTTCTCCTGTGTCTCGATCTGTGGACTTTATTACAGAAATCTTCTTTACAGAGCTCCGCGGTGACAGTTCGTAGCAATTCGCACAATTGCATAAAATGCAGATCAATGGCTGGGTCAATTTTCAAATCAAATGTCACCCACAACTTAACTCATTTCCCGGGATTAATGCTATTGGCTTGATCACCTAGAAAGCGTATCAACTCAACCAGTATATTGTGTCCAAAAGTACCTTCCTTTCTCAAAACATAAATTCATGATTAAAGCAAGCGCGGTTGTATTTTATATTTATCCCGGAACAATGCCCTATGCTTACACATTCCAACAGTATCTTACCTTTACATACGAGTGCATAGTTTCGAATCCGATCTGCTTTTATGCGCCCGTGTTTTGCAGGTAACTGGTATATGGAAAAACGCCCCTCTTAACATGCTTCAACAAGTGAATTTATTTGTTTCATTAAAATTTGTTTTCCTATATGCTTGATTTACATTGTTCGTATATGAAATTGTGTAGATTAAATTTTCAGATACCACCAAAATAATTTAATTATATCGATAAACAATTCGTTTCTATATTTATAGTTCTGCGGTACGTTGGTACTGCTTCAAGTATTTTGATACTTAACTTTGGTGGTTCGTCAAGCATTAATGATACCTAGTTTTATATTATTACTAATTGTTTAACTTCTATCTAATTACATTTTTAATTCTTTCCAGGACTTCTGAAAATGGTCACTGCGGATATATGGAAATACCAAGTAAGTGTACAAAATAATTACTAAATGTAGAGGAAAAGCCATAATCATTTTTATTGTAGTCAAAACTTTCTGCAAGCTTTCAAATTTACAGAGAAATTCATAGATGCGATGATTTCATAAAATTCTATTTCACTAGTTGCCACATTTAGAGGAGCTTGCATGAAGGTTCATATACAGAGCATATCTATTGTTCTCGATTTGAGGTCGTACAATGGCCAATGCAAAACTCCTCTTCCTTATACTGCATAAATCTTAAATAATAGCAAATGTGATACGAGTTAATTAATTCATTAACTGTTAAATCTTCTTTAAATCCATTATGATTCAATTAAAAATAGAATTCTAGCAACCAATTCAAATCTGTGAAGTGAGGTGTGCTTCATGTAATTTTATTGGAAGCGAGAAAAGCGATTGGCGGCCTTAGACAAACTTTCTTAAGCTGGTGTTAGACAAAAAACAGAAGAAGTGTAATGACGATTGTCACAGTGTTTAGTGTATTTACTATTGGTAAAGTGACACACATGTTCAGAGGACATTTTAATGATTTGCCAACACAGTAATAATTTGGTATGATGGCAACTTAATTATGTCTCCTCTATATTTTAGTTTTTTTTTGGGTTTCGCAATTTTGCAGTTTTTAAATTAAGCCGACGGAAAAGGCAGTAAATTATTTATTAATTCTGCAGTGTACATTTCATTAACCTATACGTAAGTAGTGCTCCTAAAATCACCAATTAAAGCATTAATTTTAAATTGAGCTCTCGTTGCGTTAGCAAGTAGCACTTAGTAATTCCCTCTAGGGACGCTAAGCCACATACGGACACAGATAAACATCCGGTCACTTAATGGCTCCGCAAGGCCAACGCCGTACATTTCGAGAGCATTCCCATTAAGTACATTCGCAATTTACGACACACAGTATAAAATTCGTCATATTTCAAGAAGTAAAAATGAAGTTAAACGGACGTAAAATTACGCGGAAGTGAAAGCTTGCAACTAAGTATTTTATATACTTGACGTTTAATACACGGCCAAAAACGGCCTAGATATTAAAATGGCCCAACCAACGCAGCTGTCACGCATTTCATATGAAAAATATCGATTAACATTTGCGTGCCTGGTAGGCATTTGTCACCTAGTGAGACTCAGCGATTTTGGTCGCTTTTTATAACGAATTCGCGTAGCTCACAATGCTCTAAATTGGAACGTAAAAAGCAACTGAATTTTGCACGTTTTGGTGTGTTTTAGAAACAAACGCCATATAATTTGACATATCCAAACATTTCGCCACATACACGCAGCAATCAACACTGTTGTGAATTAATTTTAACAATTGTACATTTTTAAAAAGTAAATAAACTAAATTTTATTTTGGTGAATAATGTTTCTCTTAATTATTGACCAAAATAATATTTAGCTTATTTACTTCTTCAAATTCGCTGTCATTTTGGCAAAATGGAAAATGCAAAATGCAAAAAATACACTTCTGCTTTTTTAATTCTGGTGAATCTAAAGTACAGGAATATTAACAAAACATATTATTAGAAGTACCCCCAGTACAATGTTCCCAGTATCTGTTATTTTTGAGAAATTCACTATAATATTTGATAACTTATAAGCAATATATTCTGTAATATGTGATAAAACTATTAATAGTTTTACAAATATGATCTTATAAAGAAAAGTACATGACCTTCTGGATGTACACCTATGTTGCTTTTATTTATCAAAAAACTCGGTATTGTAACATATGACCAACACAAACGTTGGGACAAATTTGTATTTGTCCGCATTTGTACATTAGTCCACAAATCTAAGGTACCTATTTGAAGTTTTCCCCTTTATTTCACCTATTATTTATGGTTAATCTATATCATAATTTTTTAAAGTCGGGATCTTTGAGGTTGTAGATCGCATGACTAAGATTTCCATAATATAAATAATTTATATTTTACTATAAACATGAATTG
Organism: Aphodius sticticus; assembly: GCA_963966075.1. Taxonomy (NCBI): domain Eukaryota; kingdom Metazoa; phylum Arthropoda; class Insecta; order Coleoptera; family Scarabaeidae; genus Aphodius; species Aphodius sticticus. Next base: position 21,805,026 of record OZ014510.1, read on the forward strand.
AATTTATGTAAATTAAATTACAACGTGGAAGAAAAGCAACAGATAAAATTTCTAACTTTGAAGTCATTTTTTTGAAGTCTTATTACTTTTTCTGTAAAGGCTGCACAGTTTTGATTTTTCATGTTGGTAGTATTTTTAGTCACTATTAAACGGTATAAAATTTTTAATAGCCTCAATAAGTAACGAAAAAACCAGAAAAAGAGCTTTAAAGTTTATTAGTGAGGATAAATCAGCTACAAAACACCACAATAAGTGCTTAAACTGCAGACCCTGCACAAAGTGGCAATGGGCAAGCTGCTCATAAAGTGTACTTGCCATGTGTTGTATGGTTTCATTGCTTCATCTAAAAAGATTAATTTATTGGCATATTTGGTTGTATTTTTTATAGTTTGTCAGATTACTCTTACATCATGTTTCGTGGATTATCTTAGTTTGCAATAACATAGCAAGTACATCTAGTGATTCGTTTTAGAGCGGCCAATTTCCAGTGCGGTTTTGCATTTTCAAAATATTTTGTATTCTGCTGACTGTCAATTGACTTTTTTTGATCGGACAACGTTTCTACCGTTAGAATCACAGCGAATTCATCCTGGTATTTGCAAATATCAGACTAAGCAAGTGCGAATACAGCATACATTGTCTCCAGTCTGGCCGCACCATTACTATATTGTCATAAACAATGATCACCAACACTTCATAGTTTTTGTCTATCAGCGATGCCATTTTCATGATAATAAAGTATATGTGAAACTATTCGTAGTGAACAAAAAATACGGACTTTATTTGTTTTCATAGTTGGTCAGTCAAAATGTTGGTTTGAAACCCAAATACCTAATTGGATTACTTTTGACATTTCATTTATCTAATGATTTTATTTATTGTCATGTCTTGACAATAAATATCTGTTGATATCAAACAATCTTTTGTTTGTTCTACACTCGAATAACTGGACTACTTAATCTTCAATAATAAACTTTAAGGCTGCTTTTCTAGATTTTCTTATGTTAGACATTGGGAAGTTTATTCCGTTGAATTTAGATAAGAAATTCTACGGAAATGAGAAATAGAAAGTATAATTTGCAGTTACAAAAACTATCCATAAACTCATTACTCGTAAAAATTTAAAAAATTTTGAAATATAAAAATAATTTGTTCATATCCGATCTCATTTTTAGTCGCAATACCCTTTTTAGTTTTTTTTACCCTAGCACAAATTTTAACTAGGTTATCGATTATATCCGTTACTTAATTTCCACTGTATATAGCTTTTTACTGTTTTTTTTTAGAAAGTATCTTTAAACTAAAGCAATCATATTATTCTAAACGAAAGCAACTTTTTTCTTACAAATTACAATAAATACAAATGTATTAACATATTTCAATTAAATAAATATTCTAATCAATTAAATATATCTATTTTGATCCAAAAGATTACATTCAAAAGAATTCGTTCTTTTAAAACGAAAAATCTTTTGTATCTATTTGTAAGAATAAACTTTTTATTGTCTCTTTAAACTGAATTATAACATCGTAAGAAACGCCAAATCACAAAATGCTTTCTGAACATTCCACCTGTACGAAGAAGGTGAGCCATTTGAATTAATATGGTCGGTATAGTTCTCACGGAGATATATTACTTCAATTGAAAGCTAATCTCGGAGCTTTAGCTGGAAGCTAACGTTATGCCGTCTAAATACCAAAGCAATTGCACGTAATCCTCTACAGTTTCTGTAAAGGAGGGATGCACAGTGCAGCCAGCACGTAATGCAACGTCAACTACGTCTCTGAATTAAATTGCCCCAGGATATCATAATATAGGTATGTTATGCCTGACCATAGTTACTATGGAAGTGGTATTATCTATAGGTAACCCGATAATAGTGCACCTGTACACACAACCTCTGTATGGTAAGACAATGCTTGGATACGTACCAGCAGTTTCGACTTGCATAATAAATGCTGTGTGCATGTTGAAAGTGTGAAAACAACACATGAAACAGTCTGAAGTAAAATGCTACACACGAATTAATCGACTTAGAAAGTTTGCCTGAGCAGATCTGATGTGACGTGTCGATCGAAACGTGTGTAGCCGCCTTTGCACACCTACTAAACTAGTGCTTACACTTTTTTTTTATCTTTGAAAAAGTTTTCATTATTATTACCGATAAGCTTCTAGTTAACTAAAGGTTTTTTAACGGTATTTGAAAATAATAAATAAAAGAATACAAACATTTTCTATAATTGGTAGATACGGATATTACGAAAAAAGTGAGCTATGGAGCTATTCTGTGATATCTTACATGACCACTTTCCCTAAGCTATCTCTAAAGGTACCATCTTCAGGCCTTGTTCAACTCACCGGTCTGAAGTTCTAAACAAGGGGACTCTGTTGTGATTTATTAGAAGAAGTTGGTCTTCTGACTCTTTTTATCATAGACGGAATCTATGAGCATATGATTAGTTCATATTAGTTCAAACAGTTTGGCAATCACCACTGGGTCACATTTACTCGACGTGCCCACATGAATAAAAAGCTTATTGTATCCTTAAATTTAATGTAGATTAGTATGTAGGTATCTATTTTGTTGTTGTTGAATACATTGCTTTACAGGGTGCAGTAACCTTAATAATTTCAAGCAAACATTTATCAAATGATATTGCTTTAAGAATTTGTTATTCTAGGTACAGTGGTAACTAAAACAACCACATTGCGAGATGCATATGGTGGTTGGAGGTTGCTTTTTAGTTAACTAAAGTGAAAGTTAACTAAACTAAGTTAACTAAAAACAATTGGCGCATCTGTGTCATACAGGGGCGCCGCGTCGCACAAAGTGGTTTGTCACAGATGTAAACAAAACCACGTCCGAACTTGCACAGAATAACGGACTTGGATTAGCGGGTGACGAATGTAGCGGAAGTAATGAGTCCGTTAATGATTTTGAGAGTTAACTTAAAAATTAACTCGTTAACGAAAAATCTAACTTCGTTGGTTAACGATTAACGGATGAACACTTCAATGCAAAAATCAAAGCTGCATTAACAGTATGGTTTTAGTATATTTTAAGAAATATCTATAGGAATTTCTTATTTGTCATATAATTATGCTAGTTAATGTAATTAAAAATAATATTTGTCAAGATTTTTTTTGAGATTAGATTTCGACGCTGCAAATTGCCAACACTGATATTTCAATATTTAAGGTGACCTGTCTGCTTCGTTAAAACCAGACAACGTTATATTGTTATGTTGGAAATATATATGTTAATGGCTACATATTCACGTTTTTCATATTGCTGCAAGTTGGAGGATTATAGCTCACATTGTGTTCTAGAAAAATATGAAATTCTTGAATAAAGGTTATCTTCGATGTTGCAATAAACTCTTAATACTTTGTTAATAGCTAATTAATAAACGATAAAAAGCACGACGTCCATATTAGTTGAAATTCTCTGAATATTTGAATAAGAGGAAATGCTTAAAAGCAATGATAAAAGATTAATAAAATCAAAGAGATAATAAATAAGAATAAATTTGAATACAGTGATTCTTTCTGAAAATTAGTGTAATTCTGATAAGAAAACTAATAAGCAATATACAAGTAAGCTGACCATATTGTGACGTAGATATGACACGGCCAATCAAAATACACCCTTATTCATGACTCACATACGGCCAGGGGTCCCGGGAAATGCGGTACGATCTGGTCACCTGAATAAAACCGATAATATCAGTTGTGTTTCACGTACCTATCGATGATAAAACCATAACCAAAATCAGTAAATATGGTAACATAACAAACTGAACTTTACTTATTGGCTGGGAAATACTTCTAAACATACATTTCACAAATTTAATCATAATCAGTTATGGTATCTGTACATGCTGTAATAATAACTAAAATTAAATGTATGGTTTTTGTATTTTGTTAGTAGAAGAGCAAAGTGATATTATAGCGCTAGCTAAGGATTTAGCGTACCCGATAACACTTTATTTACAAAAAATATCTTCAAGGAAACGGTTAATATCGACCAATGTGCTCTGTAGACAATGTTATTTACGTCCTCATAAAAAAAGTATAAAATCTGAAGATCTTAGTGGTCATTTAATAGAATATCATCGTCCAATAAACCTGTTAACAAAGATGCCGTTCAGCTATGGTCTGGCGGAAACGTGGTGGTAAAGTCTACAGGATTTAGCAATACACCATAACGCATTGAGTATAAAAGGCACAAATAACTGCCAAAATAGAATAAAAAAAATTTAGGCTGGTTGGCTGTCTATCGGGCCCAGTTTGCAAATTTCATATAAATTCAAACGTTTTTAATCAAAGGAAATGGACTATTGTTTTTCCGGAGGCCTTACAATACTTCAAGGCGCCCCTGGAGTGACGCTGCGTGTGTGTTTGTAACATGTAATTAATACTTGATGTGAATGGGCTGATGAGTATTGATTGCCTAAGGGTATTGTTGTATGCTAATGTATTACCTATAGTTAATTACAGTGTTTCTGTCACTAAACCCGGCTATTTAGTGCACAATGGCGGATAGAAGATTGTATTGACTCATAATTAATTCTTTTATTCATAAAAGGCACATTATTTTATCCATCACATGCACACAGGAAACAGAAAGATTCGATTTTCACATTTTTTTTGTCTTGTTGTTATCCTCGGTTTCTTTCTTGGTCCCCTTGATTTCTTACTTTAATATTCCTCTCTATATGATGTCGAGTCGAGGCATTCCTTAATGCGCCCTAAATCCAGCACGCCCTTCCAGTAAATCTCACCCCGTTTCTGTTAATATTTCTGCGAGTATCAAGCGGGCAAAAGTTGGGAGCAAGAGTTGAAGAGGCGGGAAATGCTGCCGTCGCAGTACACCTTGTTGAAGTATCGACCAGATGAAAACTGGTAGCGCATTGTCATTCCACATTCATATTTCGCTCGGGCAAGACGCTTTAGCGTCTGAAATATTACTGCAGGAGTCCCCGCGCGCCGTTCCGACGCTTCTTGTTCCACCTGTCCACGGAGATATTAGCGCGAGTGGTTAATGGGTGAAACGAGATGTGAAAATGTTCGAGATTCCACTCGTAAAATACGATTTGAAGCTTTTCGTCGGCCTTTTTTTGTTCTCTTCCGCAGCCTGCTGTGTTGTATTCATAACTGAGTCTCTTGGCTTCACAACTCGAATATTAAATGCGCCAAGACGTGGATTTCATTGAAGCCAACTTGTGGCATTTATTATAGTTTTAAATCTGGTTGCTAGTTCTGGTTTATAATAGACCAAAAGTACGTACGCTCAAAATCTAATGGCTGGCATTTTTCGACAAATAGGGGTTCGCACGACAAATTTCGGCAGCTTAACGACAAAATATGCATTTGAACGACAAAATATGTGTTTTAACGACGGAAAATGTAAATGAACGACAATATTTGTATTTCAACGATAAAATCAGGAAACTATGTGATTTAACCTCAAAGACCATAAATGACAGCAGGATGACAAACAGCGCCTCTAGCCCAGCCGTACAAAACTTATTTCATACTCAATACAGTGTGCTACATACCGTTAAAAGTGTGGTTAGTTTGTTTTTAAATTCGCAGATGGACGTTGGGAATAATTGAAAATTTTTCTATGCATAATCAAACAGTTATGGGCAATTGCTTGTTTGATTGATGTGACGTATTTAACTAAAATGTTAGTCGGTTGCAAAAGATCAACTTTTAGTAGTTTTTTACTGTTCAAGTTCGCCCGTATAATTAAAACACACTGTAACATTTCTTATTATGACAATTAGGGTTGTGCTTACTTTTTGTACTGTTATGTTTCATGCAGGACCCTCTCAATATGTTCATTTATGTCAATCCTTGATTGCTGTGAAATTTGAAATCGACCAATACAGTACATTAACCCATACCCCAAGGGGCACAAAATCGAGTATACGTTTAATTTATTCATATTAAAAAACATTTTTGTTTTGTTTACTACAATAAATTTACATCCACAGTTATTACTTACTAGTCAGAGCACTTCACATATTTCCAAATAGATATATAATTTGTTGAAAATACAATAATCTAAGCTATGTGCCATCAAAGAACACAATCGAACAGTCTATGGAGAAAACCCTACCAAAAATAGTTTTCACTTGCTCGATTTTGTTCATTGTTAGCCAGGATAGTCACTTAGCGTCGACTATTGTATTTTTGACAAATTAAATACTTGCAAATAAGTGAAATGCTTTGATATCGAGATGCATTGTCACCTAACTATGAACAATTTTACTCACAACAAACAACTTCATTAAAGGACTATACCGAAGCATATCAATGGCTATAATTAAACAGAAAAATTCTTAATGTAGGTACTAAATATTACACATGTTCTACTAAATCAAAAGATGAAAGAAAATATTCAAATACACAATATTTCAAAACAATAAATCAAATATTTGTTTATTTTTTATAGAATGTACGGATATATATATTTATTGTAAGTACTTGAATTATTGTTTATTTGTTTCTTTATTTAGATACAATTTTTTAAATTTAATTTGTGTTTTTATAAAAAATGTTATACCCCACACTACAGCTGTTAATTAAGTTTTATAAAACCAAAATTATGTAATTAAAACTCAAAAATAAAATCAAAATAATCAATACTTTTCGCAAACAGCTTAAAAAAGTAATATTACATAATGTCGTGCTAGACAATAAAACTGTCGATAAGAATCCCTAATTTGTCGTGCTTAATACATATTCTGTCGTGTTAACTATTGTCGTGGGGAATACCAAATTTGGCGTGCTGAGTACCTACATATTTTGTCGTGCACAATTTGTCGTTGTGAATACCTAATTTGTCGGGCCGATATATATATATATATATATATATATATATATATATATATATATATATATATATATATTCCCCAAATCTACTGTTTAGTATAATAATTTGTCATTATTGTTCGGTTTTAAGGATTAATATTGCATTTGAAGGACTATTGAAACCTTGTAGGTGTAACTACTGTAAGCAGTTACCGTCATTTGGGGTGAATTCGGACGATTTTCTGTGTTGATAATTTGTTAACGCCTGACACAAGAGAATCCTAAAAGATAATGTACAATCTCTCATATTTCCTAACACAACTGCCCAACTTTTGTTGGGTGTAGCAAATGGTCATAGCGATATAACAACGCCTTAGATACTTCACCGTCTTAAGGCCTTTAAAAATTTGAGTGTCATCATCACTTTCATCCTTAACTGGTGGGTAAGTAAAGTATACCCCCATTTTTTCCGCATTTTCTAAATTTTCTTGGCTGAAATTCATGTAATGTAATTAACGCCAATCCTTTTTTATATTGCCGGACTATGCTGTCCGAGTTCACCCCACCTAAGGACAAGGTTCTGTTAATTAATCCATATTTTTTTAAGGCAAGATATAGTCATCATTTTATGCACACACATTGGCAACAAAACATAAATGCCTTTGTTGCCATTTGCTGTCCTTGAATTCTGATTGATTTTTGTAGACAAGACTTACTTTCCGCAGAACTTAAAAACAGTTGGTAAACAAGAAATAGAATATGCGCACTTGCTAGCCTGTTTCAATCCCAATTTAAGGCACATCACTCAAACGTCCACTACTGACTCTTGACTGACAAGTTCCAACAAGAATTGAATGATCTAGAATTGAATTGAATGATCTACGTCGATCCGAATTGGTAATCTTGAAAGAATTACCCGAAGCGGCAGGTCTGTCCGGGTTGAGCCCTACTGTCCGAATTCACCCCGTATGACGGTACATTTAAAAATACATCAACATTCAATTCAATGAAAAAGCTTTGCTGAATTGCTGTTATTGAAAATGGACATTTAACGAGCATTCCATCTAGCTTGCAAATCATGCTGCCATTGCCCTACCGTCAAAACTCCACAGTCGGTATGGTATCCAACTAATATACATTGGCGCATTACCACATTAGCGTTTATATAACAAATTTAATGCAATGGTTGATAATTTGCTTGTTAAAATACGTTCATAATTAATTATACAAAAACTATAAACAACAAATTCCCGCATCAAATTTGTAGGGAATTTGCTACTCTGCAAGCCGGTATTGTTTTAGTTTCAATTTGATGCGTCAAATTGAAACTGTGATATTTTTAATTCATTTAAACATTTTGCGGTCAAAATTGAAAGCACACAATTGCATTTCCCTGATCGGAAAATTTTTTTTTGAGTCGATAGGTATTCGTTTCATCCAGAGTAAAATTATTTTTGAGTCACAATGTCATATTTGTCCCGATCGACTGTGCTATGGTCCATTTGGTTACTGCACCGTTTGCGTAATTTTGGCAACAAGTTTAATATATAGTATCTAAAGGTCGCACGCTATAGTCCCCACCACGGCGAAAATGGGTCAAAACCGACTAGTTATCGCAGGCGATTACAGAGGGCCAACGCGCGGGAAATTCGAAAACAATAATACCAGAACACTTACTTTACATATTTTCTAAGGATTTTTTGTTTATAATGAATATGTAGCGTTAAATTATTAACGTAAATAAATTAAATTACGGATTTGCAATTGAAATCTATTAAAAACGTATTCAATTGCCATTTTCAAAATCCATATACTTTAGAGTAATAAATATTTTACGAGAAAATGTCTTTTCTCGAAAATTGTCTTGTTTTTATCTAGTCTGAAAAAGAATGCAAGAAGTTTTATAAAAATCTTACCATACTCATCTGGTTCCAAGGCTTTTAATGTTTAGATGCACACCACTAATATCGGAATTGTATTATTTATAACAGAGATTACCAAGTCAGAGGAAAGGAAATGGATTGATTATGATAGCAAATACAAATGTTGTCTGAATGTATACCCAAGAAAAGACTGTATTTTATTCAAAATAGTATTTATTTCAACAGTAGTAAATATATGAAATATATAAAAGATTATTTATCTGAAATCATAAAAAAGAAACATTTTTATTGATTATACCATCAATTCAATTTTTGTCTGATGTTTTTTTTGGGTGATCTATTTTTGTCTCATTCTACATATAAAATGTAATCTGCATACTAAATACATTTTTGTCACTTCTTTGGTTAGTAAAATAATATGGCTGTTACCAATCTCAAAATTTAAAACGTGGTATTTAAGGCAATCAAAGACGCTTCTGTAAACAGCACAAAAAGCAGAATTAGTTAAAGTTGGTTTTGATACGAACAAAGCGGAAAAATTCTTACTTGTGAAATGGTAATTCGTTGTTTTTCTTCGAATTCCTAATTAGCCCTTGTTTACCATTGCTGGCACAGGTGACAGGCCAATTGATTAAATATTTCGTCCAAATATTAGAATAAAAGCGATATCAAACACGAACCGAGCGCAATAAAAATACAATTGACATTAGCAACTAAAGTTAGTTATTTAAAAATCACTAGAACACCTAACTTCAGGAGCCTGCGAGGCTGTTAGGATTTTCGGCCGATTACAGATTACTATATATTAAACTCGATGAATTTTGGTGATAGAGAGTCAGAACCATTGTATATTTGGATGTAACAAACGTTAAATTAAAATTAATATTGGGACAATGATCTACTTCATTTTGAAAAGTATTTCCTTTTCGCTTTCTTATTCAGCTTTGCACGACATTCTGAAGGATGAGTATTGAGTATTCATATTTTGTGAGACTAAATGTTTTATAATTTTTTGTTCTTTAGTAGCCAAACCGCTAACATGCAAGTGGCCTAAACGTTCCACACATTTAAGTTTTTCTCTGATTTTTCATCTTTCGGTTTCTATTTCTTTTCTTATTAATAACACCTGTGAAAGTATCATCTCCAATAAGACTACCATATGTGGGAATTATACTTTGCAGATTTATTTTCTTTTATTATGTCAGAAAACGTTACTTGGAAAGATTCTGTTTGCAGATTTTTATAGTTTATTTGTTTGTCAGTTGTACGTGTTTTGTGTACATTTTCTTTTGTCGTTGTTGCTCAGTTTAGCGTTGGTTCTCGCTTTTGGTTGGCTGTGTCAAGGTATAGGCTGCCAACTGGAGGAATTTTTGAGTGTGCTGTTAGAGCAAACTATTTACTATAGCTTGCAGTTTCGATATTTCAGGGTAAAGATTTCAGTTTTCATGAGATCATTTCCAAATCACCAATTATAGTTTGGTACCGTAGAACGGGGTGAGATTGATCACTCGTTGTATTCCTAAACTAATTTAAATCTTCGCCCCATTTCAACAGCTTAAACCGCAATTTTTAGTCGTTTGATTGTGTTAATATATGTTGTTTTGAGTCGGTACAACATTGAACCGCACGCAGATAGGAGGTGTCATTTTTTTGTGACTCAAAATAAACCATGAAAATAAAAATAAACCACTTTTAGTTACTGGACCACTAACGGGCTATATTCAAAATTAGGTATAAGACGAAACTGTACATTCATTCATTGGGAAGATTATTGTCCAAACTGCATATTCGTATATATTTTTATTGGATCGTACTGACCTTTGAAATACAACGGGGTGATATTGATCAACTCGCTCTTGGTGTGATCAATCTCACCCCGGTTTATAGTCGATGATGAATTTAATTTTATAAAATAGATGAATTGCTTTATTGCTACAGGTTATCAACACAATATGAGAAGGGTGTTTGTAAAAACATAATTTCCAAAATTTTCAGGGGTTAAATAGAGGCAAGAATTTTACTTGTTTGTTTGCGTGTTTCGTTCACATCCTGAAATCGATATTTTACATACTTGTCAATGTCCAATCGAGTTGAAATTTTGCATGTGGGCAGATTTCCGGTGACAATGCATAAATCAATAAAAAAATAGAAAATTTTCCAAAATTTGGAAAAAATTTCAAAATTTCTAATTTTTATATCAAGTTGAAATTTTGCATGTGGGCGTATAAATAAAAGAAAATGGAAATAATGAATCAGTAAAAAGAATTGGAATTTTCCATAGTTTTTAAATAAATAAATATTTTTTACATAAATTTAGGTTTAGTGTTGTTATTGTATATACGTTTTTTAGTTGGTTATCCCGTGTTGGATAAATTCGTCCATCTTTTGTAATAAAAACAACGGGATTGTTTGGAAATGTGTTATAAATAAACACTAGTTTTCATTTAAATTTCAAGAATAAATAAATTTAAATGAAAACTAGTGAAAACACATTTCCAAACAATTTGTTATCCCGCATGACAAATATCATCCTGCTACTAAGTTATACCAATTCCAGCAAATTGGCTTGGTTGATTTGGTTGAAATTGGGACTGATTGTTACTACAGCAATATAAAGCAATTCTCCGTTGTTAATGGGGTGATCAATCACACCACATAATCACGGGTGAGATTGATCACTCACTTTTTATTTATTTGTGTTGTTACTTCTTAATTGTTTGGTTTAATATTTTTTATTCCGATACAACTACCTCTGTATCAAAGACCTGCTAAATATGGTTTAATTTCACTCTAAAGGTAAAAAAGTTATTCATAATATTAAGTTTAAAATGATCAATTTCACCCTACTTTACGGTACCAATACTTTTTAGACTTACTGTCCATTTAGCTGGTTGATTGTTGATTAGCGACAATATTTTTCCTTAGATTATCAGTATTACTGTAATAATTTCAAAATATTGACTCAATATTTACCGACAACGAACTGAATTTACACAAATAACTTCTAAAACTAATATTTTTGTTTCATTTTCTATTTTTCGTCAATAATATTGCCCATTTTACAATAATAATCTTGTTACCGAGATATGTAATTATAAACTTCCTTTGCAATAACTCGATGGGTCTTCCCGTAGTGGTTCGGGGTAAAACAATGTCTTTCAACAATGTCAAAGTTTTCGGATTTGAAGATGGTAAAAGCCGAGACGTCTAGGAGTCCGTTACAGCGCGACATTATTCTTAGCAGAGCCAGAGGCGGGTATATTGAGAAATTCCATTATGGGGATGCAGCGCGAAGTGTTTTCCCTTTTGAAAAATGATCCGACCCCATTACGGTAAAGTCATATATGCACTTATCAAATGCCGCAGAAACATCTAAGTAGATTGGGACGTGCATCTTTATAAAATCTCGTCTGCGCCGCCCACGTCGTCCTTATGGATTTTTCAGGATTAAATATCCTGTTTACGACCTAACGATATTTAGCTGCTCGGTATTTACGGGATACTTCCCTTGTGAGATTATTACAAGGATAATGTATATATATTTTCCTGAGCAATATAAACACGAACAGAATGTTAGTAGTCCATGGTTATTACATTATATATTTTCATATTGTGGCCTATTACTTAAGAATGTAATGCCGTTAAAAGTATGAAATTAGAAGTTATATTTGGTATCAAAACATATATTTGAAATTTTTCTACGTTTCCTTATCCAAATGCACACTTGGGTTAAAAAGTAGGTACGTTAAATTAAATTCTGGTAGAAAGAGGTTCATCGAATAAGTAATTATATTTTTCTTTGCGATTTGGACTACAATAAATGTGGTCACTTTTTTCGTTATTTACGCCATACTTACGCTCGTTTTGTCCTCTTGTTTCTCTCATCTTTTTTTAACCACATGTCATGTTAGTCCTTTTCATCATTTCCCCCTTCACGTCTTTTACGTCCTGTTTGACCGGTTAATATTTTTTGTCATTTAATTGGTCTGACGTCAATATCTCTAGTTATCCTCTTGTTAGTCCTTTTCGTCGTTCCTCATCTTATTCTTCTGTTCGTAAGTTTTGTTTCTTCTTCTCCTTTAGAGTCCTTTTCATGCTTCTGCTTACGCGATTTGACGAGTGACGTCTTATCTTAGTTTTTTAACGATACAATAATAACTGCCTACAAATTACATAACTACAAAGTTAAAATATGCTAATTTGTAAAAAAAACATGAATTGGAGGTTTAAGTATCGAAAAATTAAATTAATTAATTACTTTAATTTTTTGCATAACAGATACATTATTTTAATTTGCATTACGTTGCATCATACTTTATAGAACTTTTGTTAACGATGTCTATTTAATTTCGTTAGCACTCCGAGTGAGAAAAAATTAATGTCGTATCATGGCCAATAGATTTTTCTTTCTGTTCGACCAATATTCTAGAGACTTTGGAGCGCTTTTAAAGAAACTTAAATTATTATACAGGGTTAGCTAAAATTACCGGAACATCTAAATAATTCTCCAACGGTAAGAAATTTAAAAAAAAAATTCAAACAAAAGTTTTTTTACTTCAAACAATCCGTCGTTGAAATATATTTTTAATATATTTATACAGAGTGTTCATTTTATTTTTCAAATGGAACACCCAGTATATTTTTACATTTTGTAAATTTAGGACTAATTCTAAACATTTTTTATTAAAATAAGCTTTTTTTAAAATGCATCATTTTTTAGTTTTAAGCAATTAATTCAAGTTAGCCAAAATTACCAGAACACCTCCAACCGCAAAAAATTAAAAAAAAAAACATTCAAACTAAAGTTTTTTGACTTTAAACAAGCTATCGTTCAAATATATGTTTAATATACAGGCTGCTCATTTTATTATGGAAATTTGCTAACCATTTTTTCAAATAGAACACCTTGTATATTTTTACATTTTGTAATTTTAAGACTAATTCAAAACATTTTTTATTGAAATAATTTTCTTATAGAATGCATCATTTTTGAGTTATAAGCAATTAATTAAAATAGTCAATATTACCGGAAACCTACATAATTCTCCAACCGTAAAAAAACCTTTTTTTAAAACAAGCTCTCGCTTAAATATATTTTTAATATACAGGGTGTTTATTTTATTATGGAAGTATCAAACGTCAAACGTCCTCATCAAACGTCCTGGACATTTTTATTGTTTAATTCTAAGAATTTTTTGTAAGTTTAATTAATTGCTTATAACTAAAAAATGATGAAATTTATAAAAAAATTATTCCAATAAATAATGTTTAGAATTAGTCCTAGAATTATAAAATGTAAAAATTTACAGGGTATTCCATTTAAAAAGAAAAATTTACCAGATTTCCATAATAAAATGAACATCCTGTATATTAAAAATATATTCTAATGATAGCTTGTTTAATGTCAAAAAACGTTTGTTTGAATGTTTTTTTGAAATTTTTTGCTGTTGGAGAGTTATGTAGGTGTTCTGGTAATTTTGACTAAATTTAATTAATTGCTTAAAACTCTGCTTAAAATGATGGATTTTATAAAAAGATTATTTTAATAAAAAATGTTTATAATTAGTCCTAAAATTACAAAATGTAAAAATATACAGGGTGTTCCATATGAAAAAAAGCGTTTATGAAATTTCTATAATTAAATGAACATCAAATATGTTAAAAATATATTTGAACGATGGATTGTTTAAAATCAAAAAACTATTATTTGAATTTTTTTTGTAAGCCTGAGCTTTAGTCATCACCAAACCCATGTATATTTTTTACAATATTCGAATAAAATTCCTTAACTTTTAAACTCTTTAAATAAACAAAATATCGGTCGAATGCAATGCAACTAACCCCTGTCTGTTTTGCACCTTGTTTGTTCATATGTGCTTTTAATTTTTATTGGTCGCTTTGTCATTTTTGTTAATTACGTCGTTTTTGTTATAAGTTCAGTATATTGACTTGTTGGCATGCATGACAGATTGAATTCAAACAAGTGAACATCAGTTAGTTTGAGAAACGTCCTAACCTGAAGATGCTGAGTTTGCTCTACTTTGTGCCGAATTGTTGTTGAAAACTTTTATAAATTTTGATTCTCGTTTTTGTTTTTAGTGTTTCTTTAATCTTTACAACTATCCCGATATATTAGCAGGTGTTTTCAAACTACAGCAAATTAAAAAATAGCAATATATCTCCTTATATAGTCATTTTCCAGTTTATTTCACATTTATAATCTCCTGATTGAATTTATGATTGAATTTCTTTTAACATTTATTTTTTTAATACAAATTATTGCAGTTATTGTGACCGCACCAACAGAAACTATTATATTATAAGAGATTTAAAAGACTTCATGGCGTAGAGTTTGTGTGCTTGCTGTAAGGCTCTTTACAAAGGATCGCGGCGAGGCTAACTCTATTATTTCTCACTTCTTTCGGACATTTACGTCAGAGGGGGCGGAGGGTTAGAGGACGAAGGCGGTTTAATCGCCAGGAAACTAGGGTAAAAAGTTCCCATTCTCCACAACAAAGAGGCAGTTAGACACGCACCGACCTAAAGAAAGTTCCTTTTTGTCCTTATACCTCGGATAAGCGCAATGATTGGCGGTAACGCAAAGAATGCTGTATCATCTCGTGTTTAGGTGGGGTCCTTTGGCCTGAAATATCCTTTAAAATTGAATTAGTGGCCCCACGAAGTGCCAAACTGGATTAATCTTGGGAAAAAGGTGACAGGCCCTGACACCGATTAATCCTCTTGTTATCTTTCTGGTGTTGTTGGCCTTAAAAGGTTAAATTGATTGATCACGTGAAGTGTATCGGTTTATATATTGGTAACATAAATTGTATTGGCATAGGCTTGACGCTTACAGTATAAAAGAACTATTCGCTTCTTATGGAACGTTATAATTGCCAAACTCATCTTATTTATTGTTCAGACTGGAACCTCACTTATGCTTCTTTGTCAATTCTGAAAATGAGATAGCTACAATTATTGTTCTTGCATAAATAATGCGCCGTAAAGCGGTATTTAGCTCAGCGCAATAGTAGGCAACATGAAGCATGCGAATTCCCATGGAATGTTGCCAGCGACACAAAAATTTTTCAGTTTTTCTAATGAATAGGAAAGCGGTTAAAAGTATTTTAACAGAAAAGTTATATTTTGGAAACCAATTTTATTTGAAATTTTGGTTACAAAAGCTAATTGGTCTGTATTTCAGACAATATTAAGACACATTTATACGACGAACCTAGCAGTTCAATTGGATTTAGTAGAACTTTAAAAATGGCGAAGAAACCATACCCAACATTTTCTTTATGGGCAATATATTTTTAATTTAAATAAAAAAAATATATTTTCCGTCGATCGTTTATTTATGAGTCAGTTGAGTGAATAGGAAATCGTTTATTAAACAACTCTATTAATGCACGATTTCTATTAATGCATGATTTGTTATAGCCAATCACACGACGTAATGACGTCGTTTGATTGGCCAATCGAACATATGTGAAATGAAACCTTCCAATCAAAACATACCGCCCTCTAGAACTGTCAGTGTCAAATTACACAACTTGTCATATAACCTAAAAAGACATTGGCGAAGAAAAATTTCTGTAGGCGACGCTAGAAGAATACGATCGACGAAAAAGTTTTGTAACCAACTCGAATATTAAACGGCTATTAATGATCTCGACAATTAACGCTCTCGATCATTAATCGCTCTTTTTAATATACTTGTTGGTTAAATAACTATTACTCTTCATAAAATAATAGTTTATTTAAATTAGTTCTCACCTAAAAACCTATTATATACAGTTGCAGCCTGTTAAAGTTATATGCTGCGAATTATTAATACAGAATGCTGATGAATAAAACAGAAAATCATTAAAATGAAACATTTTCGTCAAGATTTATTATCACAATAGTGCCTTCTTGGTACGCTACAGTGACTTCTGCACTTATGTAATTAAACTTATGTGTCGGTATTATAAAATAAAAACTTACTTGTTCGTAATCAAATTATCAATTTGGTTTGAAAAAGCGATAAGCTAATGTGCCAAATAAGGCGAACTAATAAAAAATAATAACTAGCGCCCATTCGGTACGCACATGTAGCGAGTCCCCCAAAGAAGAAGATTTTCACGTGTTGCAAAATGCAATGTGAGGATGCATCAATGTTCGATGCATTCTCTATACGACTAGAATATTGTACAAATTTGTTGGTGAGAGAGAGACACAAAAATTTTCGATTCTCTTGCCAACCAGACTTACCAAATATTTAACATTTGGCTAATATTTGATATTTGGCAAGTATACGAGTATGAATTTAGAATTATCAAAATTGTCAGAAACTGCTTAAAATTTAACAAAATTGCAATTTTATCTAGGAGACATCAACGATAAGTGAGATGACGAACTGTGCTCAAATGCCCTCGAAAAAGATGCATTATGAAACATGATTTTTACATGTTTGAGTTTTGAAAATGTAGAGTAAGTCCACGTCCAATTAGTTTTATTTATACTGTTAAACCCACCCACACCGATAGATACCTCAAGATACTCCGCTCAGATCTCGTCTTTCCAACAAGTGGTTGTTGTTAAGGGTTCTCAGAGATGGCATCACCGTCAGAAAATGTATACATTGTTTGCCATTATTTATGCCTTATAGCTCTGACAGATTGTTGATATTGCTAAGGTAAGCGTATAAATACAAAAGGAAACTTGTCATGTGGGCAACAAACGATACACTAGGGTGACCTTGACCTACCGTCCCGATTTCGACGGGGCAAGCTAGATTTTTGTCTTTCCTGACAAAGAGTTCGGAATTTTTTCCGCCTTTTGGAAATTTTATTGTAATGCCAAGATACCCAAGTCACCACCCATCAACCAATAATTTGGTTAGCATAGAAAAATTTATGATGAACTTATATTTAAAAATATAGCGTAATGTTATTTTTTCATATATTTATAATGTTGTATGATTTTCCGTGAAAATAAAAGATTTATAATAATTGTTTAAGAAACAGCTCTTTATACCTTGTAAATTATTCCTTGTTTCTTTGTAATTTTTAAAATTCAATTTTGAAATGTACTTAGATAGTTTTATCTATCAAAAACAACCGGCATTAGTCAATATAAAACGAAGCGGAAAATTGTTATTATCGAACATGAGTTTGACTCAAAAATAAAAACTTAGATTTAAAATTAAATACATAAAGGCTCTCTTCTCATAAATTAAGCTGAACTTAAAAATATGAGAAGTTTAAGACCGAAGCCAAGTATAACAAACCAGGTTATTCTGTACCTAACAGAGAATTAAAATGGACTGGGAAATGTATCATTTTGTAACGTTGTTTCCTTATAGTAGTCGCTAATCACAAAGTCTTGCCCTCTTAGTTTGCTATATTGACGATATAAAGGGAATTAACTACGTGAAAACAAACACAATTCTGATCTGAATACATGTCTAACAATTTGGTAACTATTAATAATAACTAATTTTCGTTTCTACTATGCACGCATTGCAGCTAGCTGCTTCTCTAGCCCTTTCCTGCAAAACGATAATTTATAAATCTGGTTAAATAACAATAGTAGCTAGTTTCCCTTCACATAACTACAAGTTACCAGGGTGTGTATTAAGATTATGGCGATAAGAGGGTTAACTTAAATTGTTCCAGAGTTGGGACGACAAGAAAATGACTTTGTGACAAAACAAGTTGCGAACAAGTCGAAAACTCGGTGAGGCCGGCTAATTACAAAAGTTCCACACTCAACTGTTTCCCTTTTGTTCTGATTTATATGGTGTCCTGGAATTAGTATGTCCTCGGGGCATTCTGCAAAATCCACCGCAAAAAAAACTACTGTAGTTGCGAGATAAATGTGCGTTCCGTCAGACGTAATAGCTGACGTAATATTATTTTGTCATTCTGTAAAGGATTATATTTTAGTTAACTGTGTAGATGAATGATAATGCATATATGAAAACTAGAGAGTATATTATTGATATCTGTATTAATTTACAATAATTTGAAACAGTAATGTCATTAGAATGATCACTCTTCATTGACGTAAACGCACATTTATCACGATTTTAATATAATCGTCTTCAGCACGACTGTCGTTATTCAGTTTTGGTGAACAAATATTTTATGAAATCTCTGAGGTGATGGAATTACAAAATGTTGATGATATTAAAATTATTTTAGTTTTATTTGTTTGTATTTCATTTCTCCGCTAACGCCATTATATTTTACGAATTTTGTAGTCAGTGGCAGCGGCGTGCGTTGGAATTATTTCAAATAACGCGAGAGGCAATTTGAATGAATAATGTATTTAGTTAAATTCAATTACTTGCGGTGCTTTTTTAATGTAGTAAATGGTTTAAATCTCGCCACTATTCACTGAACTGAATCGAATTAATTTCGAAACGTGAATGCCAAACTAATGCGTAGACTGTACGACCTGATGACCTGACAACAACTTCACGCCAGCTACTATCATTGTCTAAACGGAATGTCAATACCTTTAACTAAAATTGCAAATTGTAATATAGGCCAAGCAATAGAGCTACAAATGATTGCTTTTTTGACATAAAGACTACCAGGAAGCCGCCAGTGCAAGACAGTCCGTAGCATATTCCCACTATGTTTCCTACTCGAAAATGCCATTTTTTAATTTTTTTATAAACAATTACCAACAAAAAATCGTTTTTCTTCCTTTTTTTATTGTAAAACTAAAACTATTGAAGCAATCTTAATGGTGCAACGGGGTGAACTGTAGAGAATTAAATTACGCAGAGAATGACAGGTCAAACGATCCGATCGGATAATTAGAACCGCAGAAAAGCTGGGAAAACCGGAAAATGTAGCTTTTTTAAAAAATTCATAACTCCGCCATTTTTGCGGTCGGATTAATAGTTTTCGCACAATCCTCATTTGAATTTTTTTTTGCAATATTTTTGCGGAGAGCTGGACGCGTTTGAGGTCGTCCGATTGCAATTTAAAAAACGGATTTGGAAACTAGACGTGAGCAGCAACAAAACGTCTATTCGATTTTTCGATAAACCCGTTTAAGTGGGTAATAAACTACTGAGAACATGAGCGAAAGCGCCCGCGCCCGCTAGAGTGGTCGAGTGATGGGGGAAGTGTGTTATTAGAGGGGAAACGTATCATGGTATATCTAGTAATACAAGCGCGCTACGCGCGCGTATTTCTAGACGCGCGCTTCCGCGCGTCGACCGCCTACCCCCATTACTCGACCAGTTTGGAGCGCGCGGCAGTTCTCGGTTATGTTTGCAAGCATTTTTCACCTATTTCGCAACATTTTAACGCAAAATCAGAATAGACGTTTTGTAGCACAATGCTTCTACTTTCGAAATACGTAAAAAAATTAAAATTAAACCACCTCCTATGCATCCAGGCTCGCCAAATCATATTGCATACAAGTATTTAAATCGCAATTGTGCAAAAGCTAATCATCGGACAACGCCTAGGCTGTCCACATTCAAAGTACCCATCAAACACTACTTTTACGCGAAAAGCGTCCGCTTCAACTTTGAAAATGGTGGAGTTATCAATTTTTGAAAAAACGCAGATATTTCCGGTTTTTTCGAATTTCCTCCGTTAATATTAATTCAATCCAATCCGCGCAGGGTTCATTTTTTTCGTCTTTTAATTCTCTTCAATTCGTCTGTTGAAAGCATCAAGTTTGCTCCACCGGTTCAGTTTTTACAAACGAAAACCCAAGAAAACACGATTTTTTGAGGTTTTTTGTTTATAACAAATTAAGAAATGATATTTGCGAGTAGGAAACACATCACAATACATCTGCGGACAGGTCCACGTGACCTGGAATCGTCGGCTTCCTGCTAGTATTTTTGTCACGCAAAAATCTCTATTGCCTGGTCTAATATACCAACAACACTGGAGGACAAATTTGAATTTGTTGATAACTTTAATCTCTCTATATACTTTTGTTAATTTGGACGTGCTGGTTTCGAATATTGCGATGTTGGTCTCGTTTTTGTTGGTGTTGGTAATAAATAAATCAAACAAGTTTCTTACAAAAATACAATTCATTTATGATTAATGTTCATTTATCTAACAAACACAGACAAAAAATACATTTTTCACGTCGGTTTATAATACAATTTTTAATAAGTAACTCATGTACACAAAATTCCAGATACTAATAATTAATTTAAATTTTGACGTCTAACAACTTTTGAACTACTTCGGCAATTTTTATGATTTGTTCGGCCGATTGTAAAAAAATCATGAGAATTGTGAAATGCTTTTATAATTTTGAAAAAAAAAATCAGATTAGTTATTATACTGCATTAATACAATTAATATATCTACCAAATTCAGTAAAAAATAAGGGGTTTCCATTTAAAAGAACTGTCGATGACTGCATATGTCAGTAAGAATTTACGGTTGGAAATTTATTTTTCTTTTAAAAATGTGTATTTTAATAATTGAAAAGCCTGAGAGAGATTCTTATGATTCCATACTAGACGCGCTATTTCTGTAACTGTTATTTTTTTCTTGAGACTGCTGGGGAAATTTCTATACCTGTTTGAATAATATGCTCTACGAGGATACCAAAAATAAATATAGTGTTATAAAAGTTACCAAAACCTTGTCGACCATTGTACTTGATAACAAGAGTGACGCGGGGAGTATTACTGAAGTTATCAATATGTTTTTATTCAATTAACTACCTCAATTTCAACAACACCTAGTGGCAGGTTGATTAAAAATTAAACTATATTAAATAGGATGGTTGACATGGAACAATATCATACAATATAAACTGTTCTATATTTTTGACATTTATAAAATATAAAAATCACTGTCAGTTATATTTAACCGACCCAACCTTCTTCCAAGCATCTGGAAAATTTCCCCTATTACGAAATGTACCGGAGGAGATCAAGTTAACGTCAGAATAAGTTTTGAACTCTCGGAAAATAACCTGTCGTGTCGCCCCAACATTTTACGAGGCGATACATTAAACTTTGCCAATATCGCGAAACAATATATCGGCGAAATTCAAGTTTTTGTTGAACGGGTCACGTCCCAGTCTCTCCGTAAATACTGAACCTCTGGAGTCAACTGGAAGTCAAATAAGTTTGCGTCCCAATACCGCCCGGTGGAAATATCGAGAGCGTTTTTCTATCAAAAGACACCGGCTTCAGCAATACCATGGACCACCAAATATAATAAAAAAACCTCTCAGAGCTCGGAGAGTAGGCGCAGAGGCAAACAGTATGCATACGTTGTTTGGGCCTCCATTTCCGTAATCAATGTTCATATCAAATATGCTTTGTGACAGAAACACACAGAAAGCTAGTTAGAAAAACAAATTGTCCTTACTTTTTAAGAGATAAGCTTGTTAAAATTCTAAATTTTAATTTTTTAATTTTTAAAATTTAATATCAGTTACGGCAGTTATCGTGTACACAGACGGACAGACACGGACATTGCTAAATCGATTCAGTTTTCAATGCTGATCAAAAATATACATACAAGTCTATGCCTGCTGCGCTTCCTTAAGGTTGTTACAAACGTTGTGACAAAGTCAATATACCCTACCACAGTAAATGGGGGGGTATAAATATTTGTGACATTGATCCATTCATTTTTTGCCTATATAGGTGTCCACGAAAGTGAACCAATTGCCTTTACATTAAATGCATGTTTTTGGCTTTAGAAAACCGTAAGCTGCACTGGAAATTATTTTATATAGCCATGGAAACTATAGCCATATCAGCTACTGTATATGAAACCTAGCATGAGAGTATACCCTTTCATGCTTCTGAACTTACATCAAATGTCCAACACTAATATTAAGTCATCACAATGTAGTCATGTCGATGTCGGAAACGTAGACTCACGATAAGAAAAAGGCTTACCGCTGTGTTTGTGGCACTACAACTCAAAAACTATTCAAAAAATTTTGATGGGATGATTGTTGGATTATGCCAATGCCTACCATAGGATCGCTACCAAAAAAATCAATCTACAACTGAACCGAATCATCAATATCGGATGAGCGCCTCGAGCAAAAAATCAATTTTGAAATTGTGATACATTTTTAGTGGTGCGTTAATTTTGACGCGCAATGATGATGAAAATCTAAATATAGTTTTCTTGCGATCTTTTTGTTTTCTATTTCTTGTTGTCTCTCAGGGCTTTTAACAGCCCTGTCATTTTAGACCTAATTTGACCAAAAACTTGAAAAAGAAATAAAAAACTCAGGCAAATTAGGATCTTCTTGTACCTTCTATTTAATACCCTGACCATGTAGTAAAAGCCCTAAAAAATCGGAAGTATATAGCGTTTTTCTGCTAATATGCTACCAGACTCCTCTGGAATACCATGGAGTATTCATTCCTCTGAGCCGTAGAATTCGAGAATTTGAGAGAAATTAGCAATTTTGCAAACAAATTTCAGTTTGATCTATGCGAAACTAGTTCGACCGAATCAGGCATAACTAGTTTATTCTAGGCCACCCTGTTTTAACTTGGTAGGTAAACGCATACTTCAGGCCAAACTGGTATGGACTATAATTTTTTCGCGCGTTTTTCAAGGGTCGTGTTTTTTGAAGCTCGTGTTATATGACGCGGGTGTCTTAGACCCGTGATTTTTCCGAAGCGCGAGTTTTCTAACGGGCTTGTTTTTTAATCCAAGTTTTCTGTTTTCTGACAAGCTTACCTTTTTGACGCGCGTGTTTTGTGACATGCACGTTTTCTGAAGCGCCAGTTTTCTGACACGCGTGTTTTTTTTTGCATTTTTTCTGATATGCAGTTTTTTGACGCGCGAGTTTTCTGACGTGTGCATTTTCTGATAAACTTGTTTTCTGACGCGCTTTTTCTTGCGCTTTCACCCGTTATGACGGGTCAAGGAAGCTCGCGCGTAAAAAAAACACCTACCTTAAACACACGCAGTTCAGATAACACGCGCGTCAGAAACACGAGCTTCAGAATACTCGCGCGTCATAAAACACGCGCTTCAATAAACACGCCCCATAAACACGCGCTTCAGAAAACGTTCTCTACAGCAAACGTGCTTTAAAATGATAGTCCATTTCAAAACCGTTAATCAAAATCAGTTTGGCCTAGGATATACCAGATTGACCTGACGTATGCGTTTGCATACAGGTTCAACTAGTTTGGCCTAGGATAAACTAGTTGTACCTAAGACGCTTTGGCCGAACTAGTTTGGCATAAGATCGCACTGGTTCTGTCTGAAAACCGGTTTCTCCATCTTTGTTCCCCTGTTCCTCGCACGAACCAGACACACATTATCCCGATTAATTTTATAACTGGTTTCTAGGATATGCCTGTATAAATTAGAAGAAGTCCTCTGGCTATGTTCCAATAATCTTTTCACCAGAGTTCTTCCTGTCAGTTGATGGAGTAGACTCCTAATATCTTTTGTCTTTGATAATATTCTGTTTGTTTTAAATGCTGCTATCTTTTTTATTAGTATTGTTAAATTTAAGAGATAGATATCCTTTATTCAACCAACAATTTATTATTATTAACTATTTCTACTATGATATGAAGACCTCTCCTTTTGTAGATTATACAATGATAGGTTGTCCTTTCTAATGAAATTAATATTTACTATTGGCACTAGGTGTGATTTTTGTGGCCATTCGTAATTAAATATGTCCTTAATTTTAATTAATAGAACAGAACTAAAGATACTATTCAATACTACTATCGGTTGCAAAAGTATTGAGCCCCGTGTTTGAAGGCTAGTAACTCTGAAACAGCTGAACAAAAAAAAATTAAATAAAGTGCGTTATACTCTTGAATCATTTCAACATAACAGGAGTGACTATCAAAATTTTCTGCCCGTCGGTTTAGGCACGAGCACGTGCGAAGTAAAAAAAGATACCCGCTCTTTGCGGTTTTAAAATAATTCTCGACCTTCCGATTTTTTTCTCCTAAACCACTTACTAAAAAAATTTTTGTTCAGGTTACAGTACTCTTCTATAGATTGGTCTTTTTAGTTTCTTGATTTCTTATGTAATAAAGTCTGTAAGCGAGCTTTTTATGGACGTGGATATCTCAGAAACGAACAATAGCAGGACAACGCAGTTAGCACGTAAACAAGCCTTATCTATTGTGATACTCATCCATTGATGTATAATAACATAAAAGTTATTTGAGAATTTTAAATAGGGAAGATAATGTGATCGATCCGGTGCGCAGGATTGTTCTCCTCGGGGAAAGGGGATAAAGTGCGCGAAACGATGCGACGCTTTTCGCGACGATTTCAAACAATCAACTCTCAGGACCGTATTCCATATTTTTGTCATTTTCTCGTTCGGTTTTATTTTTAAACTAGCAGAATTGATTTTTTTTTTAGTTTTGGAATTGTATATCTATTCTGTTTTTTGATTTATTATTATTCCACAACATTATTTCTGCCAAGAATCAGTCATTGTTGTTTCAATTGCGATAAGTATTTGTCCTAAACTTTGAACGAATTGTGCAGTTTCAGAAGAACCACCAACATTGGAACAATATTGCGGCCACTTCTTTGTCATTATCTGTACTATTGTCGTTGTAGTGTAATCAGTCGTCATCATCATCATCAACACAATTTTGCCATATCTCTTTTGAAGCAGTGCTTTGTTACATAAATTTAACATATTTTTAATTTCAAATGTATTGTAGCTTTTTTCACCTTTATTTTGTACAAACGCCCTGATTAATTCAATTGCAATGGGCTACAGGTAATCACAATAATTTTACTTCTCATGATGGTGATTTTTTGACAGATACAACAGATCTGCTTTAGTTATTTGAGAAAGGAAGTTCTAACATTGATAATTAATCGTTTTACTTCCTTGGAATAATACTTCAGCATTCTTGCTCAATACTTGCAGAACACGTACGCATGCAACGCAGTTACTCAAGAAATTTTATTGAATGAATATTTATGTATTTATGTTTTGATTTACATGCTGTAGTCGACCTCAAATCCCAAGCCGCTGACGACTGCGTTGAACGACGTGACGTACTTACGCGATGTACCAAAATTATATCGAATATTTATGTCGCTTTATAAAATTAATGAACATCTGAAATGTGTTTCTATTTCAATAGTCTCATTAAACAAAATTTTGCGATTGTTTTCGTACCTGTCTCGTTATCGTGCTAATACTCGTTGCCGAGATATCCGCTTCCATGAAGATTTTGTTTATAGCCTTTATTGCAAAGAAAATTGGTAAGATACAAAAGCCAATCTGTAGACAAAATCTTGAGTTATACTCTGTGTATATTTGATTTTATTAAAAAGTGCTAAAATCGGGTACATTTTTACACTTTTTACACTCTCGCGCTTCTGTCTAAACCTAGGAGCAGAAAATGTTGATAGTCAATTATATTATGTAGAAATGATTCAGGAGTATAACACAGTTTGTTTCAATTTTGTTTGTTCGGTCGTTGCAGAGTTACAAACTTCCAATCACAGGGCTCAATACTTTTGCAACCGATAGTAGCCTCTATTTTGTAGAAATACGTTCATATATTGTATAAAAATATACAAACAGACTGCTATCTCTATTTATTCGCGTTGTAAATGACACTGACATGGGGTGACAAGATGCGACGTAGCAAAAGCGAAAGGGGATTAATTGGCTGCCAAGTTATCAGTCAAATGTTCGTCCTTTTTCTCGCCCTATTTGTCTATTCACCTTGAGGTATCGAAAAAAGTCCATTAATTTGGGTTGTCTGTAAACAGACAGTGGGTAAAGTAGATATCGATAAACAATTACGTACTTGAAACGATCAGTTGAAAGTTTAAGGACAGTCGTTAATAACTCGCCTCTGCTTTCAATGTCATAAATAATTCAAGTTGAGTAGCATCGACAGTATCCATGACTCCATGTTAAATGCTCCCTTGGTTTTATCGGCCACTCTGTAGTACTGAAAGGAAATGGGGATATGGTAAATACTAGAAAAATAGGGATATATCGAGTGTGGTCGATTTAAGAATTCGTTTCGTCGGTGACTTTAAAAATAGGTTTGAAGGACAGGTCGATATGATAATAAAGGGCCTTTATGGGTTTCCGGAGCGCGTCTAAATAATTAATCTGGCAAATCGATTGTCATTCCACTATCTGATGGTCACTGTTAATGTTAAACTACTTCAATCGTTTGCCGTTGGCATTGGATATCACAATGTTTTTCCACGAGATATCAATATGTTTGTCGTTTATTCGATATTTGTTTTTTTTTGTTATTTTGAGGTTTTTTAAATATTATGGAAAATATACAGGGTACCAGGAAAGGATACACTATAAATTGTCGATTTGATCTCTGCAAACATCAATTCAAGAAAAGGTCTATGTCTGGTCAGTTGCTAAATGGGCATAACTCTGGAGAGTATAATTCCCCTTCAACCACAACCAGATTAAAGCGAGAAATCGTGGATGAAAATTAACAACATTACACTGGACTAGATGTTTTGTGAGTGGTACACAGCAATTTTCGTTCTCAATGCGACGACTATTTGCCTTGGGATGGAGTATTTGTATTATCAAACTTCATAACCCTTATTAACACAACACCGTATTCATTGAAATCCGTTCCGAATTTTGTGACATTTGACTATACGCTACGTTTAAACTTTCAGCTAATTGATACGGTTACGCGATTTATAGCACCCAGGTGTTTAGATATGATAATACATTTTTCACCGGTGCTACTTAAGGTGGTTTGTACTATTTTTGCCCTGCAAGCCATCGACGAGCCGAATGAGTTAGAACTATTCAAACGAATTAGGCGACGCGTAGACACACTAAATAGTACACGTCAGCTACTGCGAAATGGAACAGAAAAGTGGGCGTGCATTTGTTTCGAGCAATAAAGTGGGGGACATTGTCTGGCGACATGCCGAGGGGTATGGAAGGATATCCTAGCATTCCCAGCTTGGAAATAAATCATATAAAATAAATGCTTGAAACAAATTATGGATACCTAATATTTTTATCTAGTTATTTTAACGCCGAATAACAGTAGAACTACTTTGACTTGATTATTTTTCCGGTACATAGTGAGAATGAAGCTCAGTAAGATTGTCACTTGCTTTTAATTTTGTTCTTCTTTTATAGCATCTACCCGTCAACCATTGTTGCTTTTAGAACCGGCGGTCTATTTTTATAGGATTCCTTATATCGAAAAACCAAGACAAAGCTATTTATCAATTTTGGACAAAATAAGTAATAATAACCAAAATAACTATTGATACTTCATATTTACGTGGTGACAAAGATTATATTTTTATTCATGTAAATCGGTGAGGATTGAATTTTGTGAATTCATCCTAATAAACGTTTATGGTGATGTGTGGTATTTATCTTCAATAATCTGGAGCAATTAATTTATGAACAAAAAATGCGCTAAGCCCATGCAAGAAGAGTAGCAAATTTCCGAAATCAAATCAAACCACTTTCTGTTTCGGGCTGCAAAATCGGGGATACAATTTCATTTAATATTTATGAGAAACATTTAATATGTATTTAGAAAATAAACTGCTTCCGGGTTATGCCGTGTGTCAAGATTTGTTAATGCTGACGTTTCGCGAACAATGTTGCTCGCTTCTTTAAAGCTAATTGAATACTGAAGACCTACCAAGAAAGTCTCCCTTATATACCTGTATTTACACCTCACTGCGCACATCTGGAGCTACTGCTCCATGTGTTTTTCCACCTTACCGCGTTAGGATCGAATTTCCAGACCCTACTAATGTCAGGACCGCCCTCGCGATTGATGTTGTCAGGATGCGGTTGACCGCAGTTAGCAATCTGGAATGGGACAAAGGACCAGGGTCCTGATTTGCCAAGTTTTCTGGACAATGACCCAAAGTGATTGCATTTGAAATGTCCAACAAATACTGTTGGTCTTTGCTCAACAAATTTCTGTCCATATCAGGAATCGATCATAATGGGTTCATAATCGACCACAGGGAGTTTTTCACAGCAAGTGAGCTGCTGCTCTATTGGCCTACTAAAAGATTTAAGCCCTGCAGTTTGACCATCAATATGTTGGACAATGTGGCGAAATGGAAGCTCATTAAAATGTAGGAAAAAAATTTACGCTGGCGAATAGAAGCCCGAGTTGGTGTGGTGGAGGGGTGCGGCAGAGTAAGGTAGGGTGGGTCCATTCCACGGTTCAATCTAGTTCAAACCTGTTCAATCTATTTGAAGTGAGTTCTGGTTCGTTTTGTTCTAGCAAAACGAGCGAAGAGTTACAAATGAAACATGCGAAATATTGGTGAATTTCTGCTTTTTCTAAGACGTTGTGCGAACGGAAAAAAAGTAGATTATTGATCGGAATGTAATTTATTTAGGTTATTTGAACCTTAAAACAATCATAAAAAACTAAAGCGTGCTTATTAAGTTTTAACTAACTAAAAAAATTACAATTAAGGCGCGAATTTTGCGATTTTTCATTAACTTTAAGTACGATGCGCGAACGGAAGATGTTAACCGATTTAATTTTTTCTTTTGCGTTCTTCTTCTTATTACCAATGGCAACTTTTCCGCACTAGAGCGTTTCGAAAAAAGAAAATTTATTTTTTTCCACCCACTCTAGTGTACAAGCCGCCTTAATATTTTGGAACACTAGTAATAGATTTCTTTAAGGCTCCGTTCTGAAAACATCGCAACTCCGACACGAAATATTTCGTTGCGATGTTTTTTTTTGCTGAGAGTGATCAGGCTGTCCCCAACCAACGTCAATCCGTAGTCACCAGTTATAGGCGGTGTTTAAAGCACCTGACGTCTGCTGTCTCCACCGGGCAGCAGTAATATGGGCAAACATGGGCAAATAAATACATTTCTGGCAAATACGCTTTATTATCGCAATTATAATGTTTGGGTTAAAATTGTACTTAAATAAAAAATCTATTTTTGTATCATAAGTTGGGCTAGATGTTTTATATTTGAAAAAAATCCAAAGGTGTAGAATTAAAATTAGTTTTTATGTTTTCAAAAAATTAATTTTCATCGAGCCCAACTCGTTATTTATCTACGAAATTACACTGAAGATTTCATAAACGTTGCACAATAAATAGCGTTTTTTATTGAAAACGCGTTTTACAACTGGGTCTTAAATGATTAGTACTATTATGTAAAACATACACGTGATAACAATTTAATCAAATCTGATAACAACAATTTTTGTTGCACCAAGAAACGTTTGATGGCAATCGATAAACGATTCTCCGTATTCAAGGCACATAGCTACTAGCTACTGATTTTTTTCTGTTTTTCTTTTTCCAATTGTGATTTTTAGTTTGTGAATATTTATACTTCCACTTTTTAACTGATGCAGTTTACAATAAAAAAAAGTAATTTAACATAACTTGTCAAGATTTTTCCCAGACATCCTGGGAGAAAGACACAAATAGATTTATTAAAAAAATATCTTTGCGTACACTTTTGGTTGGGCATTACAAATAACGTGCAAAATCCTCGTCGATATCCTGTCTGCGTTGTGAGTTACGGTTAACAATACGGTTAAATATGACCGTTTTGACTTCTTTAACAATATATTTCTCTCTGTTGTTCGAACGACAATGGACGTTTTCAACTTGTGGTGGGTGGTCCATTCCGCATACCAAGTATTTGAAAACATAATTGAGTATCATTTTGTGTAATAAGATATCAGTTTTGGAAAACAATTTACATACACAATTTTGCACTTCTTCCTAACAGTTTCTTGTCAATATCTTCCTTCCCTTGGTCTGGTGAGAGTGAAAGAGATGGTAAAATTGCTAGATCTCAACACATAAATACATTGTTTCTCTCTTGTGCCTTTGACATTTTTCTATAGCTATAACATGAAAATGCCAAATTTTTTGTAGAAACTTAGGAGATCTAGGAATCAAGATGTGGTTAAAAAGACCATAATATTATATCGGTGGAACAAGTTGACAGCTACGGATATTGTGCGTACAAATTTGGAAAACGTACTGGGTATCATATAGAAACAGTTCACTCTTATTATTTACCGTATGTTCAGTATGACCTACTGACTAAATACTTCCTAATTAACTATTGAGTACTCACTTAACAGTTAACCAAGCATTTATGTATATACTTACACAGTCAATACACGTACGTTTCACCGATTTGGGTCACTAATGATAACGGGATCATATAAAGATTACGAAAATCAATTTATTTATTTTTTCTTTGAGGAAATTATCATTTATGAAGTCACTTTTATAAAGACCACAGCCACGTACACATTTATTACGTGGCTAATCTGTAACATATAAGCTATCATGGACAACGCTCGAATGCGGAACTTACTAATCTAGAACTCGAATCGTGAACTAGGAAAATCCATTACCTGGGCCTATAGGCATGTAATCAGAATTTTGTTCGTGTATTTCCACTCTTTTTCAACACGCTCCGATCTCATTCAGCTTGTATTTAAAAATTAGTTAACAGATTGAACCTAACCAGGACTAATCTTCTTGTACTATCATGTATTCACCAATTGATGACAATAGAGGTAATTATTTGTTTGATAGCCTACTAATTGTTTAGTAGGTATCGTACAGGTCAAAATATTGTATAAAATATTATACAAATAATTTATAGTAATTAAGTACGATACATTATTTAAATCGTCCTTGTAGGACGTTGATTGATTATTATCTCCACCTTAACCGTCGTATAGAAATCGGGTCACTAGTGACCCAGAATTAACTTTTATACCTTTTATATGTATACAGTAAGTGAAGGTTACGCAAAATGACGAATCGGTTTGCAAAATCGGTCTACACTTCGGTACAGAAAAAACCGGACACCTGCGGTTTTGCTAAACTTTGATGTTGAATAACAGTTGTAATTAATGATGGATCTTGATGATCTTTTCAACATTTGAAAAAATAATGGAAGCTTGCAGTATTTTATGCTAGGAGAACGAAAATGATATTCTGGTGCCTCAACATTGAGACACCCTGTGGGGAAATTAAGGATGCTTGTCACAAAAAGTTAATCAGTTACAGAAATACTTGCCATATTTAGCGTTTGCATTTAAAATTGCACAGCTTTACTTGAAGCTGTGATCTTCAAATTCAGATATTAGGATGAAGAAAAAAGATGTTGATAAGGATTTTTATCAGAGTACTGGTGAACCCGATCGGGTTCCTTAACAATTCTACTGGGTGTCACTTTGACCACTTGTATGTAATGGGTGGGTAATATTGGATGAGTCTATGAATCGGAATCCCCAATTATCTCACAGATCTGGCAGAGATCTAAAATTGTTTTCGAATAAGGAGTAAATGTTAGTCACCGGCCTCAAAAGTTCGACGAAACTGAGGCGCGAGAGGAGGGAACAAGCCGCGCACACTGTACACTCCGCAGAAGATGCAAGCAACGCACGCACTGATTAATTAGGGGAACGGCGCCGGCGGTATCGTTCTTTTGAGGCAAAGATCAAAGGGGCCGTGCGGTGTCGACTGGCGACTGGCGCCGAACCGTTTCCTAATAATTTTGTGTATGTGACTATCGCATGTTCTGAAATGCTTTTCTTGTATATTTTAAATGCAAATACAATTCCACAAAACAATACAGTGATACAAATTAATTAATTGCTTTATTGAACTATTCGCTATTATTGGTGGCTGTAATGATACCACATATAAATGAATTTGAATATTTTAGTCATTATACATTTCAGTAGGTACATATTTACTTACGTTTTCTATTTCCATTCCAATACTTTTGTTTTCAGATCGTTTTGTTTTAATAAATAGATGCAACAATGATACTTTTATTGAATAACAAATTACTATACAAAATCCGAAGTATTCTTATAAGTAAATGCTAAAAGTTTACAAGAAAAAACATATTTTGGGTATATTTTTTCTAGAAAATTGATATTTATTTATTTTATTGTATTATTTTTATATAAATACGATTGCGCATACAGTAAACTCTCCTATAACGCGGTTCCTACAACGCGAATTTCTACCAACTCAATCAAAATTTTGCGACTACAGCTTCATATAACGCGATTATCGTACAATGCGCATGCGTCTAAGTTTGCGATCCTCAAATTCCTATAACGCGTTTTCATAAAACGCGTAATATTAAACCGCGTTGTAGGACAGTGTACTGCGTACATACGTAGTGCAATTTAAATTTTACTCTTCAAATATGTTGAAGTATCTTGTGAATAAAGCCTGATTTAGCCAATCGGATGTCAGATTTGGGTTCAGCGCATAAAAATACTTTGGAAATGATGTACCGCAAGCAATCAATCAATACTGTGTAGTCGTTTTTGTCACATTTACATACTTAGTACATGACATGACGTATTAGGCGCAAGAGTTTCGGTTAACGGATGTGTAACACCTTTATAAACGTTTTTGCCATATATGGTAATCCGGCACGCTTACACCTATAAGAGAGTATTGCTCAAATTAACTAGCGAAGTTAATTAGCAAAGAATTACACTACACGTATAATATCTACATGTTGTACAACAAGTCGAACTAAACCCAACCCTACATAGATTGCGATTGCCCTGAATGAATTGCCAAGCGACAAGTGTTTGGTATTAAGATTATTTTCTAAATCTAAATACCAATATATTTGAAATTCTATGACGAAAAATAAATGACTGATTAAAAATTAAATTACTTGTATGTCCTTATTAATAATTTATTTAACTCCTATTAATTATTTAGTAGTTGTAACATTGTAAGTAGGTATTGCGGTTGTTGATTATTCTTCGTTCCGTGTGTCGTACGGGGACTGCACTATAAATCCTCGCGGGAACATGCGCTCCTAATTTATAACTCGCTCTTTGCTGTCTTCGTAGAGTCCATCAGGACGGCAAAAAATTATTTCTCGTATTCGGTTTCTAGCCTATTTTGGTCGAAATTCAACAATTCATGTTGCTCACATACACTTCCGCAAGAACATGCTGTCCTAATTTATAAGCGAGTGGCTGCTATCTACGTAGCACCAGCACGGTAAAATTTATTTTTCGTGTGGCTTTCGTTTGCCGGGCGCGGCGCCCTACACCTCCCGTGTCAACATGCGATCAATATTTTTGTTAGGCCGAAATTGCTCAATATTTGTGATTCCCCTGGCTGACGTATTCATGCTGCTGCTTCAGACTGTACCATTTGAATTTGATTGGTCGAAGAAAATGATGTGGTGTTTATCCAACAAATGGCTGCACCGTACGACGATAAAATATGTTATTCTCGTCTCATTCACATGTTCAAAAAACCAAAGGTTAAATCATTACAACATTCATATTTTGTTGTCATTTTTTTTACACAAGTTCATGAAGGCTCTATACAAAATGTTGTAATATTGCTTTTTTGATATTTGGTTCTGATTTGGAAAAAAAAAATAACAAAAATTACCAATTATTGGCTTCTTTAGCAAGGGTAAAAAACAAAACAACAACGCAAATGAAAAAAGTGGCATTCGTACCCGGTGTAATACACCTTTATCTATAATTTAATGTATTACACGTGAGTATTAACACACAATTAAGCTCAGTATGTTTGGTTTTATGTAGTGTTGTTTTGTAGTACGCTACTACCTCTAGTGATTCCTCTTAAATGATCTCTAAAATGCGGTACTGTTCTTATTATCTCAAAATTTGGGAGCGAAAGTACATAGTGAGGTAAACTGCTGAAGGATAACGATCCTGTCACTTAGTTATATTTCATTCCTTCATTTCGTCCCTTTCTCCAGTTTTCAACCAGCCTGTAGAAATTCTACATCGCTTATTTCTTTCTCCTTTTATGTTCAACACACTTCAATATAATCGATATAACTTGTTTAATACTGGTACCACGCTCGAGAGTCCTTAATGCCCTCGCAAGTGCGCTCGTGTGTGATGAAGATCTTCGATTTAACCTTTCCTTTATTCTTAGAATACTTATTTTATAAGGATCAGAAGAACTTCTAGAACTCATGTTGTTGTTTTCGTAGATAAAATCAAAATAATAAGAAAGTCTGTTACCATAGGGGTGCACTATACAAGGTGAGACTTATGATGTAGGTCTTACCATTTATCTTTGGAATTAAGAATTATCGGATCTCAAATATTAGTATCAAGAACTAGAAAAAAATACCTGTAAAGTAAAAATTATTTTCTTAATTCATGAGTGACGTAACAAGCTGTCAACCTTATTTGTATTTTTTAATTGTGAAAGAATTTCCCATGCTCTTTGATATATTTCTTATAAACAAATGAAATTAACGTTGATTAGCAGTCTAAATATTATTGAACAATAAAACCATTTGTAATATTTAAATGTTCTATATCCAAATGTATGATATTTATTATTATTATCATTATTATTATTATTATACAGAATGTTGCATTAAGCCTGGTGGAAAGAATAAGACTTATTTTTAACGTATTTTATAATTTATTGCAAATACCGAAACTGATTTTATTTTTACCTGTAACACGTTAACTCATAAAAAGATAATACCTTTTTAGATATTCAATTGTTCTTGAAAAAATAGCGGTTGCAATCCATATATCTATGAAGGACTTTTTGCAGATATTGTTATACAAATTTGTCGGATAAAGACAATACGAATAGGTAGATGCTGATACTGAAAGATATTCGATATTCAGGCTATACAGGGCGACTGTTTCACGCAACCATTTTCAAATTGCTTTTACTTTTTCAATAGAACATCCAATATATTATTTGCTGATTAATGGGTAATAATACCCTTTAAGCTACCTTTAATTTTAATTAGAAATTAATACATGTGACCCGAACATCACATTGCCGTCACATTGCTCTGGATACAGGCTATTAGGTAGTTCGATGGTAATATTAAATATGGTCTAAATGCCCTCCTCTTTCACCCCATAAAAATGTACGTCGGACTAACAAACATTCTGTATGCAAGGCAATATTGTGGTAGATACTACAATGAGGATTAACTATTATATGTATAGAACGTTTCTATTAGAAATCTCACTGAATCACACTGTATGGTGTATTAATTTCTTTGGATACCGGCATCTATACATATTGGTTTTGGTTATTATCTGACAAAGTCAATATCTGCAAGATATTACACTGTTACAAAAAAAGAAAAACGAAATATACTTTTCACGAGACTTAGCGGAAGTTGTCGAGTTGGTAGAGCTGAACATAATGGCATTGGTGACATTTTTCAAACACCCCAAAAATATCGACTAACCGTTTTTGGGTACTTGCACGTGTATAAAAATTCATAACACCACCATTTTCTATTCGATTCCAAAATAAATGAAAATGCAAATGAAAGAGGAAGCATAGACCATTATAAAGATGTACTGTTCGGTCAGATCCAATAACAAATTGAAAAGTTATGAACGTTCAAGGTCAGCATTTCAATTGTTTTCAGATTTTTTTAATTTTAACAACATTTTGATGACCTCTTTGAATCCGTAATATTTTTTTGCAACTCTTTTATTGAAAGCCCATTTCAATTTGCGTCTAATACGCGTTTGTTTATTAGAATCAGTTGAAATTTAACAGAATTAACAAATTTTATTGACAGGCTAATAAATCCGTACTCTTTATACACATTAATTAGACATTACTAGCACTTATATTTACAATGTTTTTCTAAAATTATAACACTATTTTTTCTTTTCCTTTTTGTTGTTACCTGCCAGACTATCACAATATGTTACTAAGCTCATTAGAGTTTACGTTCACTACATTTCCATTTATATTTGGGTTCAAAATAAATTGCACCAACAGTAAAATTTTCACTCGCTTATTGGAACAGTACTGAGTTATTATCGTGATTTATGAATAACAAAAAAGACAAGAAATACAACAAATGCCTCAACCACTGAGTTATTTTTTTACTAATTGTAGCCGATGCTGCTTGTCCACAAACAATCCGCAGACGAAACAAAACTTATTGCGATTGTCATACATTTTACTTTTTATATTCGCACTGAAGCATGCACTAAAGCCGATATCTTATATCTTAGATCTGATATCTTGGATTAGTTTTATTGTTTTAAAATTTTATTGTTTCATATGCAATTTGGTGATACTAAAGACCTAATAGTCCTAATAGTATACACAATTGTAATAGTTTAGGATTGTCGATTAATAATTTTACGATATTTCGGTACAAGCCAAATAGTAATTAATAACATAGATAGACTAAAATACAATAAAACAAGGTAATCAACAAACCAAATAATGTAAATCAAGAGTACGGATTTATTACGGTCGGGCCTTCTGCCTAATGTGAATGTAAGGACAGTGATTAAACTTCGATAACTCAGTCAAATTACAACAGATTCTAATAAACAAACTCGTATTAAACGCAAAATTAAATGGGCTGTTTGGACAATCAATGTAAGGAAGCAAGATGTCCAGGAAGTGAGGTCAATGTATTTGAATAAATACAACCAGATACAACTTCAATTACAATATATGACAAATTACTGAAAAAGTACATAACAACGTAACAAAAAATGTTTTATACTATGCCACAACATAGCCCGGCGCGTTGAACGGCACGTTCAACCATCAACATCTCCATCTAGTGGTACTGGCAGGGGACATAGGTAACGTACTGCTCGCTTGATCAAACCAAGTGCAGTGCGGACAGTGACCACACGCACAACGCCATCCAATCCTGGGTGCAAATGTTCAATGCGTCCAATTTTCCATTTGGATGGTGGAACCTTGTTCTCCCTTATTAGAACAATTGCGTTCTGTTTAATGTTCGCTTGTGGCGTATTCCACTTGGCCCTTCCCTGAAGTTCTGCGAGATATTCAATTGACCATCTTCGCCAGAAGTGTTGTTGAAGTTTTGATAAATATTGCCATCTGGAGAGTCGATTTGTTGGCACTTCGGTCACCTCTTCATCAGGTAAGGCGGTGAGGCGACGACCGGCAATAAAATGAGAAGGTGTGAGTACGTCAAGATCAAGAGGAGAAGATGAAAGCGGATAGAGGGGACGAGAGTTAAGAAGACATTCTATTTCTGTGAGAACAGTTAAGTGCTCTTCATATGTGAGAATGGCTTCAGCTAAAACTCTCTTTAGGTGATGTTTAATTGACTTTACTCCTGCTTCTGCCAATCCATTGAAATGTGGAGATGATGCAGGAGAAAAGTGCCAATTTATTCCCACAACAGATAAAGATTTACTTCTGTCTGTGCTGTTTGTGTTAATAAATTCAAATAGCGATTGCAATTCGTTATTTGCACCTATAAAATTGGTGCCATTATCGCTGTAAATATTGTTGGGTATACCTCGTCTGGAGCAAAATCTGCGAAAGGCTGCTAAGAAAGCCTGGCTGCTTAGGTCAGACACTAATTCTAAATGAACAGCCTTTGTCGAAAAACACACAAATACGCATATATATGCTTTATTAATTTTGCATCCACGACCTTGTCTATCCTTGAGCTTAATTGGCCCGCAGTAATCAACTGTACAATTAGTAAATGGTGGTGCAGGAGTTACTCTCAATTTCGGTTGATCTCCCATTATTGGATTGTAAGTGTTAGCATTCTGCCTGCAACAAGTAACACAATTTTTGGTTGTTGATCTCGCAGTGACGCGAGCAGAAAGTGGCCAAAACCTCTCTCTAATTATGGCAACCAGTAAATTAGGTCCACAATGTAAATTTTTTAGATGTTCATGTCGGAACATCAGTAGAGTAAAAGGGTGAGACTTAGGTAAGATAATTGGGTGTTTCTTTTCATATTGAAAAGAACCTTTGCTAAGTCTGCCTTTAATTTTTAAAAGACCGTCCGAGTCAAGAAATGGAGTTAATGCATATAGGTGACTATTTTTCGGACATTCATTCTTTTTCAGTAAACTCTGATATTCATTATGAAAAGATTCAATTTGAACGACTTTTGCCAAAGTTTTAATGGACTTTGTACGTTCTTCGGCTGTAAGGAACGTTTTAGTTATTTTTCCATTTTTTCGCCAATTCGTTAGAACTCTTAGAATCCAACCAGTGATGGAAATAACCGTGTTGAAATTTGAAAACTTTGAACATAAGTTACTTATTTCATTCGGTATGTCTGAAGCTATTAAAACGACATGTTTCGGTTTTCTAAGTTCAGGTAACGGATCTGATATGATATTTTGACATTTTGGCCAATATTCGGATGGTTTGGATAGCCAGTCTGGGCCATGCCACCAAAGTTGATTAGATAGAATTTCTTCTGGACGCATGCCACGAGACACTAAATCAGCTGGGTTACTACATGATGAGACGTGTCTCCAAGAATACCAGCTTGTAAAATCTAAAATTTGTGACACTCTATTACGCACAAAAGGTTTTAATTGGTTTACTGGTGTTTTGAGCCAACTTAAAACAACAGTTGAATCACTCCACAAGATGCACCTGCTGAAAGAGATTCGACTTACAGTTGTTACTTTGTTTGCGAGTTCTGATAATACCAAAGCTCCACAAAGTTCAAGTTTCGGTATGGTTAGCGCTTTGATGGGTGCTACTCTTGACTTGCCTGTTAACAGTTGAACAGACACATTTTCTAACTGATCTGTAGACCTAATATAGCATACTCCACCGTAACCTAATAAACTAGCATCGCAAAAGCCATGTATTTCAGTGATGACTGTATTCGGCAAACGCGTACATCTCGGGATTCTAAGCGAATTAAGAAGTGTTAGTTCTTCACGGAACTTTATCCACTGTTCGTATAGTTCATCCGGAAGTATTTCATCCCACGTTAAATTGTATTGCCACAATTGCTGCATAAATGCTTTTGCTTTAAAAGTTACAGGTGTAATTAATCCAATTGGGTCAAACATTGATGAAATAGAAGAAAGCACATTTCGTTTCGTTTCTTTATCAGTTAAAGATGGCAAGTTAATTCTAATACCTAACAAATCGTCAGAATGGAACCATATTAAACCGAGTGGCTTGGATACATCAGAATGTTCGGAAATTGTTAAGTGGTCAATGTTGTTGCCTATCGAGTTACAAATTTCTCGAGTTATATAAGAGTTATTAGAGACCCATTTTCGCAATGGCATTTTTGCAGAATCCAAAATTTGGCAAATTTGCTTTGACGTTTGAATTAATTCCTCTTCAGAATCACTACCCGTTAACAGATCATCTACATAGAAGTCTTCTATTATTGCTACAGACGCATTAGGAAAAGTGTCTTTTGAATCTAATCCTAACTGATGCAAACACCTAATTGCTAAATACGGGGCGCTAGCTGTACCGTAGGTCACTGTACGAAGCATGTATGTCTGGATCAGTTAGGATTAGATTCAAAAGACTGTTGTGGCATAGTATAATAGTATATTACATTACAAGAGCTGTAACTAGCATATTACGTACGAGTGGAAATTTAACATACGAGCCGCAAAGCGGCGAGTTTTGTTATTTTCCACGAGTATGTAATATGCGTTACAGCTCGAGTATTGTACATAATTTTACCTACGACCGACAATTTCAATAAATTGTATCAAAAATGACAAACAAATACAGGTAAGAATATTTGACGGTTAACCAATCAATGTATTCGCGCGACATCTATTGCAACTACGGAGAACTTTGTCTGAAGTGTCGATCGAAAATCCCAGTACAAATTCAACATAAATTATCACGTGCTAGTAATAATATGTTACAGCTCGAGTATTGCACTTACTTACGACCGAAAATTTCAATAAATATAAATTGTATCAAAAATGACAAATAAATAATCAAACTATTCGCGCGACATCTGTCATTATGACATTAGGTCGTGCGTTAAAAACACAAACGCACAGCCAAAGGCACACGTATGTTATAAGCGATATACGAGCTAAGTAGTCCGTGACGTAAGGGATATTTACACATACGGTCGTAGGTAATAGTATATTACATTACAAGAGCTGTAACTAGCATATTACGTACGAGTGAAAATTTAACATACGAGCCGCGAAGCGGCGAGTTTTGTTATTTTCCACGAGTATGTAATATGCGTTACAGCTCGAGTATTGTACATAATTTTACCTACGACCGACAATTTCAATAAATTGTATCAAAAATGACAAACAAATACAGGTAAAAATATTTGACGGTTAACCAATCAATGTATTCGCGCGACATCTATTGCAACTACGGAGAATTTTGTCTGAAGTGTCGAAAATTCCAGTACAAATTCAACATAAATTATCACGTGCAAGTAATAATATGTTACAGCTCGAGTATTGCACTTACTTACGACCGAAAATTTCAATATATATAAATTGTATAAAAAATGACAAATAAATAATCAAAATATTCGCGCGACATCTGTCATTATGACATTATGTCGTGCGTTAAAAACACAAACGCACAGCCAAAGGCACACGTATGTTATAAGCGATATACGAGCTAAGCAGTCCGTGACGTAAGGGACATTTACACATAAGGTCGTAGGTAAAACATTTTTTGTTACGTTGTTATGTACTTTTTCAGTAATTTGTCATATATTGTAATTGAAGTTGTATCTGGTTGTATTTATTCAAATACATTGACCTCACTTCCTGGACATCTTGCTTCCTTACATTAATTGTCCAAACATTTTGGCGCCCGAGCAGGGACATAGCGAAGCATAACATTAGCAGTGCTATAATTCGCCCTATTTATTATACCAGCCTGTAATTACCTGTCAGAGCTGACATTGAAATTGAAAGGATTTTGGACATTTTCCTTGCCAGCCTTCGCCAAAAGTGTTCTTGCCCAACTTTGGTAGCTGCAGGAGTACCCGAGTATCGGCATACCATCTGCATTTACTACCTGGGTGGCAGTTCCAGTGCAAGTGCGACGACCGGCTCTATTCATTTTTCCATCCTTCATTGTCTATTTTCTTGAGGTAAGGCATTCTATTTCATTTTAATTAAAGTTCGTAATTTTGATTTGCTCTGTGATTTTCAATTGACTACAGCTAAACTCTTTTTAGTGATTAGTTATGTCTAAACAGAAGCAAAATACAGATATAATGAAAGGTCTTTTAATTAAACGTAATTTCCTCAAATCAAGATTAGATGCTTTTTGTAATTACATTACTAATTTGGGTAGTAACTTCGATGCATTGGAGTTAAAATTACGCGTGAGCAATTTCGAGAAAGTTCTTGAAGAAAATGTCAATGTTCATATTGAATTGGATAGCACTGACACTAGTTCAGATGAACGGCTAGAAGAGTTACAAAGATTTGAGGACACTTACTATGCTGTTCTTTCTAAAGCTAAATCAATTCTTAGTAATATTCAAGAATCTTCATCTGCTCCTTCAGCTTCATCCTTGCCATCAGTTAGTACTACTTCAATGAATGTTAAACTGCCTGAATTGCAATTAACCAAGTTCAACGGTGATTATAATTATTGGTTAGAATTTCGAGACAGCTTTTCAGCCATTATTGATAAAAATGTTGATCTTCCTAACATCCAAAAGTTTCACTACTTAAAGTCTTCAGTGACAGACGAAGCTTTAAGAATCATAGAAAACATAACACTGTCAGATGATAATTATACGTTAGCGTGGGATCTCATTATGAAAAGGTTCAATAATGAAAGTCTACTGATTGATAATCATGTCAGATCTCTTTTAGACTTGCCATATTGTAAAATAGAGTCCTCAGAATTGCTAAGAAAACTAGTGGACACCGTGAATAAACATATTCGTTCATTGGAAATTCTTAAAGTTCCCGTTGAACACTGGGACTTAATGGTAATTTGTATTCTTTCTCAAAGACTTGATAATCATACGTTTAAGGAATGGGAACGTCATAAGTCAAATTGTAATAATGTCACGTTAAACTCAATGTTAGCCTTCTTGGAGAAAAAGGCCGACCTACTTTTGAAGGTTAATAAATGTCAGAAGTTAGTTGACAGTAAAGTGAAGACTTCACATAAAACGTCAGCAAACCACTCCAAAATACAAACTTTAACTTGTCCAGTTTGTAATGGCACTCATTCGATCTTGACTTGTCCGCAATTTATAAAGCTGACACCTAATCAACGATTTCAATTGGTTAAAGGTAAGAGACTTTGTGTAAAGTGTATTAGTTCATCTCATTCATGTCGGACTTGTCATGCAGAAACATGCAATAAGTGTAACAAGCGTCATCATACTCTATTACATTTTGAGCCCACATTGTCTAATTGCGTAATTGAAAGCAAATATGAACATCATAACGAGCCACCAGATGCTAAAGTCAGTATGACGGTAAATAGTTATGATAATTCGCACATTCTATTATCCACAGTATTAGTTCACGTCATGAATTCAATTGGTGATATTGTACCATGTAGAGCCTTATTAGATTCAGGCTCGCAATCGTGTTTCATAACTGAAGATATGGTGCACAAACTCTCATTACCAAAACTTTCAACTAAAGTTTCGGTTATCGGACTCAATCAGTCAGTAAACGACATCAAGCATAAATGCGAAATCATTATTAAATCGCGTCTTTTGGATGTTAGGAAGATCAACATTTTTATCAATAATGGCTGAAAAGCTGTCTCGAAATTCTAACCAATAATTATAATCACCGTTGAACTTGGTTAATTGCAATTCAGGCAGTTTAACATTCATTGAAGTAGTACTAACTGATGGCAAGGATGAAGCTGAAGGAGCAGATGAAGATTCTTGAATATTACTAAGAATTGATTTAGCTTTAGAAAGAACAGCATAGTAAGTGTCCTCAAATCTTTGTAACTCTTCTAGCCGTTCATCTGAACTAGTGTCAGTGCTATCCAATTCAATATGAACATTGACATTTTCTTCAAGAACTTTCTCGAAATTGCTCACGCGTAATTTTAACTCCAATGCATCGAAGTTACTACCCAAATTAGTAATGTAATTACAAAAAGCATCTAATCTTGATTTGAGGAAATTACGTTTAATTAAAAGACCTTTCATTATATCTGTATTTTGCTTCTGTTTAGACATAACTAATCACTAAAAAGAGTTTAGCTGTAGTCAATTGAAAATCACAGAGCAAATCAAAATTACGAACTTTAATTAAAATGAAATAGAATGCCTTACCTCAAGAAAATAGACAATGAAGGATGGAAAAATGAATAGAGCCGGTCGTCGCACTTGCACTGGAACTGCCACCCAGGTAGTAAATGCAGATGGTATGCCGATACTCGGGTACTCCTGCAGCTACCAAAGTTGGGCAAGAACACTTTTGGCGAAGGCTGGCAAGGAAAATGTCCAAAATCCTTTCAATTTCAATGTCAGCTCTGACAGGTAATTACAGGCTGGTATAATAAATAGGGCGAATTATAGCACTGCTAATGTTATGCTTCGCTATGTCCCTGCTCGGGCGCCAAAATGTTTGGACAATCAATGTAAGGAAGCAAGATGTCCAGGAAGTGAGGTCAATGTATTTGAATAAATACAACCAGATACAACTTCAATTACAATATATGACAAATTACTGAA
This sequence comes from Aphodius sticticus, assembly GCA_963966075.1. NCBI lineage: Eukaryota > Metazoa > Arthropoda > Insecta > Coleoptera > Scarabaeidae > Aphodius > Aphodius sticticus. The sequence goes on from OZ014510.1 coordinate 21,849,174, forward strand.
AAAGTACATAACAACGTAACAAAAAATGTTTTATACTATGCCACAACATAGCCCGGCGCGTTGAACGGCACGTTCAACCATCAACATCTCCATCTAGTGGTACTGGCAGGGGACATAGGTAACGTACTGCTCGCTTGATCAAACCAAGTGCAGTGCGGACAGTGACCACACGCACAACGCCATCCAATCCTGGGTGCAAATGTTCAATGCGTCCAATTTTCCATTTGGATGGTGGAACCTTGTTCTCCCTTACTTGTTCGACTTACAGTTGTTACTTTGTTTGCGAGTTCTGATAATACCAAAGCTCCACAAAGTTCAAGTTTCGGTATGGTTAGCGCTTTGATGGGTGCTACTCTTGACTTGCCTGTTAACAGTTGAACAGACACATTTTCTAACTGATCTGTAGACCTAATATAGCATACTCCACCGTAACCTAATAAACTAGCATCGCAAAAGCCATGTATTTCAGTGATGACTGTATTCGGCAAACGCGTACATCTCGGGATTCTAAGCGAATTAAGAAGTGTTAGTTCTTCACGGAACTTTATCCACTGTTCGTATAGTTCATCCGGAAGTATTTCATCCCACGTTAAATTGTATTGCCACAATTGCTGCATAAATGCTTTTGCTTTAAAAGTTACAGGTGTAATTAATCCAATTGGGTCAAACATTGATGAAATAGAAGAAAGCACATTTCGTTTCGTTTCTTTATCAGTTAAAGATGGCAAGTTAATTCTAATACCTAACAAATCGTCAGAATGGAACCATATTAAACCGAGTGGCTTGGATACATCAGAATGTTCGGAAATTGTTAAGTGGTCAATGTTGTTGCCTATCGAGTTACAAATTTCTCGAGTTATATAAGAGTTATTAGAGACCCATTTTCGCAATGGCATTTTTGCAGAATCCAAAATTTGGCAAATTTGCTTTGACGTTTGAATTAATTCCTCTTCAGAATCACTACCCGTTAACAGATCATCTACATAGAAGTCTTCTATTATTGCTACAGACGCATTAGGAAAAGTGTCTTTTGAATCTAATCCTAACTGATGCAAACACCTAATTGCTAAATACGGGGCGCTAGCTGTACCGTAGGTCACTGTACGAAGCATGTATGTCTGGATGTCATCAAGCGGGTTCTCCCTCCACAATATTAACTGAAAATTGCAATCGGAGTCATCAACTAATACCTGTCTGTACATCTTCTCAACATCAGCATTAACGACGAATAAATTCTGACGAAATCGAATCAAAATTGAGAATACGTCGGATTGAATCGTCGGACCTACCATTTCTATAGAGTTAAGGGATTTGCCAGATGTCGTTACTGCTGATGCGTTAAATACTAAAATAAAATACGTTTGAACGACATTGCATGCTGTACTATTACTAGAAACTGTGTCTACTACTGGAATGGGACCAGAAATTATCCAACCTAGCACCGTATTTTGTAGAATAGGTTTATTAGTACCCAAAGATATTTGACCCACACGCAAAAGATGCCAAAATAAAGATGCTCCAATTAGCATATCGACTTGTTGAGGTTGAAAATACGTAGGATCCGCCAGTTGAATATAGTCCGGAATAATTATCAAGGCATGATTAATAGATTTATCTGGAATATGGCCAGTAATTTTATTTGTGATTAAACATGTTGCAGTAGTTATAAACGAGCTAAGACGCGATTTAATAATGATTTCGCATTTATGCTTGATGTCGTTTACTGACTGATTGAGTCCGATAACCGAAACTTTAGTTGAAAGTTTTGGTAATGAGAGTTTGTGCACCATATCTTCAGTTATGAAACACGATTGCGAGCCTGAATCTAATAAGGCTCTACATGGTACAATATCACCAATTGAATTCATGACGTGAACTAATACTGTGGATAATAGAATGTGCGAATTATCATAACTATTTACCGTCATACTGACTTTAGCATCTGGTGGCTCGTTATGATGTTCATATTTGCTTTCAATTACGCAATTAGACAATGTGGGCTCAAAATGTAATAGAGTATGATGACGCTTGTTACACTTATTGCATGTTTCTGCATGACAAGTCCGACATGAATGAGATGAACTAATACACTTTACACAAAGTCTCTTACCTTTAACCAATTGAAATCGTTGATTAGGTGTCAGCTTTATAAATTGCGGACAAGTCAAGATCGAATGAGTGCCATTACAAACTGGACAAGTTAAAGTTTGTATTTTGGAGTGGTTTGCTGACGTTTTATGTGAAGTCTTCACTTTACTGTCAACTAACTTCTGACATTTATTAACCTTCAAAAGTAGGTCGGCCTTTTTCTCCAAGAAGGCTAACATTGAGTTTAACGTGACATTATTACAATTTGACTTATGACGTTCCCATTCCTTAAACGTATGATTATCAAGTCTTTGAGAAAGAATACAAATTACCATTAAGTCCCAGTGTTCAACGGGAACTTTAAGAATTTCCAATGAACGAATATGTTTATTCACGGTGTCCACTAGTTTTCTTAGCAATTCTGAGGACTCTATTTTACAATATGGCAAGTCTAAAAGAGATCTGACATGATTATCAATCAGTAGACTTTCATTATTGAACCTTTTCATAATGAGATCCCACGCTAACGTATAATTATCATCTGACAGTGTTATGTTTTCTATGATTCTTAAAGCTTCGTCTGTCACTGAAGACTTTAAGTAGTGAAACTTTTGGATGTTAGGAAGATCAACATTTTTATCAATAATGGCTGAAAAGCTGTCTCGAAATTCTAACCAATAATTATAATCACCGTTGAACTTGGTTAATTGCAATTCAGGCAGTTTAACATTCATTGAAGTAGTACTAACTGATGGCAAGGATGAAGCTGAAGGAGCAGATGAAGATTCTTGAATATTACTAAGAATTGATTTAGCTTTAGAAAGAACAGCATAGTAAGTGTCCTCAAATCTTTGTAACTCTTCTAGCCGTTCATCTGAACTAGTGTCAGTGCTATCCAATTCAATATGAACATTGACATTTTCTTCAAGAACTTTCTCGAAATTGCTCACGCGTAATTTTAACTCCAATGCATCGAAGTTACTACCCAAATTAGTAATGTAATTACAAAAAGCATCTAATCTTGATTTGAGGAAATTACGTTTAATTAAAAGACCTTTCATTATATCTGTATTTTGCTTCTGTTTAGACATAACTAATCACTAAAAAGAGTTTAGCTGTAGTCAATTGAAAATCACAGAGCAAATCAAAATTACGAACTTTAATTAAAATGAAATAGAATGCCTTACCTCAAGAAAATAGACAATGAAGGATGGAAAAATGAATAGAGCCGGTCGTCGCACTTGCACTGGAACTGCCACCCAGGTAGTAAATGCAGATGGTATGCCGATACTCGGGTACTCCTGCAGCTACCAAAGTTGGGCAAGAACACTTTTGGCGAAGGCTGGCAAGGAAAATGTCCAAAATCCTTTCAATTTCAATGTCAGCTCTGACAGGTAATTACAGGCTGGTATAATAAATAGGGCGAATTATAGCACTGCTAATGTTATGCTTCGCTATGTCCCTGCTCGGGCGCCAAAATGTTTGGACAATCAATGTAAGGAAGCAAGATGTCCAGGAAGTGAGGTCAATGTATTTGAATAAATACAACCAGATACAACTTCAATTACAATATATGACAAATTACTGAAAAAGTACATAACAACGTAACAAAAAATGTTTTATACTATGCCACAACATGGGCTTTCAATAAAGAAACAGAAATAAAATATTATGGATTGAAACAGCTCATCAAACTGATGTTAGAGTTCAGAAAATAATAAAGAAAATAATAATAAAAAAAATAATGTGAAATTTCTGAATTTGAACGTCCATAACTTTTCGATTTTTTATTGGATCTGACCGAACAGTACATCCTTATAAGGGACTGTATTCCTTCTTTCGACTGCATTTTTTATTTTGGAAATCGAATGTAAAATGACGGAGCTCTGTATTTTTATACACACGCAAGTACCCAAAAACGGCTTTTTTGAAAAAAATCGGGGTTTCTGGGGTGTTTGGAAAATTTCGTATATGCCATTATTTTCAGTTCTATCAGCTCAACAACTTACACTATGTCTCGTGAAAAGTATATTTTCACTGTAATACAGTGTTACCTGCAAAATTAGTATTCTCTATATGGTATAATATACAGAGCATTTCATAGTAACAACGGTTTTTTCTTCACGCCTAGGTACTCTAAAACCTATCGCACAACCGATGTAGCATAATATAGAGGCTGCGTTTCTTGTTTTTGTTTTGTTTATTTATAAGTGACAGAATGTTACTTAGAACTTATGGTTCTGTGGTCACGACATATGAAAATAGGAATATGTTAAATTATTATCTCGAAAAAATACCGTTTTTCTACTCCTATTGATGAATGCAGTCATTATCATGACAATTTATGATAAGTAATACTAACCAGTCCCCACACACATGGCAAATATTTCATTTCTCGCTCCTCATACCCCGCGAGTCGTGAGAAATATTTCATTTCTCACGGCTTTAGAACCAATCACAACTCTGGATTTTTCATTTCGATTGTGTTTTGATACACTGCGACATTGTCAGGGCATTGACAACGTCTCTAAGTGACAAGCGCACCAAACAATTTTAATCTGTCAAATCTAGAAATGACCCTGTCTAGATGGAATACAAGGTCACGTCACAAGCTAGTACTTCTCAACGTTTATTTGCTTATTTTTTAATGATCGTTGATTAACAGATTTACGTTTTTGTGTCCAGATTAGTGTCTAAACATTCTCTCCACGACGCTTTTGTCAAGAATATAGAGTTTTCAAATATATTTCTAACCTCTTATCCTAGTTCCGTTGTTCATAACTTTGCAGATAAGAGTTGCATTGCTAGTGTATGCTCCGATGGACTTACCCTTACCTCTCAGGATAGAAAATGTTGCAAATGCACCGTATCTCTCAAGGCACTCCCTTTGTGGAAGCTGTCGCAAATTTCAGGAAATTTTCAGCGTGCCGTTCTTAGCGAGGAGTTCTTTACTCTTCTTCACGTGAGTACCATCCACCCCCAGGTGAATGCGAGAATCGATAAAGGCACTTGTAACTTCTGTGAACTTAGGTATTCCACTTCCGCGAGAACGGAATTGTCGGATTTCAGAGGCAATAGTAACTCTGTTACAACCAACCAGGAATTCAAATATTTTCTTTAAAACTAGATAATAGAATCGGTGTAAACGATTCGTATCAGGCTTGTGGTTTTACGTGTAGTGGATTTATATCATCAACTAGTGGATAACCAGAGAGGGCGATATAATAGAAAATACATGCGAAGCAACAATTGGCCAATGAATTACGGAACATGTTACCTCCGAAGATGTCCCTCTTGAATTAAGATCGAGATAACATTGGCTCTTATTCTGCCAGCTTGAGATTCATAGATCTAGATAAGGCATGCTGCGGACCGCTTTATGCCCTCGATAAGTTTTATGTGTTATTCTAGTTCGAACAAAACCTAGTTTACTTAAAGTGGATAGTATTTTATTGCTTCTTCGTAAATCTGGTATGCCTATAATTTAAACCATAAAATCATTCATAAAATTATAAAATGTTATCCTCATATGAGTCAATGTGAGTGTTTCCCCAAACTATTGCTGCTGTTTATTCAAAAGTTCCCTCAAATTGTATAGATTTTGCCGAAGATAGCTATGAAGAAGCCGAAATTAGTACGAAATACATAAAATAACAATAATTTTGCAACCAAGAAACTTTATAGTTCTTCTAATTAAGTCGGCAAAAAATGATTATTTAAAAACTATGTGAATGGGATTCGTCTATTGTTTGAAGATTTTGCATCTGTATTTTTGTAAAACAAAATGACCATTAAAAAGCAGTATAAGTAACACATTACGTGAGCTGTGGAAGCTGTGTCATCGCAAATATATTACAGAAGAGGTACACATATATGAGTGATTTATATCTTGAGGCAAACAAAATTAAATTCTGAATAAACTGAATAAAAATTTAGTTATTTCACAACAATGTGGTTTACTTCCGGTAGACTGCTAGGATGGCGTCCTAATTCAGTTTTATCAAAATATATTCTTTCCAGTACATTCTACACAAATGTAATAATTGCGAAGTTGTAGAGTTGTAATGTTTGCTCCATTATTTATTTTTTTTGCAAAATCAAAATTATTAGAGGTAAAGGAAGTGGATGGTAAAAAGCATTTATGCTTTTATTTAATGCGGCTCAATTATTATCCAAAAGATTACAATTTTGTTTCGCGATTACTTCTTAATTTTATTATCATAGTGTAGTAAAAAAGGTTTTTATTTTAGCGAATCATTTTAAAATCAATTTCTTTTCAAATATTTCAGCTATGGGATAACAGATTAGATTTTATTTTATTATAACTGAATTTCCTTTTGACAATTCATAATTTATATTTTTGACATTCCATTGAAAATAAGAACAAAAATTATAAAAAACGTCCTTTTTAATTCTGCAATTAGTTATGCTTAACAAACATTTGGATATGTGGATGCAAAAATATGATATAAACTCTAAACACTAACATATTTTCAGCCAAGAAAATATTTTTTCAGGTATGTTGGTTAGAGTGGACCTTATTTATGTACCAAGTTCAATTTTTTTTTCTGTGCTAACTTTTGGAGATATCGATGCAAACATAGATGGACAACAATTCTTAACGATTCTTTTCCGACGTTTTCCTACAGTTATTTAGGGAAAGACGTTACACGCGATAAAATAAAAAAAAAGTTTTATTTTGCTTTACAATTTTGACTCTAGATATCGGTGCATTTCACATATTTCCAAGAACTTAATTTGTTAAAAAATACTTTAATATACTTTAAGTTAAGTGCTTACACTGGAGAACAAAAAACAACATCACACAAGCGCAAACAATATCTGGTATGTTTTTTTTTCATATAATCTGGATCCGCAAGCATCCAAATTCCGGATTGTGTCTAGTTTTTGAGAAAAAGATGCATGTTTGTTTTTTTTTTAAACTGGACCAATTTTCAGATTCAGATTCTAAGGAAAAATGCATACCAGAAACACTTAAAACTTGTTAGATTTTGTTTATCGTTGATCAGGATAGTCATGCGGTTTAGATTATTGTATTTTTGACAAATCCAGTATGTACATTTATCGTAGTAAAATACAATAAAAAGGTTTTATTTAAATACTTATTTATATTATTATATAAATATTATTATTATATTATATTATTAAATTACAGTTGTTATGGCTTTTGATTCTATTTGATTGATAAAAAAAAAATTATTAGTTGAAAAATAAGGACCACCCTAATGCATGTAAAAACACAACATAACCTGCATAGGTTTAGTAATGCAACTGCGGGTAAAATAACAAATAGACAGCCATAATTGTTGTAAGACGTTTCCAAAACTTACGAATCAAGTGAATTGATCGCCCAATTAGTACTATCAATCATTTGTAGCAATTAGAAATATCTGGGAATCTCTAGGAAACTCAAAAAAGACCTGAGATGATTTAGGAAGATTTTGTTTTTTAACAAAACTTGTTTCTTTTGAAAATATTTGCCCAATAATACTACGCACGGTCTAGCCTCTAATTAAAAATTTAAAACCTTAGTGCATTTATGACTCCTTCCGGTATATTCCGGAAATCAGTTTGCTATCATTACATTCTTCTAACAAGTTCTTTTTGTTTGCTATAATTAAAAGTCTGCACACAGTGTTCAAATTTTTTGTTACTTGTATCGTGTATCAAACGCCTTTGTCGATATAACCTGTACTGGTTGCGTCACAAAAAGGAAATAATAGTGTCTGCTTCCTCTTGATGTTCCTGTCAATCTGATGTACCTTTGTCTCACTGTAGCCGTTTTTTCTCGCTATATTTGTTATTATGTTAAATTTTTCTTTTTGGCTCTCATCTGTTAAAGGGATTAGGTGGAGGCGCTGCAATGCAGATCGAAGTGCAGCCATTTTTGTATTTGTTGAATGTGCTGATGTGTTGTGGATGATGACATCAGTTGCGGTCGGTTTTCTGTATATATCAAACTGTATCTGGTTGTTGGTGTGATCTCTTATTTGCGTTAGATCAAGAAAATTTAATTTTACATCATTTTGTTTCTCTGTTGTAAATCTCAGATTGGAGATGTTGTTCACTACATTGGTTAAAACCAATAGATTTGCGTCATTTCCATTCCACAGGCATAGGATGTCGTCTACATATCTGTACCCGCCGGTGATATGCTGAGTAATGATTTTGTACTTGTTACTGAACAGATGTCTTTCCAAGTGGTTGACATAGAAGTCTGCCAAAGTCCCACATATAGGTGATCCCATTGGTGTTCCTTGTATCATGTGGTATGTCCTAGTCTTGAATGTTAAGTAGTTTTGGCTTGTACACAGTTGTATTAATTCGAGAATCTCTTCCAGTCCTCTCTGGTCAAAATGTATGACCAGGTTACGTGAGTCGTCTTTTAGGAGGTTTTTTTATTATCATACTGTAGTAAAAAAGGTTTTTATTTCGGAATTTACAATAGAACTGATAATAGCAGAATCATTTTAAAATCAATTTCATTTCAAATATTCCAGCTATGGGACAACTGATTAGATTTTATTTTATTATGACTGAATTTCCTTTTGACAATTTATAATTTATATTTTCGACACTCCATTGAAAATAAGAAAGAAATTATAGAAACACGTAATTTTCAATTCTGCAATTAATTATGCTTAGCAAATATTTGGACATGTGGACGTTAAAATATAATATAAAATCTACATACTTTAACACATTTGCAGCGAAGAAAATATTATATTAGCCATATTAGCCATAACTGTTGTAAGATCTATAGACACCAGAATGTTTTATTGGAAACTTTATTTAATTAAGCAATTTTATCACGTGGGCATCACTTAATAAGAGGACGTGTACTACCACCTAAATAACCCACCATAGACGTGTCCAAAACTTACCAATCAAGTTAATGGATCGCCCAAATAACACTATCGAGCTTTGTAGCAATTAAAAATATCTGGGAACCTCTAGGAAACTCAAAGGCGTTTTATTACCAAGAAAACCCCTGAGATGATTTAGGAAGATTTTATTTTTAACAAAATTTGTTTCTTTTGAATATATCTGCCCAATAATACTACGCACGGTCTAGGCTCTAATTAAACATTTAAAACCTGAGTGTATTTATGACTCCTTCCGGTATATTCCGGAAATCAGTTTGCTATCATTACATTCTTCTAGCAAGTTCTTTTTGTTTGCTGTAATTAAAAGTCTGCACACAGTGTTCAAATGTTTTTATTTTTCTTTGTTGATTCAATAGACTCAGATGAGCATAAAATCAGTCAGTTACAAAAAATCCAGATACCTACACAAAAACAAGTCACTTTAGGATAAAATAGAAGTAAGTAAATATACAGTTGCAAAAACAGTAGGACACGTTCGTCATAGTTCTTCCATAGTTCTTCCCCATCCAGTCTCATTCGTCTAATGAGTTTATATTCCTTCCTCTCAATTTCTGCATTCTCCTCTTAAACTGTCGCCTGCTGAGTCGCTCCATATCTCCTGGAAGGCAGTTATAAATTTCTTCTTGCCTGAATTTCGAATTGTTTTTGTATCGTGGTAACGTGTGTGTATTGCTGTCTGATGTATAAATCATCCTGCCTGGTGTTGTACTCATGAGTGTGGCCACTCTCGAGTAAGGAATTTTGTTTATTGTGAACATGCAGACAGCACTGTGTAATGTAGAGCTCCACAACAGTAGGTATTTTGTATTTTCTAAATAATGGTCTGCACGACGTATCGCTCGAGACGTTGAAGATTGATCTAAGGCATTTTTTTTGTGGAATCAGATCTCTTTCAGCCCCTGAAGACCATCCCCAGAAAATAACTCCATCGGATATTCTGGAGTTGACATGGGCATTCTGGAATTGACCTTGGACCAGGTTTAGAGTCGTTTATAGTTAGGTTATTGGTGGCGAACCAGTAACCTAAATCTTCTACAGTGTCCATTATTTTCTCTTCCAGATTTCTCTTTTCGTTTGATTTTAGAACAACAACAGTATCATCAGCGTAAATCGCCAACGGCAGTGGTATCGAGTCTGGCAGTTCATTGATGTAGAGAATAAAAAGATAGGGTCCCAATATGGATCCTTGTGGCACTCCTCGTTTCACTGTGGCCCACTCTGATGACACGATCATCCTGCTGGCTCCATTCGCGACCACCTTTTGTTGGCGATGTGATAAGTAGCTAGTTATTAGTTTTAAGGGAAGCCTCCTTATACCGTAGAGTTCGAGTTTTTTTAGCAGCACCCCATAGTCCACAGAGTCAAAAACCTTAGTCAGATCTATATGGACACTTGCTGTTTGGTATCTGGAATTTACATTGTCGAAAATATAACTCAAGTAATCAATCCACCATTGCCGACTGCGTGCTGTGACTCCGAAGAAAACCGTGCTGCGAGGAAGTGATGACATTGTGCTGATTCATGTGGTCTGTGAGTTACTTGTATCATGTATCAAACACATTTGTCGATATAAACTGTACTGTTTGCGTCACAAAAAGTAAATAAATAATTCATTAGAATTCGACAGCCAACAGAATACTAAGCAAAATCATAACATATTCAATACCAGATTTAAAACAAATCTTTAACGAAGTAGGGCTCAAAAATACACAGATATTCTACAATCACAAGCAAAGCCACTACAACCACACTTCCACATAAGTAATAAAATATTCACAAATAATGTTACAATACGAAAGTTAAAGGCAAAGTATGCGGATGGGCTCCTTTAAATAAGTCACGAACTAAGCGAAGAAGGGTGGATAATAATACCAAAGTGATATTAATAAATCATTCGGAATTAAATTAAACCCAAGTGTAATGACGTAAGATTTCACCTGATCTAATTTAACCGACACGATCAATGAACCTAAAAGCTTTAAAAGGTCAAATTTACCGAGAAGGTTCCTCAATTAATTATACGGCCACCTAAATTGACGATTGGAGCCCGAGTTTACGCACCAACAATTAATTATTCAATCAGATTTTTCTGTAGTCAGTTTGAGATTTTATTACACAAATCCGGGCTAATTCTTAAGTTTTCTTGTCATTTAGGAGGTAAGATTAATAGATTTATTGCCGTGCGATTTGATCTCCTATGAAATTTAATACGACCGATGATTTCAATATCAATCAATCGAAAACATGAAGTGTGTTGCCAAAGTTAATATTTGCGCCGCCAACTCAAGCCGGCTTCCGATCAGATGTCGCAAACATATCTCCCGGAGCTCGGTAAACTGTTTGTTCGAAGTTTAATTATAACTTTACCTTTCGAAATTGTCTGGTTTGTCTATCAAATTTTATGTTAAAAGATCAACTAATTTTACAGCTTTGAGTTCATACTGATAATTCTTAATCTCAACTTAATTTTAACCCATAAATGTGGAGGATTATGTTTACCCCCGTGTTTCGCAAAATCAAAATCCTGCCGTTGATAGTATTTTTCGCCGTATTTTTTTATTTACTTAATAATGAAATATTTCTCAAGAAAACGAAGTTCCAGTGTAAAATATTTTTAAAAAAACGCAGACGTTATCCCCGTGGGTTAAAATTAAATGAATTATTTATACTTTCTACGTGATTCCGCTAAGATTAAATAAGAAAAAAATTCTTCTGAGTCTTGTTTTCTGAAGCCAACTTGCGCAATGTTATTTTTATCGAATATTGCTCATGTTTCAAGTTTTCATTTCAAGCTTTCTTTGGAGTATGATTTATTGTGGTTTATCTGAATTTTGGTTTCATGAGCGAATTCACCATAATGAAAACTAATTTTGACGTTGTAAAAAATTGTTCAAATAGTCAAATAGTATTGTTCAAATAGTAGAAAGATCTAAATCGGTAATTTTTTAAATTGATTTGAGTGACCGGCTCCTCCACCATATTAACCAGTGACTTTTGTATTATTATTGCGTTGTGCTTGATATGTAAACTCTCACATGGTACTTACAGAACTGGTTTTATTTAATATATACTTTTCAAGGAATATATATTTTGCGTATGTAACAACATTCACTCATATACAATACTTATAAGTATACTTTCAAAGTATCAAATTCTTCGAAATAAATATATAAATGCATGACATGTTTTAAACATAGACAAGAATCGCTTTTACAAAATAAAAGTATACATTTCTATCTACAATAATAATACTAAACTTTTTAAAACTTAAATACTAATTATTTCATCAAATACAGTTAATCTTAAATTTATTATCTAGAAATGTGTACTGGCTTGACTGTTCTACCAAATTTGGTTCTATTTGGAGACACGTTTGCATTTCGGTTTGTTACATTTTCATTGTTGTCTTCATTATCAATATAGTTTGATTAAACTTTTCTATTTTGGGATAAGCGTAAATGTGTGGTATTTCTTCTCTTTATCCTATTGTTCTCATCTCTAATAAGATCGTAATAATGATTGATCTCGCTGGCTATTGTTCCTTTATAACTTTAGCAGGAAACAATATTTGGCAATATTTGGGTTTCTTGTATAATAGATTATTCATGTTAATTTTTTTTATTGTTTCTTGCCTTATTGATTAAATAATTTGTAAAATTCTGGTAATTTTTGTCCTTTGTAACTCATTCCTAATTGGTGGTTTTGTTTTTAATTTTCTACTACAGTAATCTAGAAGAATTATGCTGGAAAATAATTTGAACCTACAACAGGTGTGCTTCTGTAATAAAAACGAACTGTATTTATGTCAATATTTCCATCTAAACCGTTCTTTAACACCTTTTTACAAATATTTACTGATCTCTCAGCCAACCCATCACTTTTGGGATAATATGGACTGGAAGTTTTTTATTTCAAAATTACATATTTTCTTCTATCATTTACACAATTATCAGTTGTTATTTATCTGCATATGAGCACGCTCTGCTTAATGCATCAGCAAATGGCATTGACTGGTTTATGCACTACTTCGATAGTATATTTTAATAATTTTAATTTTATTGTTCGTAATCTGCTGTAAGTGTTACTATAAAGTTCACCATATATAAATTGTTTAAATTTATTACAAGAAAACAAAACTGGTAGAAATTATTTTTAGAAAATTTGTTTTTCACGTTAATTGTCGTTGCTTTCATGTTCTTTTCGTATACCATTGCTCTGTAATATTCTCGTCGGATGTTATCTTTTGTTCATTTTCGGAGCATCCAGCAGGCCTGATGCAAATCCTGATGTTAATTAAAAAACGTAAAGATTTTTAGGGCATTTACATAAAAGTACCTACAACAGAGCTGAAATCTGTCAACACATAGCGGCGATCAAAAAAAAAGCTAATGCCATGTATCTTAAGATGTACGTTGTAGCAACACTTGAGGACAAATTGAATTAATTGAAGAAAAGGGTTATTTTGTGTAAGTTAAAATTTAATTTCCTTTGTTTAGAACACACGAAATGACTCATGTATAACATCTGCTTTTTCTCTCCTGTGAAAATCCCTTTTTAGCCGATTCCGTTTGCGTATTAGGCCGAGGATATGCGAAGGGAACACAAATTTTCCTAAAATCGACCTTGCCCAAAAAAATCTGACATAATCACATTTAAATTCAATCAATTTTATCTTGAAAAATGTTTGTCGTTAACCTTCTTTCTTGATTCTAAGTGACATGTAGAAAATAAGTACAGAGTCTACTTATGATGTACGCATACGTTCTCAACAAGGATTTTTTGTTTGTTCTGAATACAAAATGTTACCCGGTTAGTTTGTATACAGCATGTACATAATGTTGGACTATATCGGACAATTTTTATACCAAGATTATTCTCTTTTTATACATGCCTTCATTTTTGGAATGACACTATTTTTTTTTTCATAAAATGTTAGTAGAAATTCTGTTTAGTAGAAATCTATTATTATATAGATAGCTTAGATAGCTTATATAGATAGCTTAGATAGCTTATATATTTGAAGCATTTTATTGTATACATACAATCGACGTAAAAAACGTTTTACCAAAACATTAGATTTTTGCACAATAGTACGCTACAGTTGTACCAAAAATGTAAGCTTATGATAGATGTCGTCCAAAATTATGAACACGCTATATGTAAACTAGTTGTCCTGTCTCTGAAATTGTTAAAACCTTACATTCTAAATAGTAATTTGTCATAAGCAAATGATATTTTTTCACAAATATGACAAATAACTCAAAAGCTGTAACGTTTAGGGCAGGACTACAGGAAATACAGATATATGAGGCCATCTATAAAAAAAAAATATTTTGACCTTCCTTTCTCGACTCTAACCAAAACTAGCAACAAGTCCTTGTGACCCCATATTACAGAAAAAGTTTTATTTATACTTTTTCTTTTTTAGAGTAACCAATTGTTAAGATTAAAATAGCCCACTCTAAATACCAGTGGCATACAACAGTATCCTCACCTTCTGTCCTTCATTTTGGGTTCTTTCTTGTTTCCATACATTCATAGTAGTCGTGTTATATTCTTGATTATGTGCAAGTTTAATAGGGCAATCGGTTTGTGGCCTTTATTGTGGATATGTTTGTAACTGTTTTGTAATTACTGGTTTTGTGGAATTCTTTGTGGTGTGGTATTGTTGTATTTTTATTTGTGAACCAGTACTCATTGCTTGTATGTAATAATAGTATAATGACAGTTTTAATAGTGGTCTAATCAAAACCAAAAATGTTCTCAATAAGTAATTTGAAATTTGTTTGATCACAAAATTTATATTTGATTGTAATTAAAACTGAGGAAAGTTGTTTAGTTTACTTAAATTTCCTAGTCCATTAGAAAAATAAACCAGATTTCATCGCAATAAAAGCCATGCAGGCACGTGTTAAGGGACTCCCATGTGTCATTCTTAACAGTGGACCACCCAAAATTACCAATTCCTTGCTCCCATTAGAATTTGAAATAGGCACGTCCTGATTCAGTCAGGTGACGTGGCACATTGACATCCAATGGGTGCGTATCGCAGTAAACAACGATTGTTTTCGTGCAAACTGCGTTATCCTGCTATCGTTGGTTTCAGAGATATACGCCTCCATAAATGCCTCTCTTATAGACTTTATTACATGTAAAATTGAGAAAATAAAAACGGCAATCTATAGAAGAGGTTCTAAGTGTAACGTGAACAAAAATTTAAATTTTTGTACTAAGCGGTTTAGAAGAAAAAAATCTGAAAGTCTAGCATTATTTTAAAACCGAAAAAATCAGACACCATTTTACACTTCTCTCGCGCTTATGTTTAAACCATTGGTTACAAAAGTTTGATACTCATACATGTATGTGGAAATGATTCGGGAGTATAACGCAATTTATTTAATTTTTGTTTGTTCGGTCGTTTATGTGCATTCAAACATAGGGGTGAATACTTTTGCAACCGATAGTAGTTGTCCTGTCTCTGAAATTGTTAATACCTTCCATTCTAAATAGAATTTTGTCATAAGCAAATGATGCTTTTTACAAATAAGACAAATAACTCAAAGCTGTAACGTTTAGGGTAGGACTAAAGGAAATACAGAAATTCAAGTCATTCCATTTACAAAAAAATATTTGGCCTCCCATTCTCGACTCTAACCAAAACTAGTAACAATTCCTTGTGACCCCATATTACAGAAAAAGTTTTGTTCATATTTTTTTACTTTTTGGAATAATCCATTGTTAAGATTGTAATGCACCTTCTTCTCTGGTGCGGTGAAGAAGCGTTACACGATAAATATGACAATATTTAACCCTTTTGTAGGTAGCTCGTAGGTCCTGGGTTCGTCGGAATAAAATACGATGATTATTTACATACACAAAGAAAATACCATAGACAGGGAATATCGGTTTACGGACATGTTAATTCTTCAGCGGCGGGGTTCGGGTATTAGTTAAACTAATCGGTACAGGAGACAGGCTACCGGGACGGGAAAATATTCCCGATTCGGTGACAGCGGAATTCGATAATACTTATGAACATATATCTGGAAAAATTAACATATCTGGAATATATATATATATCTGGAAAAAAACCACCTCGCCAACTACGGCCAGCAGAGGCAAGCACGCAAGATATATTATCAACAGCATACAAGGTGCCATCAGACAATACCTTGAGTTCTAACACCAGCATGCAAAGGGCCAGCGAAAATCACTGAGCTGTGAGTTCTCCCGCCAGCACAAGGGGCCAGCAGGGAGACTGATTTCCAGAGGGAAATGCTCGGGCTTATATACCGTCAAAACGACCCCCACTATTCACGAAACTGGTCCGTCTGTGCTGCTCAAAAAGATTATACTAGAATCACATACCAAACCAGTCTCGGAGCTAGTACTACGTATCGGACGTTCAGACGAGTTCAAAAATATACAAAAACAGGATTCTCCAAAACACATGCACACAAATAAAAGTTATACAATCAATAAAAACTTATTACTAACAAAAAAAGCTGCATTTATGTATGATGAGAGGTGTTTCGTTACAAGATTAAAATAGCCCACTCTTGTATACCAGTGGCATACAACGGTATCCTCACTTTCTGTCCTTCATTTTGGGTTCTTTCTTGTTTCCATACATCCATAGTAGTCGTGTTATATTCTTGATTATGTGCAAGTTTAATAGGGCCAGCTTGTAGCCATCATTGTGGATACTTTTGTATCTGTTTTATAATTACTGGTTTTGTGGTATTCTTTGTGGTGTGGTATTGTTGTATTTTTATTTGTGAACCTCATTGCTTGTATGTAATAATAATATAATGATAGCTTCAATAGTGGTCACATCAAAATCAAAAATATTCTCAATAAGTAATTTGAAATTTGTTTGATCACAAAAATGTTATTTATATGTGATTGTAATTAAAACTGAGGAAAGTTGTTTAAATTTCCTAGTCTATTATAAAAATAAACGAGATTTCATAGCAATAAAGGCCACGCAGTCACGTGTTAAGGGACTCCCATGTGTCATTCTTAACAGTGAACCACCCAAAATTACCAATTCCTAGCTCCCATTAGAATTTCAAATAGGCACGTCCTGATTCAGTCAGTTGACGGGGCATATTGACATTGAACGTCTCCGGTGGTAAACACGTACATCGTGAATTAGGTCCCGTGAAATTTGAATTCCCAATTATCTGGTCGGAGGGGGTAAGTGGGCGGTGTACTGTACACATCGCCATGGCAAAGGTTCAAAAGGGTCGGCATCCGCATTAGACTACTTCAGACTGGGCTATGAGGTGAGACCTGCATGTAATGACTGCGGGTCCCGAATTTATATTAACATTTGAGGCAGATCCCAGAAAACGCCCCCAACACGCAATTTTCAAGCGGGCCGGCCGGTTATTTATAAAGTTTGGGAAGATGCGGACGGAGATGGGTGGTTTATGTGTGATAAATATTTATTTCATCGCCCTTGACGCCAGAGACTACCCAGGGGTTATTTCATACAATTTTACATAAATTGGGTTACTCGGGATAGCATGGAAGTTCATAAAATATATTTAGTTCTTGATTGGTTGCTATTAGAACCACTATCGTCAAACTCAGTTCTTAATATTGTGGCAAAAACTATAACATTCTTTGGATTGAAAAATACAATGACTCTAAGGGCAGTTTTTACAACTGTGGTATAATCAGTGGAATGCTAATTATTCTCACCATAAGTATTCCTGCTTTGTCTCCCTCCAAAATTAAATGACGACATTAAAAATAAAACAAAGGATTGCCATGTATATCAAACGATCGCACCCAACCAGAAGGAAGTCTGTATATTATCTTGGACTTAAAGTGAAAGGAATTTTCATCGAGTCCACATTGATTTCTTCCATAAACATGAAAAAGAATTCCTAATTGTAGTTGACAGTACATCTCGTTGGGTCGAAGTTTTCATAATGAATTGCGAGGATTCTTTGCGACCTTTGGATTACCAGAACAAATCGTGGCTGACAATGGTCCACCGTTTAACTTAGAAGAATTTCATACATTTTGTAGAGCAAACGGAATTAGAATAGCAAACACTCCACCATACTGAGCCGGACTGTTGCCCAGTGGTAAAGCGCTTGGCTATCAGTCTGGGGGTCGTGAGTTCGAGTCTCACTACCTGCTTTCAGAGTAAAGGTTTTTCTGTGACTTTCCTTTACTCCTCGGCGAATGCTGAAAGCCAAACAACTTAAGACGTGCCATCGACGCGAGCCATAATAATAATAATAATTCGGACCTGCCGATGCCCCCGTAGTGGCGAAAGTTGTTGGGGGATGTTAAGGCGTGGATTATTATTATTATTACTATTATACCACCCAGCATCCAATGGTACTGCAGAAAGAAGTGGTACGATAAAGAGAAATTTAGAGAAACAATTACTGGATATGACGGAACATTACGTTACAGCATCGAATAGACAACTACCTTTTCTCATATAATAATTTACCCAACAGCATTACAGGCGTTGGTCCTGCTGAAATAATTTGTAAGCAAAAACCCAGGGATAAAGTAACGATGTTAAAACCGAAATATTTGACAGGAAAAAGGGAATTGGTTTAGCCATTTCTGTTTCCAGTTTAGCAATACTGTAGAAATATTCAAGTAATGCGTTATTCAAAGCAATGGACAGAATCCGGAACGCTCCTCTACCATGTCTCGTTGCCTTTGTCCAGGGCCTGGACTGGCTTACGAGACCAGAGTGAGCAGGGGAGGTCTGCACAAAGGGCCTACTGAGGCCTAGGTGCTATGGGTCCTATGCCCAGCCTCCTGCCCCCTACATACATATATATTCAAAGCAAATAACAGTTTTTCATATTTGTATAAGTCGTAGGCAAATGATTTATTATGGGCCAAAAACCCAAGACGAATAGATGTTTGTATTCATTTTTTTAAGCTATTTGCTTATCTATTAAAAATATTCAAAGTTCAGGATTTTTTAGACCACTAATTAGCGGAAACTTGGGCTGCAATAACTATGGTAGTATGGGCTATATTTGTACTTTTGATTGCTGTAGGAGATGGTGTAATTGGTAAAGGATTAACGGAGATATGAGATTGTAAAAAGGTGCAAATTTAAGCAAAAAATCATTTTCTTTTTACCTTTTTAGGTAGTAATTATGAATTGCGCCGTCTGCAATAAATACTGTAGACTCAGTAAGTTAAGGGCTTTTCAAAAATGTGTCATTCATTAAAATCGGATGAAAAACGTTTTATGGATATTTGTTATGGCTAACTTCCCCCCGGTAAACATGAAGCATGTAGAGAAGAAATTAACAAAATGGAAGATTACTAATAGGATAAAAATGGCTTAATAATGTATCAAAATGTTCGATAAGTACACATTAAAGAAATGAATTAACAACTGTAAATATTCACTAAATACAAGACGTAAGCTTTTACAAGGGTCATACATATATTGATATCGTAAAATCTCACAAAAGTGAAGTACACACAACATTTATATCAACGTGCACGTAACTGGTACTTGCGCTTATGTTTAGACATTACAACAGGTGGATGGGTCATGTTTACTGTGTTGTAGGGGTAGGTATTATAGTTACCCAAGTAGGCATATACCTAAGGTATATGCCTACAAATTCGGACAGAAAAATTACCTGTCTTATATTTTTCTTAATTTTAAAAATTTTGTCTTTGTTTCAAGGGCACATTCAAATACAAAGTTTATGCTTTTTAAACCATTTTTAATCTGAACCCCTTATTATACCGGGTGATTCAATTTCGAGGCTCACCATGGGGATCTCGCTTATTAGTGGAGATAGAGCCTATGTTTAAATTTGGCAAAGTTTCGCATTTTTGTGCTGATCAATTATCTGAAAAGAAATTTTAGCTATTATTTTTCATTTTAAAGATATCAGCAAAAAACTGAAATGTTAAGATATCGTTTTTAATTTTTTATTCACAACCAAACGTAGCTAGACATTTGAAACAAAAACATTCTGTAGCTACTTTTTAACAAGGATTGCAGTGTTATTTTCTAATTTGAAATAACATCAAAGATGGCTGCGTAACCATGGCCAACTTTTGTTTTTCTTATGGGCGCCATGTTGAATTTTGGCATTTTCCGATAGGCGTGGTTTTTCTCATTTCCGCAATGTATAACATGTTGGCATTATTTTTTAAAATAATGGTGTAATAACCAAAAAACCTTCAGGTACCTAACTTGAGCTTGGTTACAGACCGCCGGACTCATTGCCAAGCAACGTCAACAAAATGCACTTGGATCAAGCGGCGCGCTCAGCGCTGGGTTTGCCATTTAACCAAATAAACCTTAATTGTGGTTGATTGTGGATGCAAAATCCCGTTTACCAATAACGAAAAGCGTGATACGATAAGGATTCATTATTGTCTCATTTTGTTTTTCTTATGGCTGCCATGTTGAATTTTGGCATTTTCCGATAGTCGTGTTTTTTCTCATTTCCGCAATGTATAAATAATATGTTGGCATTATTTCTTAAAACAATGGTTTAATAATAAAAAAATCTTTCTTTTTGTTCTCGTTGTTTGTCGTGCGTATCAGGTACCCAACTGGTGCTTCGTTACAGACCGCCGGCGCCGGACTGACCAGAGTGCTTTGGATAAAAAGTATTCAGATTGTAAAAGAAGCAAGTTTATAGAACAAAAAGCTTATTTTTTAAGTAAATGTTCAATTTGGTCGCCATTTTCTTCAAGGCATAAAACCGAGCCAGCTTTTCGACATGTCATGCTCTTCTACCTTTTCTTCCCGAAATAGCATTAACCGCATTTGTTATTCAATCCCGCAGTCCCTGATAAATTTCGTCGTTCACAGTTCCCCATAGAAAATAGTCCAGAGGACTTAAATCAGGGGATCTCGGAGGACTTTCCACCACTCCACCATTACCAATCCAGCGATTTGGAAATTGTTGATTCAAATAATTGCGTACAACTGCAAAGTTTGACTTGTGTGGGTTTTGTACGGTGTTTGCGGCAATTCCAAATTAGAGGCTACTTCCCGCGTAGAAATCCGAGGATCGTCATTTGTCTAAAACCAGTAGTTGAAGCATTGCAAATTATGGTAATCTAACGTTTACCATTTCCTAAATATCTCTTTTATCGTTTTCAACATTTCCATGAGGATTATAAGAATTTCGAGGTTTACTAAACGATCCATGGCCGGCTAAATTTCTGTCCAATGTTAGGAATTTTGTACGATTGGGCATTTCCATGAGACAATAATAAACCCTTATCATATCACGCTTTTCGTTATTGGTAAACGGCATTTTTCATCCACAATCAACCACAATTAAGGTTTATTTGGTGAAATGGCAAACCCAACGCTGAGCGCGCCGCTTGATCCAAGTGCATTTTGTTGACGTTGCTTGGCAACGAGTCCGGCGGTCTGTAACGAAGCTCCAGTTAGGTACCTGAAGGTTTTTGATTATTACACCATTATTTAAAAAAAAATAATGCCAATATGTTATACATTGCGGAAATGAGAAAAAACAGGACTATCGGAAAATGCCAATATTCAACATGGCGCCCATAAGAAAAACAACAGCCATGGTTACGCAGCCATCTTTGATGTTATTTCAAATTTGAAAATAACACTGCATTCCTTGTTAAAAAGTAGCTGTAGAATGTTTTTGTTTCAAATGTCTAGCTACGTTTGGGTTTGAATAAAAAATTAAAAACGATATTTAACATTTCAGTTTTTTGCGGATATCTTTAAAATGAAAAATGATAGCTTAAATTTCTTTTCAGATAATTGATCAGCACAAAAATACGAAACTATGCCAAATTTAAACATAGGCTCTATCTCCACTAATAAGCGAGATCCCCATGGTGAGCCTCAAAATTGAATCACCCGGTATTCTGCTTACAAATTGCACAAAAAGTAAAAATACTATAAATTACGATTTTTCTTATTTTGGTCATTTCACTTTTTAACAGCTGTTTCAAAGATGTATGAATGTGGTGACATGATCTATATGTGTAAATCGGATTTGTTTTCTTTACACACGAGTCACAATCCGTTAAAAGGGTTTTTTAGAAATTAAATATTCCCATTTCCCAATCGTATAACAAACAGTTATTTTTTTCCATAAAAATTTAAAATTTTGGCCATAATAACAAAAAAAAAGCCAGAGCAAACAAGCATGTTTAATGAATCTATGAATCGTGTTAACATGCTGTGTGCATTCTGAAAAATAACAATATAATTTTACTTAAAATAATATTCAATTAACTCCCTGACTTAATAATAACAATGCCACAACGACCATGGAGATTCCAAACATGTAAATCACTACATCTGAAAATTGACCAACATGTATATTATTTTATAACTTCTGAAACTACCATAAAATAAAGTTTTCCTGTATTTGGTACTAATCCCAGCGCTTAGTTGATGTACCAGCCCGCATATAGTTTCGTTTATTACAAAACTTTCTGCTCCAGTAACAGCCTCTCTGAAAACTAATATTAGGTAATTAGTGGAAAGGTTATGACATCCCTTTACCCCAAATATACTGTACTCTGACTTTGCAAGCTTTAGTGCTAAAGCGTATACAGTTTACTGTGTGTCGCAAATCTGACATGACTAAAATGCAATGTCGTTTAATATTGAAGTTGCAGAGTAGTTTGAATGGGAACTGTTTTTTGTTGTATTGCTCAAAAGTTTTCATGTTTTAATTACTTCTCTAATTTGAATATGCAACATTTACATTAACATTTTAGCGCGCAGTCCATACTCCATTGTAATTTTAAATTCCTTTGTTTCTGTGGGATATAAATATAGTATACGACGATTGGACAAAAGCTTCTTGCCAGTAGCTCCTGTATAGTCTTTGGTTGGTTAATTGATTCTCTCGATCCATCACCAATGCCACACGTTGCTGAAAACTTTCCCGGGGGGACAACGGGCCGGATAGCACTTGTTCGTGACAAGTGGTGCGTCTGGAACGTCCAGGCAGCGACCAAAGCCATTCCGTATGTCTGTACGCCTGCTTTCGCTGACATAGATACACTGGCAACATTACATTTGCCGCTTAGTAGAATTCGGAATTGATAATTCAGCCCGTTAACGAGGCTCGTCGTATCTCCATGGTAATTTAATAAATACAGGGTTATTATAAATGATTGTAGTCGAAGTAGGCCATGCCCGCGGTAAAAAATTTTTGCCACTAACAACTGTTAACTTGAAATAGGTTATGCAACCAGTTTAACTTTTGCGTGTAGAATAGTGGTATACAATTTAAACAGACTGGCAACCAGAAATCCTTTACATTTGATAGAATGGCCTACTTCGACCACAATTATCTATAATGACCCTTTATATTCCTACCGGTAAAAGAACGGGCCACCGAAAATTTGTTGGTATATACCTTTTATAATCTTTTACCAGTTTTTATGATTATTTCAGCACCATGCTTTTATAATTTTGAAAAAACAATCAGTTAAATCTTATTATACCAATTCTTTCCAGTTTCCTGCTTTAAAGCCATATCAATTCCGAAAAACTTGTTTGGCAAGTCATCCCAATATCTGAACATTTTGTTTTAAATGTACACGGTTACAAGTAAACTTTTGCAATTTTAGTTTTTATGTTCAATAACTATTGTGCTCTTTTGCCAAGTTGCTCGTTTTCAAGCCTTGTGAAAATATTGAAAATTTTAAAGCAGCGTTTATTATACGGAATACATAAATGATACTTTGGAGGCTTAAGTTCGAGACACCCCATGGAGTAACTAAGGAACATTGGTCAAATTCTCTTCTAGGTATTCTATAACAGAGGCCCTACGTTTTGCAACATTGCGTTGTAAGTAGAAATTTGCAAATTAACATTTTTTTTTCAATCTAAACAATCTATATCTTTGGGGATTCTCGCTTATCTAAGTAATTTTTCACCAGTTAAAGAATATTATCAATCTATCAACAACCCTTATTAATTCAAAGCCATTTCCACTGCATGCTGTTATTTCAGTTAATACCAAGGTTATTTATTAATTCGTTTAATTATGTTTCTGTTGATCGTTTTATTTATTCCTTTCTGGTTGTTGTCTTTAATTAATTCATTAATGCCGTCTAAACAAAAGTCGAAGTCACCGCAAGTAACTAAAATTATTTTAGTTTACTTTATTTTTTTTTCAATATTTGAAAGACATGTGATATTTTGATGAATTTGTTCACAATGCGGAGAAACAAATGATCAAAATCGCTGAAAATTACAAGAGTTATTGAACATTAAAGATCTCAAATTTTTACTCGTAACTTTACCTTTTATAAACATTCAGAATTTGGGATGAATCTAATACTAAAATGTTGTGAATGGATATAAAAATCAAGAGAGTCCAAGAAAACCTGACCAAGTTCCATTATTACCCCAGAGCATGTAATAAAATAATTGAATTTTATATAAAGCAGAGTACAAACTTTTGCACATTTGCAATAATTTTATATCAAATTTGTGATGTAGAAATGTGCTATCTTTAATAAATAGAAACTTATATGTGACCTGCTTCGGAGAAGCAGGTCGGATATAAGTTTGACAGATTCGGAATGCTGGAATCTTATTCTGTAGTAATCATGAATTGCGCCCTCTGTAATAAATACTGTAGACAAAAATGTGTCATTCATTAAAATCGGATGAAAAAGTTTTATGGATAACTTTTATGGCTAACTTTCCCCCGGTAAACATGAAGCATGTAGAGAGGAAATTAACAAAATGTAAGATTACTAAACTTATATGTGACCTACTTCGGAGAAAGCGGCCTTACTGCTAAATTATCGATTTTGGGGTTTTGACAGATTAGGAATGCTGGAATCTTATTCTTTAACATGCAATTAATCCGACATCAATCGGATAAAATTTGGCGAAGTAAGATAGAAGATTCCACAAAACTATATATTATTTTCGCGGGAGGAACCAATATTAGAGGGTACTGTTTGCGTACATCGTTGTCACATGGTGTGATGTGTATTTTAATTTTACTTATTGAAAATTCGCATGAATGATTTATCAACTGCACAATATACAGTGCTTCCCAAAGGTAACGGATAAATTCTATAAAATCTTAAATAAAAATATTTGAGAAAAATGCTCCGACAGGTCGATTTTTAATTTTAACTTACTATCCTAATATACACTTTTCAGCCCCCCACCCCTTCACCCCTAAGGGGTGGTAACCACAACTTTAAAAATTCAAATAGCAAAGTACCCCTTGCGATACCTCAATTGATAGACTTTTTTAATCTGAATACAATGAAAAAAAATTATCGAAATCGGTTGATAAATAACGGCGATATTTATCAAAATTTATTTATACACGAAATTGAGGAATAACAAAATTTAATTAACTAATCCTTAATTAATTGTCAAAGTGCTGCGCGTTAACGACGAGACAATGCCCTAATCTATCCCCAAACGCTTGTTAAACATTTTCTAACATTTTATTTCGAGTTTTCGAACATTCCTGGAGTCATTAAGTGAATTACTGCAGGAATTCTTTCCTTTAACGCCTCAATATTTACAAGTCTATTAAAATAAACTTTACTTTTTAAATAGCCCCAAAGAAAATAATCTAGTGGGGTTAAATCTGGCGATCTTGCTGGCCATTCAATAAGCCTTCATCTACCAATCCATTAGGAAATTTGAAAATATTTGGATTAGGAAATACTTGATCGAGGTATTCTCGAACTTGTCGCGCATAATGTGGAGGCGCACCGTCTTGCTGTAACCAAATTCTGTCCTTGTGTCTATCAGGATCTTCTGCGTTGGGAAACAACACCGCTAAAGTAGGTAGTAGTTCATTTCGTAGAAAGTTCAGATAACGTTCACCATTCAGTGTTCCGTCGAAAAATTTGGTCCAATAATTCTAGAACCCACCTCACCAGCCCACACATTAAGGTTTTGAGGATATTGTGTGTTCGCTTCCACCATCCAATGCGAATTTTGACGAGCCCAGTAACGGCAATTTTGTTTATTGGCGGTGCCATTCAGACAAAATGTTGCCTCAACAGAAAAAAACGATGTTTCTAATTAAGCAAGGATTTTTATTAGAGAGTTCCATCATTGTCTCACAAAACTGCACTCGTCGATCAAAGTCATCATCGGACAATTTTTGTACCAAGTGCACTTCATACGGGTGAAATTTGTGTTTTCGAAATAATCTGGACACTGTGCTTTTTGACGCACTAACTTGTGAAGCGACCTCCGCAAGGGTTGAATGATTTTCTTGCACCATTAAAATAGCATCCAATTGTCGGTTTTCAATTAAGGCCAATGGACGTCCTGCCTTAGGCTTATCCCGTACATGACCGAGATCGCGAAATTTGTTTTCGATTCGACTTACTGTAGATTCCGATATTGGCGGACGGTCCGGGTGCGTTTCATTGAACAAAACACGAACTTCGTCATGCGTCCGGCTTCTATCTCCAAACCCAATCATTAAAACTTCGATTCTTTCGGTTTCTGTAAATCTCATTTTGCTACTATTTCTTCAATGACGAAAAATCTGAATTGTGTTTGACATAAGTAAAAACAAGTCGCAATTGTTTGAACGATATTGCTATGCCCGCTTCAACAGCGCTTACTCGAATATTGACGTTCTTCTTTGAATACATTTTGGTAAATATCGCGGTTATTTATCAACTGATTTTGATAATCTTTTTTCGTTGTATTCAGAATAAAAAGATCTATCAATTGAGGTATCGCAAGGGGTACTTTGCTATTTGAATTTTTAAAGTTGGGGTTGCCACCCCTTAGGGGCGAAGGGGTGGGGGGCTGAAAACTGTATGTCAGGATAGTAATTTAAAAATAAAAATCGACGTGCCAGAGCATTTTTCTGAAATATTTTTATTTAAGATTTTATTGAATTTATCCGTTACTTTTGGGAAGCACTGTATAAGAAATCGCCTTATTAAAATATTTTCAAACAGACATGTGCGTTCCAGATATACAGTTGAAAACATTATACTCGAGAAAAAGCGTTTGCGAAACGCAGAGAAAACATTCGCTTCTTAGCTGGAGAATTTCTTCGGCATCGAATTTAATTTTAATTTGTTTTCCGAGACACCTAAATAACGCCGAATAACGTTGTAAATGCTGCACAGAAAAATACATTCTTATGCCCACAAAAAATTGTTTTCGAACACTACGCCATATTACCAACGAAATAATATCGTAGTAAGTTTAAGACTACATGTTATGTATGACTGGAATAAGCAATAATAATTTGTTTTTAATTCAAAATTATGTCTACTAATTAATATGATCTTGAAAAGCAAATACACTTTAAACCTATTTGTAACTATTATCAGCAACCTTAGTATTCAAAATACAACATATCTTTTTAATCATTTTTATTGATTGATTCTCCAGTAGCTCAATAATCATACAAACTCATTTTAACAATGTTTATTTGTCAAATGGCTAAAACTAAAATCAGTAAGTTGTGAACATTCATAAACTTTTCAGAAATGGCCTGCCTTTTTCGGGTTTCTTCACTTTTCACTGTTTAATACCACCGATATTATATCACTTTCTCAAAAAAAATAATAGATAATATAGATACTACTAAGTTATAAATTTTGATGTTTTGAAGGTTTCAGTTTGCCGAAATCTTATAATTTTGTAGTGCATTAACAACCGCGGAACATGTGCAGTCAGAGCACTTGATTTGATTAGCAACGTGAATTGTGCTCTAAAACATACTCAAGCACACCTCAAAGATGTTCATAACTCTGAAATGACATAACGAAAAAAATCCATTAAACTGCGTAATACTCCTGAAACATTTCTATATAACGTGTATAACTACCAAAACTGTCTGCTCGTTTAAACTTCAACATGAGGCTTGTGAAAAATCGTACCCGATTGTTAGAAACTTATTTACAACCAGTTTTACATAAGAACATAAGAAAACATAAATGCTAATCAATAGACAAGAGTCCAAATTTTACTCGATCATGATCTGACATTTTTGGAGTAACAGGTTTAGAAGAAAAAACTGGAAAGGCGAGTGTTAAATTAAAACAGTTAAAACTCCAGAAATCGGGTACCTCTTTTCACTTCTGTCGCGCTCATCTTTAAACCGAACCCTAGAAAATTTTGATAGTGTTACACTACATATAGAAACGATTAACTAATATATAACACTTTATTTTATTTGCCTTTGATAAGTAGTTTCAGAGTTACGAGTCTTTAAACAGATGTCTCCATACTGTTATTTATCCCCGGGCAGCGCTGTACTCCAGACGCGTATTTCTCGAAAACTTGATTTTAGCAGTAAGACCTGTCTTCTGAGCGGGTCACATATGTACATAGTCCATGTCTGTGCATATACAATAATAATCTCCAACCAAAAATATGAATGGTTGAAGAGAAATTTTTTAGATAATCGATCATCATTACAACGCTTTTATTGATAGTTTTTACGATTATCTTTTGCAAATGTTTGTAACAATAAGTTTATTATTCTGGTACCGTGGTGTCATTTAGTTCAGATTATCGGGACTCTACTCTGTAGCCTAAATGCGTATTCCTATACCACTGACCAAACCCATCTACCCCAGAGCTATATCAATATTTGACCATGTTCAAATGACGTTTTATTTCCTTTTCTTACGTAAAAACCAAGATTTTGCAAAATCAATTAGGTAATGGACGAGCCCAAGTTTTCCAAAGCTATATCCTGCTACGAATATTCACTTGTGCTCTTTTTATTATGGCATGCTTATTGTTCAATGTATGTGGAAATTCCCTTAACGTATGGACTGTAGGATAGGTATTCAATGCTGGTGCGAACTGCAATCGTTTCATGGCAGGGTCATAAATAAAGCATACCTAGTCACTTTGCAAAACTGTTTCTATTGTCGACTTTGGTGTGCGGAATAATGTTTGTTTCGCGTGACGTTTGCAGTTGTTTTCAATTTGTGACCGGTTCTCAACAGCGGAAAGTGTCATAAGAAGTAATTACATACATGTGTCATTTAGAAATGTATTAACTACTCCTGTAGTTCTTACTGCTTAATCGCATTTTAATTATATACGGAACGAAAATACGATTTCAGCAAGTTATGAATATGTATGGAAAAATTAACGTCTTAGTTAGACTTGTGGAAAAATGGTTTCTTGCATATTACTTAATTAAAAAATACCTCCATTAAGTTTTCTATCCGAGGAAGTACCCATCAATTTTCCCATCTAAAAGTTCAAGGATCACTAATCTTCATTTTATAAAAGTCCAAATTTAACGAAACCTACCACCAATAGAGGTTCTTTGGAGCTACACAATCAGTCCTCGGTTAACTAGGATTATGCATGTAAATCCCCAAACAATGTAGACAAAATCTATATGCACCTTATCGCCTTATCCCCGCACCGCAGAATTGTAAATCTCCCCGTCACCGTTTGAGTAGAGGCAAGAAGAGCCGCAAGGCTTAGACACGTTAGATGAAATGTTTCAGCGCCATGAATATTTTAAAGTTTACGTCCAGCGGTGTAATGTCATGAGCAGACTGAAACGTGTCGGGCTTCACACACCATCAAGAACCAGCAAAAGCTGTAAACTTTACAGGCGAATGCGGTGAATGCGGTACAGTTGCATACACTGAGATGGCACCTTCTTGAATTAATTATTGATTTTTGAGAGATGTGGTGACGAAAACGTAGCTATGTTTTATGTCTATCATAAGAAATATTATAGAAGAGTCATTATAAGGAAACATCATAAGAGATATGCAGAATGTCTCACAAAACTGACCCACTTGAATTTTTTACGTTCCAATTTTGTTATGCTAAGGTAGCATGTCATAATTTTTAGTAAATTTAGCGATCTGATTGTTTTAAAAGTATGGCTTATGTCAAATGACATTTCGCAGAAAAAAATGCTAAATAGAAATTGGTATGAAACCAATATGGCCACGTA
This sequence comes from Aphodius sticticus, assembly GCA_963966075.1. Lineage (NCBI taxonomy): Eukaryota > Metazoa > Arthropoda > Insecta > Coleoptera > Scarabaeidae > Aphodius > Aphodius sticticus. The sequence continues at coordinate 21,879,106 of OZ014510.1, forward strand.
ATTAAAACAAAAGCTTCACTTGTTTCCAACGCATTTAATGGGTCATTAAGAAGTGCCTCTAAATGTCAAAATGGCGTCACGTTCGGAGAACAAAACAATTATTACCATATTTAAGAACTGAAGTTTTAAAAGGCATCATGGTTAGTAGAAAGCATACAAATCAGCACTACTTTGTCCAGTTAACCGACTTTCTATCATTAATAATAACATAAATACACATATAATCCAACGTCCCATCAGACACACTGTACATTTCAAAATGTATTCTATATCAAATCTGCTCATAGATACGTTCCAGAGGGAAACCGCTGATATCCCCACTCCTTCCACCTAACCATTCGAAAAGACTCACTTTCGCTTCAAAAAGATGACGTGAATAGGGTCCCTGATATGTTGCTAGGATAACTGCATTATGAATACCAATGTCACGTTATCTGGTTTGATAAAAAGTACTCATAGTAAACTGATTTTGCTACTGCTCGAAGAACCCTTAACTCTAGTGCTTCTATTTCTTCGTTTTAAGTTGAAAAATTTTCTGTATGATTATAGTGTTGGGTTTGGTTGCTTATATGTTGAACGTATTGCATGTGAAATATGTGATCTTCCAGAAATAAATCAATGTCATTTTAATAGATTGCTAACAGATTTCCTAATTCATCTGACTATGTCGAGTTTCTCTAGGATATTCAGTTTCTTAGACTTCTTGCATATGTGTAGTAGCTGAATACTGTTCTTTATTATTGTGTGATTCTCCATTCTGATTTTTTTCTCAATTGGTGGCTTTAGCTGCTTAGCCATGGCCAGTTGCTAGTCTTTGTAGATAACCTTAATTTACTTCAGTATAATTACACATTGATGTCAATCGAAGATAAGAAAGTATATATTCCCAAGTATATTTGTTCATCTCTGGAATTTAGGATGTAGTTATAATCGACAGGCGATGGCATCATTTTTGCTATTTTATCAAAGAGAATTCGTCTGGCAGCTACAGAGTTCGAACACATCATTATGATGTGCTCCGGGCTACCCACAAGAGCACAAGTTAGTTTCATTCTGTTTTAGTTTGTGTCTGCATTAGACCTATACCTGTTTGTACAAAAAATACGTTTCGGTAGCTATCATACTGAATATAGTTTAGCCCACCAACAAAACAATAATATTCAATGCTGGTGCAATTCTCGTGGCAGGGTTTCGGTTTGGTGATTTGAGTACTTTCATGACTGATAAGGTTAGTATTCGTTGTCTATCATATTTCGATGTCGTATTCTCTTATTTTTCTCATCAAATCTCTTGTGATTGTTTTGTTTTCATTTTCCGGTGAGGCTAAATCTGTTTTATACATTCCTCTCTCTTTATATTTTTATAATTACCGATCACCTCCTGTCGACTATATTAGTTCTTCGCCAAACCGATCATAAAATTGGTTTTCAATTCATCCATTACAATAGTCTGCATTATCGGCTTGTAGGCTCTTAATGCTGATGCTTTAAATTCACTGGATGTGCTAATCAGTGCGCATTTAACGGTTGTAGGTTGTTAACAATATAGAATATATCGTAAAAAAATGTTCGTTTACGTGGTTTACGTATAGAGTCTCCTATTGCTTTACTGTTGGTGATTACGTCAATTCAATTTCAATTATTGACATACTGTCGAAATTCTCGTTATTTAGGTTTGCCTCTATTGTTTCTTGTTCTATAACTATAGTATGTTCTCATAAAGTTTGTTGTCAACTCTGTATTGTATTTTTTTGTCAACATACAACAGCGTAACATATAATTGTTATTATATTGTTACGAAGTATAGTTTAATTGCATTGTACAATTGAGGTCAGGTCATCCAACCCAACCTGCAGACAGTTGCTTGTCCAGAAATGCAGACGTCAGGCTTTTCATATCGGAACAAAGACATTCCTTTGTGGCAAGCGTGCAAATAACCTATGATTTATATCAAAGGCCGTGTGCAACCAAAAATCCTAACTCAGGATTTTTGGGGGCTCAAAACAGGTCATGACGTCTTGCCAAATTCAATATAAAAGCCACGGCAAAGGATGGGAACGGGATCAGTAGTTTGCAGCACCTACTTGTAGTGTAGCGCGACTATTGTATTTTAGATATCAGCTGTAGTATTGGAATTCTGCATGGTCAGGAATACACGAACAATGTTAACAACACTGCGACTTTTATTTACATCTCCATCCTGACCTAGAGCCGCCCCCATTAAGAGCTACGTAACAATATTTTGAATTCCTGAGATTAGAAACTTTCGCGAAATTAGAAACTTGGTTGGGCAATCGGCCAATTTTTTGTTCGCTTTGTGCTTGGAATCTCCGAAGCGGGGATTGAATTTTATTTCAGCTTCAATTCAGGAAGAATTCAGAAATTCTTGGGTAGATTTTACCTCATTATATTCTTGCCTGTGGTGATAAGTGAAAAGAAAACATTAGAAAAACACCCATTAGAAAACCCACGCAGCAACAGAAAAAAAATAGTCAATCAGCTGCTTGTGTTTATTACAAGGGTGGGAGTTAATAATTACAGGCATTGCATAAGTGGCTAACAGTCCAACAAGATTCACAATAGACTGGCCTTAAACAAGTGACTAGAAAGTGTGTAAACTGGGATTACTTCTGGAAAGGGATTGCTAAGTGGAGTTACGTCTAAATAACGTAATAACATATATAGCTTTAAATAAAGCTGTAGTACATCTCAATGTTTCTCTGAATGATAGCGGTTACGTTATGGAAACCGGAAGCATATTAGAGACAATCAAATAATTTATTATGGAGCTTTTTTTCAGTATTCTCTCTCCGACTAGTGATTTTTTGATCGCCAGGAAGCACCAGGAAAAAAAGGTTGAAATCAATTATTTTCGGCAGTGGGCCATCTGTCGTTTAATACACGCCTCATTTGGTCTCGACCCATACTTTCACTGTTTCTCTCCCTTCCGTTCGTTATGGGCTTACAAAAACTCCCACCCAGACCGAGATTGGTCTCGGCTATGCAAATGTTTTCTTTTTATACCTTGCCGCAATATTCTCGCCAAGAAGGATACTATTTACAAGAACGCCATGAAAAGAAGGCCAACTCGTGAGATTTTCTACGCCCTACTACATACCATGCAAAATTAATACCTACTTCTCTTTTGAGCACAATGTGAAACTCAATAGTTTATTTAATTTCCTAAATACGTCAATACTACAACAAAGAAACTAACTATGTGTGTCCATCAATTCATTGAATTTCACGTATTACCGATTAATGTTCAGGCAATTCAGTGGATCAGATTACGACACGTTGGAACCCCAGAAAGCTATCGCCACGTTATTGGGGCATCAATAAATTCGAGGATACTCTGATTAGATCACTTTTATCGCTATATTAAGCTGATATACGATTATTGCTCCACGAGCTGTACTTTTTTTTATGGCGCCATTTAAGCGGGCCATCGAGTTCACTTTATTAATAAGGTATAATTAACTTTTTTTTATTATCAATGTCATAAGGAGGAATTAGGAAGTGTTTGTTTATTATTTACCTTAACTTAAGTAAATAATAATTGTATGGTTTAATGAACCAATTTATGTCAGATACTGATATTTTGACGTGAAATTTTTTACACTTATATGCGTAACTTAGATCTATTATGTGGTACTTTTTTTTTAATTTCAACCAGTGTTCTCCGTAAAAAAATCATTAGCATTGATTTGACACAAGGGCACAGTTGGTTTTGCGAGTTTTATATTTATGATTTGTATAGTTTCAATCAAACTACCCAGGTTATGAACAGCCTGAAGTTTTTTAAAGCAAGGATTAGGATCTACCTACGTTTTCATACTTAAGAAGGGAAAAAATTTGACTTAGTTAGTCCGAAGATGCCTAAGAAGGGCGAAACGCGTCACTAACGTAAATTTAAACAATAAAAGAACAGTGAAGAACAACCTCAAACTTTTTTTTATTTTGGAAACCTGTTCACAAGCGTTTACTAAAATATACAAGTAATACTCGTTGCAGCCAGAATTGTGACGTCACTGTCGCTAACAGTACTACGAGTTGAGATAAGTTTCAGCTTATTTTGCACTTAATTTTGTATTCATTGGAATGAATTTTAGTTGGAATGAGTTACTTCATACTGTACAGTGAATTGTCATTACTTTTGTTATTATTAAATATTGAAAATCGGTTAAATTGACAGTACATTAGTTCAGAATTATGTGCTCTCTCTAATTAGGAAACAGTTGGATTTCTAATGATTTCAGATATTTTGAAAAAATAAAAAACTAAATTTTTAAATATGGTCATAACTGTGTGGTCCAATCAACAGGTCTTTTTGATTTTATTTACAATAAGTTTATGTCAGTTTAATTTTTTTTTCGCCAACAAATTCGCTGGAAACAAATAACATTTTGCCGGAGTCGGACTACGAAAATTATCTGGTGTCGGAATCGGAGTCGAATGTTTTTTTACCGACTCCACAGCCCTGGCGTTGACACAGCGATTGGCATAAGCGTTTTATACTCCAAATATTTCTGGTTTTTAATTTTTCCAATCACTGTAATTTGGCCTTTAATACTCGTGCAACCATAAAAAAGTTTGAATTCATTATACAATTCCCAACGTCAGCTCGTCACAATGATCATGATTATTATAGTAGTGTATAGGCAACATTAATATCACTTAACACATTTTTAATATTTGGCTTTTTGAGGACAATGATATTTTCTTTATTTAATAATGTAGACTGTAGAAGACAAATTTTACCATCAAAATGATTTGGGAACCTATACGAGAAAATGAACGGTTAATTTAGTATAAGTGATTGAAGTATTTTTTTGCGATTTCACCTCGTAGAAATGGCAGTTCTAATGTCAAACGAATGTTTGATGGTTGTCGGTGGACATTAAAAATGTCCGTTCTAATCTCAAACGATGGGTTGACGTGGAATCGCCAAAAATTAGTTGAATCAATAATTATAATTGATTATACTAAATTAACCGTTCATTTTTCGTATAGGTTCCAAAATCATTTTGATAGTAACTTTTGTCTGCTACAATTTGGTATTTATAGTGTTGCGATTAAATGAGTAAGATACGAGGAATAAAGGAGCAAATATAGTAACGTCACCGCACCGTAATAACGTAGCGTAAAAAGATCAATCTACATAATCTCCACTTCGCGATTATAGTGACGCTCCGTAAACCGTAAAGTTCGTTCTCGACAGCAACGAATTTCATCTCCTGCGTGTTACGTCTTACGTTTTCCGGCGTATGCGCGCGTATGGCGCCATCTGTACGTGTACCGGCGAGTGAATAGCACTTTCCAGTAAGTTGTAGGTTAACTGATAGCATTTTGATAGTTTGTGGCAACGAGAACACAGAACGAGAACGACTTCAGAATGAATTGTTGCTGCAACAAGCCCTTTGTCCATAATTTATTATATCTACAACGATCTACCACTGCTTATCACAATCAACAATAACACTAACATGTGATGTTATGTGCCATTGTGTATATACTTCTCTGTCCGGAACGGCAAGCGGTACGGCACGTTACGTAGTGCGTTTTTGCGGCACTATACTTGGTCCTTTAAGGATTAAAGTCTGACAGACACAATTTTTCAATTGTTTTTAATGAATTAAAAATTTTTACTATGTTACTACTGGAACCATAAGCTATCGATTAGTATCAGTTTCATCGACTGGAGTTAATCTACTTAATACAACGTATATCAGAAATCTAGAATTACTTTATAACCGACTGGTAACAGAGATGCGTATCTTCTCGCCGCTATTAAAGTTACTATCGATTGTATGGCGGAAAGGGCTTGTTCCAAGTAGTATATGAAATTTATACTAATTAGGAATTACTATAATTGCGAAGGATATTTAAGGGAGACAGTGGGGCGGTAGGAATTGGTTGGGAGGCTCTGAGTTGGGTATAAAGCAGAGCTTTCGCTAGTTCTGGAACAATTTGTCCTCGGGGGCTTCGTGCATACACCCCTAGACGACATATTAAGCCAAGGCCTTAGAATGTCATATAATTAAATGGTATTTGCTATTTCGCATGCTGGTACGCTGTAAATTCAGACCGTGGTAGAGGTGTTTGTAGGTTAATATTCAACGCGCTGGTGCATTTTATCGTCGTGAATAGTTGCTACTACAATTCGTCATGGTCTGTACTGGCATTCATAAATGTCCGTACACGTTAAGCCTGTAATGTGGTGGAGGTTTATTAAGGTTGTACTAGATTTTCAATGGGAATTATGTCCGTGGAAGATTTTTAAATATTGATATAATGTATTTTAGTACATAATTAATTAATGTCTGTAGGCATTAACAGTATTGGTAGCAGCAAATGAGGTTAATATAGTTTAGATTTTATACATTATTTTTTTACGAGATATCGAATTAGAAGAAATCAATGATAATAAATTGAATAAAAATGAATAGCGTGTTTTGTTTTCAAGTTATAATGAATCACATGCTTAATATGTTGATAATCGTCGATATGTTTCTTCTTTGTTAAATTATATGGATTATATTTACATCATATTGAGACACACATTATGGAGCAGTTTCTACTCTTTGCAACGATACAAAGACGGTTTCATAATATGACTACAAATAATAAAGTTCTAAATATCAACTGTAAAAAAAAAAAAAACGATTTCTGTTTTAGATGGTACCATGCGATTTTCAGAGATTCTTCAAAAATAGTAATTTTCAGTATTAAAATACTAATTTAAATACTTTGTATTAAATGGTATTAAGGATTAATTATTTATGAATGGTATTAAACATTTGACGCATGCCATATCAAATGACTCAGAGCCCCGAATATCTATAAAACTAATATGGTCCCCATATGAAAAACAAAAGAATTTTCATGTGTTTGAAGTTAATCATTGGCAAAAAGATCAAAGTAACATAATCTATCGTAAATAAAAAAGATGTCAAACCGTCATCTCTTCCGAACACGAATAAAAACATTGTGAGAATATTTAAAAAATGTCGTTTGATTTTTCAAAATGTGTCTGAAACCTGCGAAAATTCTGCTGTTTTCTTAACAGATTATTGGAAATCTCACAAATCTGCACTACTTCGTCCATATTGCCGACTTCATATTTCTAATAATAACAAAACTACTCATATAATCCAACGTCCTGTGAGACACTGTCCACAATTTGCCAGAACTGCTAAAACATAACCTGAAATTACACCTGCGATTACATTGTCATATTATTCACACTTGAATGCTTGCTTTGAATGAATGCTATAAAAGATATGCTGTAACAAAAAACTTAATTCAAATTAATAACAATACATTGCATCGGAAATATATACAATAATAATAATAATTTATTCATTGAAGATATTTACAATATATGTATAATAATATAGACAGTAGTAAATAGTTCACTTCCTTGTCATCCCTCTGTCTTCACCTCGGAACTGGCACATCCTCATGGGGGTTGAACGCTGCCTCGGGTTAACGGTATGGAGGGTTTGTGTATATTTGCTTTTTTTTATTTATTTTTATTATAGGTTTTTTAATATGCTGTAATCATTAACAAAAGAAAGCAAATTTAAACCAAAACTAAAAGAAACCCGTAATGGGACCAGGTCCTTCAATTTCCAGTTGACAATCTTAAAAGGGAAGAGCAATGTCAATGAACTGAAACCTGTCCACATTAACTTTGCAAACAAAATAATCTACGACATACCTCCTGTCAAGACAAACAACCCCATAGTTCCATATGCGAACACTGTAAAATATTTGGGTATGAATCTGGATACAATGCTAAAAAACCTGTGTACTGGCTTTTGAGAAGAAACTCTCAATTGTCAGTACAGAACAAATTACAAGTTTACAACCAAGTACAAAACCAATTTATACGTCAACTATGGGGTGGTGCTAAAAAGTAAATATCCAAGGAATCTAGAACATCTTGATGTTGGTGTCTTAGCAGTCATCAAAGATATAAAAAGATTTGCCGCCAAGCATGAATCTCACAAGTGCACGGACAAACAGTTTGCGACGCTGAGAGCGGTGCTGATAGCGGCGCTGGTAGCGGAGCGTTTGAATACAGAGATGCTTATGGGCATGAACACACAGTTAGCGGCGCCTTAAGCGGTACTGCTAGCGGTGCTGCTGCCGCTGTGTTGAGGGCCGTAAGCACATGTGTATTCAAACGCTCCGCTACTAACGCCGCTATCAGCACCGCTCGAAGTACAGCTATCAGCGTCGCTAACTGTTTGTCCGTGCGCTACGTCATCACGTCAATGTAGAAGCTCTGCAGCTACTGAACAACAAGTGAATTGGGTAAAAAGGAACTAAACCTTTCGAACTAGTTCAATGAACATTTGTAAAACATAAAGCACAGGCAGTGAATGAATTGATGTTAGTGCTTCCAGTTTAGGATAAAGTAACTGCTAAGTATCTGGTTAAAGGAATTCAGATTCAAATTGATGGTTAATCTTTTGAATTAGTTTAAAAATGTTAACAATCTTGTGCTGATCAAAATAAACTTAAATTGAATCTGATATATCAACGTGATGATACCAAAATATATAGGAACAGTGTAAAATTCCATTGCATAATGCTGTATTAATATGTTGGTTCATATTGTCAAACCATATGTTTTCAACAGATTTAACGTCCTGTCTCCTTGAGTATGTTAGGTCCAAGATTCGGGTCCATGTCCTCAGCCCTCCACTATCGAAATTTCAAAATTTTCTTATGTCAAACTTTTGTGCTTGTTTTGTGCTGTTTTGTGCCGCAAACCAAAAGTTTTGTGCTCATTTCGTTTCGGAGTTATAGGCAATTTTCTGAAGGGGGGCTGTGGACATGCCAGCTCCCCACTTTTAAATTTTTAATTTGTTCTTATGGCAAAGTTTTGTACTAGTTTTGTGCTGTTTTGTGCCGCAAACTAGAAGTTTTGTGCTCCATTCGTGTCCGAGCAATAAGTATTTTTTGAAGGGGGGCTGTAGACATGCCAGGCCGCCACTTTCAAATTTCGATTTTTTCTAATGCCAAAGTTTTGTACTAGTTTTGTGCTGCTTTGTGCCGCAAACTAGAAGTTTTGTGCTTCTTTTGTTTCCGAGTTACAAGCATGTTTCTACAGGGCGGCTGTTGACATGCTTGACCTAACTTCCAAATTCGAAACACTATCAAATTTTTTTCGATGCTAAAGTATTGTGCAAGACTTGCGCTGTTTTGTGCCGCAAACCAGAAGTATTGTGCTCTTTTCGTTTTTGAGTTATAAGCATTTTTCTACTTGGGAGCTATCCTTGTCTCTCTCTCGTCCGGGGCACGGGTTAGGCAGCGCAGGTGTTGATAATACATACGTACGAGTTTAACGGCACTGTTTGTGGCCATATAACTTTAAAACTATTCAACATTTTTTTATTGGAGTTTCGCTGAACTTTTCTTTGTACTTGAATAATGGGCACGTGGAATCTCGATTAAATATTGTTAAATAGTTTTTTTAGTTATAACGTCACAAAGATGTAATATTATTTCTTAATATTATGCATTGTTTCAATCTCGCGATGCTAAGTATCGTCGCTGCAATAAGTAATCATTGCACAATTATCACTTGACAAATAAATAGTTATCACAGATACAATATTTAATCGGAATTCCACGTGTCCATTATTCACGTACTAAGAAGCGAAACTCAGATGCAAAATTGTTGAATAGTTTTTAAGAATAGCAAGAAACAGTGCCGTTAATGCCGTGCTGCTAGAACCCGGGCCACGGACGCAAGAGAGAGAGGGATAGCTCCCAAGTAGAAAAATTCTTATAACTCAAAAACGGAAAGAGCATAATACTTCTGGTTTGCGGCAAAAAACAGTAGAAAATTAGCAAAATACTTTGCCATCGAAAAAAGTTTGATTTTGATTCGAATTTGGAAATTAGGTCAGGCAGACCCCCCTTCAGAAAAATGCTTAGAACTCGAAAACGAAAGAAGCACAAAAGTTCTAGTTTACGGCACAAAACAGCACAAAACTAACACAAAACTTTGGCATTAGAAAAAAATCAAAATTCGAAAGTGCTGGCATGTCTACAGCCCCCCCCCCCCCCCCCGTCAGAAAAATGCCTATAACTCCGAAACGAAAGGACAACAAAACTTCTAGTTTGCGGCACAAGCAGCACAATACTAGCACAAAACATTGGTATTAAAAAAAAATCGAAATTTAAAAAAGCTGGCATGTCTACAGCCCCCTTTCAGAAATTTGCCTACAACTCCGAAACGAAAGGACCACAAAACTTTTGGTTTGCGGCACAAAATAGCACAAAATAAGCACAATACTTTGACATAGAGGAGGACATGGACCCTCAAGATTCTTCTGATATCCATCATACTAATTATACTGATTTGAGTTCATTTTCGCCTGCATCATTTCCCATGGCACATTAGATGTATTGGAAATTCATGTTGATCCCAACCATCCAAAACTCTGTATAGACAATCTACCATCAATACAATTCTGTGGAGGTTGTAGATTCAGAGGAGTGTCCTGTTACTACTCTCGACTCTCGTGCAGAGACAAATGTTGGTGTTGGTCATTCTGACCTTGAAGAAAAAGTCTCCAGTGTGGCTGTCTTGACTGGCCTTCCAGTAATTATCATGCTACTGATGTAGCACTCGAGGACTGAAACCTGTCGGTTACTTTCTAAAAATTCTTTTACCCTAGTTTGAAGCACACGAGGTGGTGATTGTCGCTAAATCGAACGTCTGGAATCATGACAGAAAAGCGACACTATAATTTATTCTATAAAATGTAATCGAAATATGAACTAAGCTATTAATTTATAATGTATACAAACGTGGCTAACGGTCAGTATCATAAGTAACGAAGATTAATTTTAACAATACATCGCAAAATAAGGGCTTGGTCAGCAGCTTGGGCAAATAACCAGCGCCCCTGGGGAAGGAGTTGCGGCTCATTTGAGGTTAATTTCCGGCCGGACCGTGAACTACTAATCCAGAAACGATTTCTGCAGCCTATTACCTCTGCGTCGCTTCGTGGAGCGTTTATAATTTGATCTAGTGATTGAAATTGCGACACAGTTCTTCTAGTCCAGAAATAATCGAAATAAGAATAAATATTACCAGCGGACTGATTCCATATTTAATCTGTTTTTGGAAAGTTTGGTTATATTTTATGTGGCTACGTGATTTTTGTTAATTAAAAAAAAAGTTAAATACAATATTATACGGTGTGAACAATACCTCTAAATGAACTGTATGTGTAGACATTGCTTTTCACTTATCAACATAGGAAAAATCTAATACTTTGGCAGTTTAACAGTTTAGGGATTTTTGCTTGTCCAGTCAATTGTTATTTGTTATTTAAATACATTGCGTCATAAGTTCCAAAAGAGGAGCTATTGAGTAGGTAACAGTAACATAGGAGGCGTACTAAGCATTATATATACAAAAACAGACTGTTGAAAAAGAAATGTTTCTGAATACGAAATTGCAGAAAAAAATCAGTTATAACAGGTTTTTGAATTTTTGCGGCGAAATCAATCTACTGTACCCAGTCCATGCAAAAATACACTTACATATGTACTTTAGAAGCGTAAACTCGGAAATATAATAATTTTAATAAATAGTCCTGTGGATAATTCCTTAATATATTTCACATTCTAGATACAAAATTAAATCTGTAATATAATAAATAATTTTTCCACTACTTTTGAGTTTCCTATTAGCATTGCTCTGATAATTATAGCCTTTCATGTATAATCATTAAAAATATCTGTTTTATTTCATTAACATTCTAAAATGTCATATTTTTATTTGTTTATTCATTTATCTATTACTTTTATTAGTATTATTATTTTTAATTGTTCTACAAACCTAATCAACTAGTTTTGTTTTACTATTTTACATGTATTTATTTTTATGGTTATAATGGTAAACGTTATTGCATTTTTTCACGTGTATTTTAGTTTTCATTTTCCTATATTTTAAACTTAAACGGATGTCTGTACCTTTGCAAAAATTTAAAAAAGTATGAATTTACTTCAAAAAAATGTGGGAAAAAAGGTACGACAACCGTGTATTTATTGAAATCAGGTACCATACAAGCATAACATTTTTGTTCTTCCTGTCAAACCTAGTGTGTATTTAAACATTTACCCTAGAAATACAACAGGGGCTATATTATAAATATATGTTATTATTGGATTTATAATCTCCAATAGGAAATGTAAAAAGTGGTTACTCCATTATTTAAAATATCTACAGGGTGATATTACAACTTTGCATAAAGAAAATTAACTATTCTGCGATAGTTTCGAGTTAACATTAACAATCATAATAAAATCTCAAATTGCACATAAAATACCACCAACTCTTTAAAAAATTGGTGAATCCGAATCGGTAATACTTAAACAAAAACGACATTTAATGTTTATGGTATCTAGGTGGCTGTGGTTTCGAATTATGTCGAAATATAATCATGAGTTCTCAAATAACTATTTTTGGTAACATTGAAGGTTACCATACTACAGAAATCAGTTTAAAATTAATATATTCTGAACTGCTCGGTATATTATACACAAACGTTTAAATCCGATTGTTAATTTTTTTGATTTTTTGGGTGTGCCGCCAGTTTTATGCAAATTTGAAAATTCTGTGAAATTGATAACAAATAAATCTCCCATATTTTACGAACTTTCCTGGACACACTGTATAATACCTATACGCATGTACAATGTTATATGTATTGTTAATTTGTCAGCGTAGATCAGTTGAACATTTTTTTGTAGTAATCTGATTCAACCTGACACCATATGCGATCGAAGACATATATTCATACGTAATTGGTGTGTACATATATTGATTTTCCATTAGTGGCATCGCTTTGGAACAGTTTACGGAGAAAATAGTGGTTGATTGATGCCCCCAATTAGTCTTCGATGTTCGGTAATTTAGTAGTAGTATATAAGAGATTTTTAGCGCTATTAATTAAACTTATCCGTTATTTAAAGTCAGATTTTCAGTTGTATAATAAGAGTTTCAAAAATTAACTAAAGCAGTAAAAAGCACATGTTTGGTGTGTATCACACGTGTACAAAACATTTTATTTCTAATCATTCATAAAAACTTGCCGTCTCCACTTTCAGAGTCCATCAACTCCGAGTTGATGGTTAGATATCAATTTCGATTTTGAATCAGTCCACGTGTCACGGTATTATGAGCAATCATACATAAAATATACATCACTGAATAGGTATAATATACGTGCATCGTTTTTGAAGACTTTTAAAAAGAGGATAATGAATGAATAAAGTTCCTTTGTATATATATAAGACAAGGTACACAGTTGGTTAGCTCAATGTTGGGTTTTAATAAATAATTTGTATTTGACAAATCACGTAAGAAGTATAAATAATTCAAACTTGATTCTCGGGAGCAATCTCTAGGCTTTTCGCGTACCGAGCGTAGTTACTTTTATACTACTTTTATCCACTTTCCTGTGGTGCATAATAAATCTAAAAATGTACTGAAAAATGTATATCACGTGCACGAACGCATAACGCCGGGATTTAGAAACTCCGAATGAGATGTTGACATACCACATATATTCTATATAGTCTTCACATACCCACCAAAGTAAGTTTATATTGTGTTGCATCGTTGACGAAGTTCAAATAATTAGGATATTTAAATAGTACAAAGGCTTTGTAAGCCTGACTAATTAAAAAAATTGCTTCCAGTTATACCCTGGGTCAAAATTCGGAATTGCTGACGTTTAGCAAACCATGTTGCTCGCTTCTTCAGACCTAACTGAATATTTAGATATGCCGTTGATTCCTTTGTGGCCACATGGTAAAGACAAACTTACGGAATTCCTTAATCACCTGAACCATATTAGTCATTTCATCAAATTCACGATGGAAATAGAAATGGACAATCAACTGCTATTCTTGGATGTGCTGGTATATAGAACGACAACGAACAGGCTTGGATATAAACTCTACCGTAAGAAGGCACATACTCAGATTTTTAAAAATAAATCGCATGGATAAAGTGTCAAATGTTGAAATATATAGTTGTTAAATTAAGAAATTGCAATATTTGGGCCAAGTAATGACGTGAAAGACGAGTATACTAAATAGGCGCATATCCTTAATTTGGCATTTAACATTATCATTAACTAGAATAGCTATAATATGTGACGAATTCTATATAAAATGGTATACGTAATCAGTTCACCATAGCTGACTTATTGCTTACTGCTGTTATTATTGCCGATACAATCTAAAAAATTAGCGTATATAGATGGCATTCTTTTGCAAACAAACGCAAATCTGTTACCCGACAAACGTCAATACCATTGCTACTGATAAAGTCAAATTTGTAGCGTTATGTTCCTGTATTTATTATTTTGTCTGCATGACTGCAGTTTCTAATGGACTAACCAAAGTTACGAAAGTATAATAATAATAATAATAACAAATGCCTTTATTAAGCAAAAATAAACACTACAATTCAAATAAAACAACAAACAATGAATAAGAATGCCAGGGCGAAGTCCAGGTCTACGTACATACATACGCAGCCTGCTCAACTTAACCCTATAAGTAACTAATACACAAATATTTTCGTTTAAGTTAACAAGATAAAAATAAAAAAAAATAAGTGTTTCCGTGTTCCGAAAAAAAAATTCTCTCAAAGAAAAAGAAGAAAAACTCGTGAGCACCCGATCAGTCACTGTTTGGATAGGAGACCCAACCTCAATCGTCGCCTAAATGCCGATGACGTCAGAGATCGCATGCAGGGGGGAAGGTTGTTGTACACATTTGCGATACAGTATGAAAAACTTCTTTTATAAAATTGAGTTGCATGCAATGGTGGTGTTAAACCACCTCTGTATCGCAAATTTAAATTATGCACACCAGTCCTAAACTCTAATTTGTTATAGAGGTACTGTGGGTACTTGTCGGCGATAATGTTGTGATACAGATAAGCACTATGCAAAAAAACGTCTCTTCGCCATATTAAGCCACCCCAGATCCTTCAGCTTGTGAGAAATTCGCTCAGTATAGCGCTGTGTTTTAATCAATTATACTACAGTTCCTAACAGTTGGACAGTTTACATATGTTTGTTGAGATATACTTCATTAGCAAAGTAATATTATATTCCGACCAAACAGAAAACCGGCCAGTCAAAGTTGATAAAACTACGTTATTGTTAAACACATTCGCATTATTTTATTATTACAGCGGGCATCTGCGCATGGGTAACCAGTGAGTGAACGGAATGATCTGATTTTTTGTTTTATTTGTATACTACATATATGAGAGCAATGTTTTAAATCAATAGAAAGCAGAATCATACCTACACACATAAACATTAAGAGTTGGATTTAAAAGAGATTTAATACTCATATGTATTTCCGTTGTGACCATTTCCGCATGTAATTAAATCAGACTGAGTTAATATTTGCTATGGAGTTGCAACTAACTTATTCGCAATATAGCAATATAAAGGAACGCTTCAATCTAATGTGTGATCTTTTGTATGACTTTACAGCGTTTCTGATAATATCAGATTATTCATATTTGGTTTGTTTTGGCTAAAAGAATAGTAGAGATTTTGTGGCATCATGTACAAAGTGATTTTCTTTACACGGAAGCTAAAAAATGCAGTGGAGTTGGATGTTCATAACGAAGACATTATTTTGAGTTATCTCTAATGACGATGGAGAAACCATGGTCACCGTTTAGTTTTTCTATGGGAGCCATGTCTGATTTTGATTATTTTGAAGAATTTCTTTATCTTCTGATACACAAGGGTACCACAGAGTACATTTTATAATTTGTTTTCTCTTTGTTTTTGAAAAGTGTTTTGAAAAGTTCGTCAACAACGTCTTTTTTATTGGCCCAAAACTATGACAATTTGCTTTCACCTGTCAATGGTAACGTCTGGGTTATTCGCTTTTCACGTAGTGAATGACACTTCAAACCAAAAATGTTAAGAAAAATTAGGAGTAAGAGAATCTATTCAGGCGGTTTAGGATAATGTTGGAAACGCTATTTTGTTACATATACTATTGATTTATTGTATTATTATTATAATAAGAATGTTTTAAGATATTCTTATCTATGACATCAATGTACATTGAGTTGCCTATATGTTGTACATATGTTTGTATGGGCTTGTGTATAGTTGTGGCTGATCTAATAAAACAGTCTAAGGTCGAACCTTGTTTCAATAACCACGCTCCCATCATAAAATATAACATGGCGCAGTCGTAAAAAAATAAGTAAAATTACAATGGA
Source organism: Aphodius sticticus (assembly GCA_963966075.1). NCBI lineage: Eukaryota > Metazoa > Arthropoda > Insecta > Coleoptera > Scarabaeidae > Aphodius > Aphodius sticticus. The sequence continues at coordinate 21,895,411 of OZ014510.1, forward strand.
GAGAGGTATAAAACCTATGCTGATGACCGGCAATTTAGCGAAAAATTGGCTGGAATGGAGAGAAAAATTCGAAAATTTTCTGGTTGCCACAGAAGCGGAAGAAAAGTCCGAGAAAATAAAATGTGCGCAATTGCTGTACTTCATTGGAGAAGAAGGTATGAACATTTATAAATCATTTGAAAAAGAAGAAAAGGATCTAGATTCGTTAAAAAAATAAATTTGAAGCGTACTTTGTTCCCAAGAAAAATTTAACGTTCGAGCGGTTTAAGCTGATAAACATGAGGCAAGAAGAAAAAACCATAGAACAGTTTTCGACAGAGTTGAAGAACCAAGCCAACAGCTGTGAATTAGGCACTTTATACGAAGAATTAACAAAAACAATCCTAATATCTGGTTTGGACAACAAGAAATTACGTGCGAAAATCCTTGAAAGTCAAGAAAAAACACTGGATCAGATAATACAGCTATGCAGAGTGAACGAAAACACAAAACAACAGAACGAAATTATATCAGCATCGACATCAACTAAGAAAAATGAAGAAGTTGACGAAATAAAATTCAAAGGTACGTGGAATCGTCCCAGCAGTTTCAATAATCGAAACTATAAGCATTTTAGAAACAATGGTGAACAAAACGGATCAAATAAAGATGGACGACCCAGACCACGAAGGCTAGACAAGGATAGACGGATGACCTGTTGGAGATGCGGTACTACACATGTGCCAAGATCCTGTCCCGCTTACGGAAAAACTTGTCAGTTCTGTAAGAAACCCAACCATTTCGCAAAAGTTTGTAAATTTAAAAATAAAATCAGTGTTGTAGATTTAAGCAGTAGCGATGATGATTTAAATGAAAATGACTTAAACGTGCAACAGCTGAAATTAGATTCAATTACTAGATGGTACACAAATTTGACAATAAATGAAAGTTCAATTAAATTTAAAATAGATTCTGGAGCAGACGTAAATGTAATATCTTTGTCAAAGTTGAAACAAATAAACTTTAATGTTAATGCTATCAAAAGAACAAATCAAAAAATAAAATCATATACCGGAAATGAACTTTCAATTATTGGATCGTGTATTTTGTATGCAAATCATAAAAACAAAGAGTATAAATTGAAAATGTATGTATCAAAGTTTGATTTTGAGCCAATTTTAAGTTTACAGTCATGCATAGAGATGAATTTAATTAAAAAGATTGATATAATTGAAGAACGTAAGAAAGAAACAAGTAGTGCTGAGTACAGTCAAGTTATACAAAAACACAATCATTTGTTCAAAGGTATAGGTAAAGTTGGAAAACCATATCATATCGAATTCAATAAAGACGCTACACCAAAAATTCACCCAATTAGAAAAATTCCATTTGCTTTACAAAAACAATTGAAACAAACATTAATAGAGTTGGAAAAAAGACAAATAATTAAAAAAGTAGAGGGTAGTTCAGACTGGTTAAATCCTATTGTTATAGTAAGAAAAAATAATGGTTCATTACGTATTTGCTTAGATCCACAAGATCTCAATAAAGCTATAAAAAGAACGTATTGTAAAATTCCAAGTATTGATGATATTTCACATAAATTAAGTGGAGCAAAATATTTTTCCAAATTAGATGCCACTAGCGGTTTCTGGAATATACCATTAGATAAAGAAAGCAGCAATTTATGTACTTTCGGCACCCCATTTGGGAGGTACAAATTTGTTAGAATGCCTTATGGTATTAAATCAGCTAGTGAAGTATTTCAAGAAAGATTTAAAGACATTTTTTCATTAGAAGGTGTTGAAATATATATTGATGACATACTGATTTGGGGTAAAAATAAAAAAGAACATGACGAAAGATTAGAAAAGGTATTAAATACTGCAAACGAGAATAATATTAAATTTAATTTGGAGAAGTGTGTACTAGGAGTCAAAGAAGTTGTATATTTAGGATATAAATTTGGAGAAAGTGGTATGACTACTGATGAAGAAAAAATAATAGCTATTAGAAACATGCCATCACCTAAAAATAAAAAAGATGTTCAACGTTTTCTAGGAATGGTAACATTTTTAAATCGCTTTATCGAAAATTTATCGGAAAAAACAGCAATTTTAAGAGAATTATTGAAAAATGAAAATGAATTTATGTGGTTAGAGCACCATGAAATAGCATTTAATAAATTAAAAGAGATTTTAATAAATAAGCCAATTTTAAAATATTATGAACCAGAGAAAGAAGTAGTAATTTCTGTAGATGCATCGAGCAAAGGTTTAGGCGCTGTTTTATTGCAAGACAATAAACCTTGCGCGTACGCGTCTAGATCAATGACAGCTGCTCAGATCAGGTATGCACAGATAGAAAAAGAGTTATTAGCGATTTGTTTTGGTGCTGAAAAATTTGCACAATACGTATATGGAAAAAAATTCACGGTAGAGACCGATCATAAACCGCTTGTTTCTATATTCAATAAAAATTTAAACGAGTGCCCAATCAGATTACAGAGAATGTTACTATCGTTACAAAGATATGATTGTCGAATAGTATATAAACCAGGAAAACATCTAGTTATTGCTGACACTCTATCACGAGCTAATTTGGACATTGAATACGAAGACAAAATGGATATTGAATCCCAAGTATGGTTAGTAACTAAAAAGATTAACATTACTAATGAAAAACTGAATGAATTGCAAGTCGAAACCGAAAAAGATGGAACGTTAAAAGTGATTAAACAATATATTTCAGAAGGTTGGCCAAATAGTTTGAAAAAGATTCCAGAAAAAGTTAAATATTATTATAAATTTAAACACGAACTTACCGTAATAAATAATTTGGTGTATAAGGCGCAAAAATTAGTAATACATAAGAGTATGAGAGATAAAATGTTAGAGTGCGTTCACTCAGGACATTTCGGTATTAATAAATGTATTCAACGAGCAAATTATTGTATATTCTGGCCAAGAATTAATATAGACGTTGAGAATTATGTTAAAAAATGTAGCACTTGTGCAACTTTCTCAAATTCAAATAATGGTGAACCGATAATTCTTCATGAAATACCAAAGAATCCATGGTTCAAGTTAGGATTAGACATATTTGAAATAAATGGTGAAAGTTTCTTAATTGTAGTGGACTATTATTCCAAATATACGGAAATGGAACCACTTAAACATAACACAACATCAGAAAATGTGATAAATAAATTAAAATCCATTTTTGCAAGACATGGTATACCTAAAATTTTGATGTCTGATAGTAGTACCCAATTGACAAGTAAATTATTTCAACAATTTGCAAAAGAGTGGAATTTTAAACATGTAACTAGCTCACCACATCATCAACAGTCAAATGGACAAACTGAACGTACAATACAAACCGTAAAAAGGTTACTTAAGAAAACAATGTATAACAATGATGATTTGTACTTAGCATTGCTTGCATTTAGAAATACTCCAGTTTATAACAGTTACACACCGTCGCAATTATTGATGTCAAGACATTTGAGAGACAACATACCTATGCATGACAATAAACTAAAACCTAGAATAATAAATAAAAGTAAATATAAAGAGAAAATGAAGGATGCACGCCAGAAAGGAAAGAAATATTATAATAGAGGTAAATTAATATTGAACGAATTTGCAATTAATGATAAAGTATTATATCAATCTCACCCGAAATCGACATGGAAAAAAGCTATTGTGATTGAGCGCATGAATACTCGAACTTATAGAATTAAAACTTCAAATAATAGACATCTAATAAGAAATAGAGTTTATTTGAAACGTGATACTTCAAACAACAATGATGAAGACGTGGAGTCCGAGTATTCATATGACTTAAATGAAAACGATGACACCGATATGGATAAAAATGTAAACCCGAATCCGACAAACCTAATTACGACGAGAAGTGGAAGAATAGTGAAACCTCCGGACCGCTACCATTAAGTTGATATTGATTTTTATATTAGTTTTTGTTTCATAAATGAATTTATGTTAATAAAGTACGGGGTACTGATTATCATTATTTGGTTATTAATTAAGGAAAGGGGGATGTTACATATACTATTGATTTATTGTATTATTATTATAATAAGAATGTTTTAAGATATTCTTATCTATGACATCAATGTACATTGAGTTGCCTATATGTTGTACATATGTTTGTATGGGCTTGTGTATAGTTGTGGCTGATCTAATAAAACAGTCTAAGGTCGAACCTTGTTTCAATAACCACGCTCCCATCATAAAATATAACAATTTACTAAAAATGCCAGTTTTATAAGAAAAATCAAAAGAGTTAGTATGAAGTGATAAAACTGTTAATTCCACCTCCAAACTGCTCTTTGCAAAAGCAAAATAATATAACAACAATCGGTTAAAATCTACAGCAATATACTACAAAGGAGGTACGACATAACTGAAACTGAAGAAAAGACCACCAAAAATGTCAAAATCAAACAAGATTTCTCCACCATCTTTAAATGTAACTTAGGTACGCAATTGGTTTGCACGTGCCTGTGCAATGTTTTCATTACAATCGTCCACCTGCACTGACTTGTGATAAAGTCTGTACTGTTCTTTCTGAGTATAACGAAATAAATGTCATTATATACTAATTTTAATACACCTTTCATTTCACATCAAATTGCCTTTGGTGTACTTTTGACACTCTGAGAATTAACTAAGAAACTTCAGAAGGAAGTTCTGAGCATTCTGTTGCAAAGAAATATCAAATCTCATTTTGGTATTGTTTAAGTTTATTCCAATATCTGAATTTGTATGGTAGATACACGAGAGGGTGTCTCGAAACAAAATATTATATTGTTTCTCCCAGTACAATCAGCCCAGGAGCCTTATTCTACAATTATAGCGACTAGCGACATCGCTATACCGTTTTGATTCGACATGACGTCACGGGTATCGATATCGCTAAAATTCGATGTGACAGCAGTTCGATTCGTGGTCAGGAGGTTATGTTGTACGTTTGAGGCAGTGAAATGTATATACTACGTATTTACTGGAAATGACCGTAATGGTCAATAAGTGAGGCAAATGCATTTGGTATGCAAGTCGCAGTGATGTGGGCTAGCCATCTCTTTGTATTTCATTCAGTACTACGGCCGAATTACACATTTTTATTTGTAATATCCTTTTTCAATTAAATTGCAACAAATTAATCAAGTTTAACTTTTGCAGACACTTCAATAAACTAGATAATAATAGCAGGTTTAATAAAAAGTATATTTTATTGATATATTCCGGTTAAATAAAATTTATTGTCTACATATAGGCACCCTCAAATTATATATTAGTAATTACTACTTAATTTTAAAAACTTTCAATCCTATGACTAAATGCTCTTTATATTACTGAATTAAGGAAACTCATTCTCATACAAAAAGTAGTCCACATGATGCTGATTATATTTATTGCATAATATTAATTAAATAAAAATATTTTTCACATTTTAAAATTTTCATTTATTCGAAATGTTGTTATTTCAAACTACAATACTTACTTACTACAACACAAAAAGCAATGTTCTTATTGACAATATTAACATATTACCATTGTATTGCTGATTAAATTTTGGGTTTGCAGGGCTAAATTAAATTAAATAATTTTTCGACCTTTTAATTTTATCCAATATTTCGCCAAAAATTGTGGCTTCCTCAGAGACTACATAAAACAAAAGATACAAACAAATTAACCAACATTTCAACAATGCACAGAACCTAATAAATTACCAAATAATAGTCTTATAACACAACTACATTTAACACAGGTGACGGCATGTCAAACACACAAGCTCTAAGTGCGAGCGTACAGCTGATACTGGCGGGAAACGGTCATCGGACCCATCCTTCCAACCAGAAATCGCCGCAACAAAAAATTCACGCAAATTTACAACGAAAACCTTAAAAAATACATAGTAATATGCTAGCAATTCACAAAATAAAAATAATAACATTAAAGTGGACGGAACAACATTACATTTGCATCGTATATAATAAAAGCTACAAGTCAAAAATCAAAACATTAACTCGCTAACATCCCCCACATTAACCGTCGTGTCATTCAAAACCCTCGAGTGATCGTAATCCAAATTTAGCAAGAAACTGTAGATATTACTTAGATTCTCCGTGTCCGATCGCAAATTCATGGCGGCATTAGTTTCTTTTATCCCAATCATTTCAAAGAAAAGCCTTTCTCTGAGGTTACGTTTCTTGTACAATATTTCAACGTTGTCGAAGTCTATAGTATGGCTTTCATTAATGGAATGTTGGGACAATGCGCTCGTTAATTTCCTGTTTCGAATGTCCAACTTATGTTGGCTTAACCTGGTCTTCAACCAGTTTCCCGTTTGACCCACGTAACGCGCCTCACACCCAGCACACGGTACACTGTAAACAACATTGGACATGTACTCCAAAGGAGTCTTTTGTTTTAACTTTGTAAAGAAGTTTCCCACTGTGCGAAGGTTATAATAACCCATTATTAGGTTCTCTATGCAGAACATACGGGAGAGGACGTATGACAACCCAGGGATGAAGGGAAACCTTCTGTAGACAACAGGATCACGTGTAATAGGAGCAGTCATATCCGGTACTACTCTTCTTAAGGAGGGGCCAAAAATTAATTTCTTCAAAAAAAGTCTGGGGTATCCATTATTAAGAAACAATCTATAAATCTTATTCTTGTTCTTAGTGTGAAAAACTGGATGTGAAAGCCTTATCACCCTATTATGCATTGCAGTGACTATATTTAGCTTTTGATTAATAGGACGATACGAATGAAAATTTAAATATCTGCCCGAATTAGTTCTTTTTTGATACCAGTCAGTCCTTATTTCTCCCTCCTCTCCCCTAATCAATAAAATATCTAAAAACGGTAAGGAGTTGTCAACTTCCCGCTCCACCGTGAACTGCACATGAACATCAAAACAATTAAATATATTCAAAACTTCATCTACTTCTACTAACTTCAAATATATTCTCTGTTTTATGTAGTCCCTGAGGAAGCCACAATTTTTGGCGAAATATTGGATAAAATTAAAAGGTCGAAAAAACAACATCTTTGATTTAGCTCTGCAAACCCAAAATTTAATCAGCAATACGTTTCAAATCAACGGGCAAAAACTACTGCACTGGTTTTGTATTACCAATATAATTCGACGGCCTAGCTGCAATACCACGTATCATCTATAATTCTATAACACTTGGCAAAGCATCAAGTTCCAAAAATTTATTTCTAGATCTTTGTTTGATTTGATGATCAGTTTCTAAAAAATGTTGTCCATAATTCCTAGAGGGTCTAGAAGGATACCACTTAACTCTTCGGATAGCTATAATCCACCGTTTTAAAAACCTTGACGTTTAAACGGGAGCCTATAACATAGTTTTGAATGTAATATTAGACTTTAATAGTAAATTCATTACTATACTGATAATCTTCAACCTATTCAGAATTATTAGGTTTGTTCTAGCAACAATCGAAACAATTAGGTATTCTTCTACGCAGGCGCAATGCAGGTTTTTGAAAGGCAAAATCTCCATTGCGCATGCTCAAGAGATTATATTACTATTTGACTAAAACGCTGGTCGCCTTTTACTTGCTAAATGATTTTTTTGTCTTTGATTATGCTCATTGCTGCAACCATACGCAACACACTGCTGAACTATTGTTACCTGTGTTTGGATATTCTACAACTTTGACACCCTGGTTGTCACTGGGTTCACACTTCACACATTCCGTACACAATGAACGTAAAGTGAGGTTACATGCGCATATCGATATCGAATCAACTTATCGACACCTCCGAAGCTGTCGTTAAATTTAGCGACATGTCGGAAAGTCATGACGTCAGTCGATATCGACCAAAACGGTAAAATACAGCTATCAATATCGGTAAGTATCCGATATGACGTATTGCGATATCGCTAAGTACGGCAGAATAAGGCTCCAGTACAATTATTTCAATTCTAAACTTCTCTCATATGAAAGCATCTGCCCTAATTTATGCTAATCAAGCTACCATAAACAATAGTAAAACAATCTTCCCATATCCCATTGTAACCTTTCACTCTATGAACAATAACAATCCACCCGGCAATCATTTCTTCCAGGAAAATTCAAATTCAATGCCAATCGCCTGAAGTGACGAAAGCGCTCGTATAGTAAGCGAGAGTACAAAATATACACAACTGTTGCTCAGCATTCGCACACCTAACCAATTACAGGAGGCCGAAGAATCCTCAGTGTTTGCATAATAGGAGGGTGTTTACAGTCAGATTCTGTGTTTGCTTTGCATTTGAATTGGCCCGGTCGAACGAGTGGGTTCCGCCGTGCTGTTATCGGGCCTTGCGAGGTCTTTACGCCTTTATGCCGATAAAGGTTTCCGATTTGTAGCGGCTCTTTGCTCAGAGAAAACATTTATCACATTTGGCCCATTGTGAAAAACGATCACTTACAGACAGTGGCTGAGAGCAGGGCCCGCATTGTTAAGTTTATCCGTTTTGTGTTCCATTGTAGTGCTGAAAAGGTATTGTTGCGTCATTCAGTGTGTATTGACCGCCACATCCACCAGAACTGTACTTTATAATTAAGTTGTAATCAAGAACATTTTCTGTGTTTGCAAATATTATAATAATTATCGAATTAAACCAGCATATGACAAACAAGATAAGAAGGGTTTAATTGAATCGGTGAGTTCTTAAACAATACAAGTCCAAACCAATCAGTTTAAGATTTGGTATTCAATTTTGGAGGAATGGAGATAAGAAATACAGTGAGCGCGCAAAGTATGGAGGCGGGTTGTTAATTTAAAAAATTCTCAAACACGTCGATTTTTAATTATTAAAATTAACATTTCTGTGAAAAGTTTAAATTCCGACCATTTTTTTCTTACTGATTTAGGTAGATCATTTAATTGTCTAAATGGCATCGCAAATATTTTATGGCCTTACGAAAATTTTAAAATATTAATAATTTTAGGCAAAATAGCTTTTTGTGAACTGAAAATGAAATTGCGTTTTGGGTAGAATTAATCGCCCTGAAAACGAATCTGGGTTCCAAAAATTTCTATCGCACAAGGTTTTCGAAAAAAGTGAGGTTAAAGAATAAAGGAACGCTATTTTGGTATTCTTTTTCAAATTTATGCCAGTTGAACCCATTGTCCTAGAAACGTTAAAATGGTCTCATAGTAAACCTTACTCTTTGCACTTTTACCTCAAATTCCAAAAGATTGTTCCCACATGTTTTTGAAGCATTTACAGTTATTGTTTAAGTGGGGTGCTTACGGCTTCATAAAAATAACCTCAAAAAACGCAATAGCCGGACGTAATATGCAACTTTTGAGCTCAGAATCGCATTCAGCGCAAATAAATCAATCAAAAACGGCTATTAGCTTTCCATTAACAAACAAAATTTATCAGTCCTTTTCTCGAAAATTTTCAAATACAAACCGTTACAGAGACTTTAGTACTTTACGCGCTCACTGTATGTTTAATGCATAACTGAATGTTAATTCTTGTCACCAATTTCAATTTATTTTGAAAAGCTGACATGATGTTTGGAATCTGCAATCTTCAAATGTTACTGCAAACAACTTTCATCCACATTCGACATATCTTACATTTGCTGTAATATTGTATCTGTTGTATCGCCATATTGTATCTGCTATTTTTTGTTTTGCAAACGAACGTCCGATTTGGAATCTAGGCTCTTCAAATATTACAACAAATAATACTCATAAGAGCACGACACCTTTTTACATTTTTGGTTGCCTAACATATTCAGAATCCGAGATCAAAATCATACTAAGGTATTATTAAAATGCTGTAAATATACAAATATTGTTCAAAACGTACGCTGTTTTCGCAATGAGTTCAAAAACAGTAGATGATGGTTTCAAACATAGTACTGATTGGCACATTTACATAAAATACATAATCCATTTTTTTGTTCTCCGTAAAATACTTTATATAATCTCTTGAGACAAAATAGATAGCTGCTAGACATTTTGAGCTATTTCACTGGCAAGGGTATTTTGTTAATTTTGTGACTCGTTCGGGCGTATTTATTCAAATAAGTACAACACCGCAATAAGTGTGTGCAGTTTGAATGTTCATTAAGACACGTTACTCAAATAGATAAAAATACACATAGCTTGGTTTTATTAAAACCTTGTTATAGCAACAAAATACATGCACTGTAATACATACTAATAAAAACAAATACATACTTGTTAAATTATATCATTTAAGATAATTTAGTTCAATTTAAATTTAAGGTATAAAATTCAACATCAATTAAAAAGGAATCTGTGAATTTCGAATATATTCGTTATTTTTAGTTATATATAAAAAAATAGTTATATTACCACATTTTATTGGCCGTCTACCTAAATAAACATTTAATTAACAATTAATTTATTTAATTTAAAATATATGATGTATAAACAAAACCAGATGAACAAGCAATGTTAGTGTTTTTAATCAACACCAATTTAGTAATTTCCCACCAAAACCGAATTGTAGTAGAAATATTTAAACAACGGTCCAAACATGACGAATCTCTCAATCTTTATTCCGTATTTATTTAACTATGACGGACATTGTTGAAAATGAAACCACTCTTTGCAATGATATTATACAGCAGGGCTTCTCAAAGTAGGGGTCGGCTTATTATTGTGGGTCGCATAACAAAAAAATCAAACAGGCGGTAAAGAGTATTTGTGCAGATTGAATCATTATGCGACTTTTATTTAATAATATAAAATTATACTGTTGCTGCCAGAAAAGAATGTGCCAGCACTGCGTCTATTTTATCTACCACACAAAACTGGTAGCTAAAATTCAAACTTTTATTACAATATTAAATATTATGGAAGAATTTGCAATTTAAAATGTTTTCATGTACTTCGTTTTTGTTGAAAATATGTTAGATTTTAAGTTTTAACTTTTGCCAACTCCTCAAAAAACGGGGAGTCATAGCAACCTCAAACTTATCTAAAAACTTTTAATTTTGTCTGTATCTAACATTCCTCCAATTCTATTCGCGTTGATAATGAGACGATATTGCGGTAACATTATAAAATTCAAGTATAAATTGTAAATAAATTAAAATATATTTTTGTAATTAAATTAAATAATATCATAATTTTACAAAAAAATACGTCAATTTTACAGTCTACCGGATTTTATATACAGGGTGAGTCATTTGTGTCGTAGTGGTAGATACTGCATTTATCTTAGGAAAAATATAACATTTAAAGTTGTTTGTCCTATCATTTTCTACAAAGGATTTTTTTTTCTGTTATATAAGTTTTATAATTGTTTTTATAGAACGCTTTACATCATATCATGAACACTAAGGAAGATGTCCTTTCAATTGTATAAAATTATTCCCAGGTGAAGAAAATAGTTTCTGGGGTATTGTTTATAAGCAAATTGGTAATTGCACGACTTTTTTAAAATTGTAAGATCATAAAATTTCATATAAAATTGTAATACTTTGTACAGGGTTATTATAAATGATTCTAGTCGAAGTAGGCACTGTGATCTAAAGTAAAAATTTGTGTTTGCCGCTTCTTTTGAACTGAATAGTACTATGATACTACTGTTCTATACGTAACTTGTAAATTGGCTGCATAACCTACTGTAAGTTTGATACTTTGTTGTGTCAATCGGCAGAAATGTAATAGCATGGGCATGGTCTATTTCGACTACAATCATTTATAACGAACCTTTATAAGGGTAAATTTGGTTCAATAGGTTGGTTTAATTGTTGGGATAAGTCCTGTTGAAGACAACCCAAAACTTTTAAAACATTTGTATGTATGGAATGGAAAAAATAATGTGTCTGACACCAAATATTAATATAGTATATTATAATACAAGCTTTATAAGACAAAATGTGGCGCACGAGTTGTTTTGGACACGACGAGCGTAGCGAGGAGTAGTACGTATTCCTTAGTATTTATAATATGTTACATACAATATTCTTTATAACTAAAAATAATGGTATGTTGTAGAAAATCTTGGGCTAAACAGCTTTTGTATAATATATTTTTTCTCCTAAAATAACGGAAATGTCGACCACTGCGACTCAAATTACTTATCCTGTATATATCGCTATAAAATGTCTGCGCATTTATTGATATTTACATTTATAACATTGATGGACGACACTCAAAACGCCGCTCAGGTATTGAAGGCCGCCGGCATAACACAGCGACATGTTTCACTCAAGTTAAAGCAACGGTTAAGAGGCTGGTTCAGCCTAACTTCAGGACTGTTCTGGTGGGCCCCTATTGGTGCAATTATTCAAACTGTTTAGTGCTCGTGTGGGTTTATATTTAATAATGATAGCATCTTAACTGTTCTTGGTCGGACTTGCTCGATGTTTATTATACCCATGCCCAATTTTAAACAATTGCTGCTCAAAATAGACGTATAATTGGATGTCGTGATTTCAGGAATGACATTTCAATTATGTTTTTTTTTGTGTCAACGTAATATTAGAGAAAATTCAAATAAATGACAAGCAATAAAGCCACACCATTGAAGAATCGGCGTCGTATTTTCCCAATTTTTCATCCATGTTCGAGTCTGGACCACTGTCTTCGAGAACTAGACGTCAATAAACGAAGATAGTAATGGGTCTATCTCTATTTACCATATACCACATAAAACAGTCTATAACTCGCTAAAATTCACATCTAATTCTAACCTACAAATCAGATATAATCTGAAAATCTAGAAACTTGGGAACACTGCACAAAGAAGTATTATTTACTTATTATAGTAAAAATTCTACTATTATATCAGACATCAATCAGGTTTGTGCCTAAAGAAGAATACTATTATTTTATTAAAAACTCCATGTCAATTGTTAGGTTAGCTAGCAGACTATACATATAAACAGTGCTGTTTTATCCCTTCTAGTACCAGAGAATTCAAGCGCTAAGTATGGTATGATGCAGAAGCTCATTACGGGTTTTGTAATTGGATTCAAATCACATTACGAGGAATCAAAATCCTTAAGTACTATTTTGTTGATCGAAGAGGATTTCTAGACAAGAGATGTGATTACTAATTTTCATAATTTCCATGAACTGACAGTAAAATTACCGAGGTATACTGAAGATTGCCGATTTTATATCAAACTTTTTGGTAAAATTACTGGAAGACGTCTATAATATTATTATATGAGAAATATATATAAAGGGACATACTAGACTTGTCAACCACTGACTCCAGATGTTTTTCTTCTCAAGTGCAAAGTGTATGGAGAATTACGTTTAAGACAACAAACCGCAGATAGTATTGGAATTAGCCCCGAAGAACCGAACAAGCATTACGACCCATATGCGTGTAGACTGATGATAGCGAGGATCAACATTTTTGTGATTTTGATAATATTATAATATAATGTTAATAAAGCTATATAATATTATATAGCTTATGTTGTCTAATTGTCTTTTATAAATAATATATGAATTACAAATTGGTAAATAAAGAATAATTTTTAAGTGTTTTGTTTTTCTTATACGTCATCAGATCCCTGTGCTGTTGATGTACATACGTATGTAATATTGACCCATGCAACGCAGACTATAGCAATTACATTTAGTTTGTTAGTTACGATAGTCTTCGTTGCATGGGTCGTATATTTGTGTTTTTCATTAGCTAGGCATAACTGTATTATCGTCTGAGAAATAAATGCATAATCTATCGTACCAAGAGAAAGTAATCTGTGACGAAGGTATTGGTACGGGGTTTTGTTTTTTATGAGGTATAAATGTATATGGGCACATAATCTCAATACACTCAAGTATTCCACATATTCACAGTACGTGTGTTTTTGCAGATATCACTTCATAAACAGTAGACAAATGTTGAAGTTATTTATCATATATATATATATATATATGATAAATATATCAAATTCTCAACATAGGTTATGTGAACAATCTATCACAGTAATTTTTAGAGTTACCATGTTATGTTGGTAAACGTTGTAAAGAATCACTATACAGCCTGATTACGTGTGCAAGAATAAATTGAAACAGCGTTAAAGACGTTAGATCATACAATGTTGACCGCACGTCAGCGAAGTCTATCTTGTTCCAAAGTAGCTTTAGCGGAAACGTCGACATCCCCACGCAAGACTGATTTTTCCAAACTTATCAAAAACAGCCAAGCCTCTGTCGATCAGCTGTTGGACTCCCCTCTTAACGCCAAGCTAACCGCCTTAAAATGGACAGTGATATACATACGTTATCCGGTACATATTATAGAACTTTCAGCACCTATCCATATATTTTCGGTAAATCTCCCCTTATATTACAATACTGAATAATATATAATTAAGTACCTCCACCACAATCTAGTACGCTCACATACAGCTCATAAACCCGAACAGACCTAGAAATAATTTTAAGTTTAATTCATTCGAATGTCGGACGCAGTAAGCCAGCAATTTTTCGTTGAGATTTTGAAGCGAAAAAGTCGAGCACGAACATGCCCTCCCAGAACGTGCCGTGCGTGATACATTACATAGGGCGAAGGGGAAACTTTTATTCTCGAATATTACGACTCGCACACCTACATATACTTATATATAAAATAAAAAAACAGACACACACACACGCACACTAGTCTCGTACCATATGGTCCCTAAATAAGTATTGATCCGGGCATGCTGTTGTGGAATATCGTTGAATGAATAACTTGCCACGCTTATCGCTGTAATTTGCATAGAAGAAAAGGAACGATGAATCTGATACATTCGAAAGGAAAGGGTTATAATTTATTGTGCTGACCTAAATATTCCTCGATGCATTGACGTTGACTAAGGGCGTAATAATTATTTCTGCGGAGCAATATGCACTCTAAACATTAATTATTCAGGTTTGTTGTGAATATCATTTCATACTGGGTACCCATTGTTTGAAATAGAACGTCACTTCAACGATTATGGCTGTGTGAATTATTAGTTTTGAAATAAGATAGTATAAGTATAACCCAAGACCAGTAAGAGTACGGAAATGAATCAATTTCAAAGTGAAATGTTGTAATAATACAGCACCTATTAGGATGGTATCCACTTATTTAAATAGGCAAAATATTACTTCCAAATTTGTTTGTTATAAACCACAGTTATTCGCTTAATCGAAAGAAAAATAATCTTAAAACTTTTGAGTTTAAATTAAAGTGCTTTTCACAGATAGTATATGGTACTAACCTGGACAACAAACAACAAAATCGAACAAATAAAAACTGCTTGCAATTATGTCCAGCTTTTGAGAAAAAACATCATTGCGTTTTGTGCAGCTTTTTAGCACCGCTCTTCTTATAATCAGGGCTCAAGTCAAAATTTCGGTCTAAAGATTCAGATTAAACGGAAAAAAGCATACAAAAGATAGTTATCACTTATTAGATTTGGTCATTATTAGTTTTGTAGTCACGGAACTTAGATTATGGTATTTTTGATAAATCAAGTGCTAGAACATATGTTATACGTCTGATATCTAGATTCAACAGATAATTGATTAGTTTTTTCTATTGAGTTAATAATAATAAATAGAATGTAGTAAAATCAAATAAAATATTATTATTTGTAAAATTATTTGTTTTTATATTATTAAATTACACTTATTCACGATTTTGAGCACTTTGGGGCATGCGTAAATATGTTTTGATCCATCTCAAATTTCACAGGAATTAAGTATGGTCCTGCAGAAACAAAGTAAATTGTGAAAAATAAGGACAACTCTTGCACCTGTGCTAAAATTCAAATCCTATACACTGAGTCTAAATTGAACAAATCAAATAATTTATACGTATCATGCAATGGGGTATTCCGGTGTTTTTGAAATTGTCATTTTTTACACAGTATGGGTGCTACTGTTTGCTACTTCACAAGTAAAATATCAAACATTGTTTTAAATTAAGAGAAATCGTTGTTTGAAGTTTGAATTAGGATTGGTCTTTGTGACGTCACAAAGACCGCTCAAAGTGAGCGACTTGACAACGTTGCTATATCTAGGGAGCACGTAGTAAATTTTTGTCTTCTGTTGTGTCAACGTTTAGAATCGCTCGTTTGTTGACACCTGCTTTGGTTATTGAGGTTACATCAAAAACTTGTTCAAAATGTATAAACTCCAACGCCGACATTGTTCTGTGCCGGGCTGTAACAGCAGTAGAACAGTAACTCCTGATAAGATTTTATTTACATTGCCGACTAGCGAGATGAGAGATGTTTGGCTTCAAGTTTCAATGATCAAATCATCTCTCAAAAAAGTTACCTTTATTCGTTGTCAAACAACAAGGTCGCCAACCGTCAACTTGGCCGATCAGCTGTTCGAGAGCAAGGTCTATAAAGTAGTAAGGTTATCCAAGTACGAGATTTCTCAGTTTGAGGGGTAAAGGGAGATCGTGACGTCACTAGAGTCGCGCGCTGCCACCAATTTGAATGCTCATTTCGTTGTATGATTTAGGTTAAGTAGGTGCATAATTATATTGAAAAAATAAATGCATCTTTATTGTGCTCATTTTTAAATGATTAGGATGAAAAAAAATGATGAATGTGATTATCACAACATGCTATTTCAATAATTTGTTAATAATGCTGAATAAGTACATTAGTATGTAATGTATGTCCGATTATTAAAGAAATGTGTTGTGCTAAACCAGGTCTCTGCAGTTGGAATCAAAATTTAGCAGAAATTCAGTGAGTGGAGTCAACCTACAAACAAAATCACGAGCCGGAGTCGAAGGTGGTATAACGGCAACCACATATTTTTGCAACCATGCAAATTGGGGGTTGAAACACTAAAATTATCAGGAATTGAAGTCGAATGTTTGGTTTACCGACTCTACAGATAAATAAATAGAAAAACTATAACTAAATCAGTATTGATAGTATTGGTACAACTTGCTTATTAAACCACTCATTGGCTTGTCCTGATTACAATGTTTGGTTAGAACATACGTCAAAGAAAAAATAAAAAATCAGTAAGAAACTTTATTGTACAAATTTTCTCATCTTTGTTGTAATTTTATTTTTAATATCAGCTACTCTTCGTTAAATATTTAGATTTTTTTTGCTGTTGAAAAGTAAAATTTAAAAAAATTTATCCGTACATATATTCTTTGCTCGACAAAAGCTTTCAAAACTATGGTATCAATAATTGGATCTTGTTTTAAAAGTTCTCTTCTTAATTTACTGCTAATTCTTTTCGAATTATTAATCCCATCCCCCGTAAGTCTTTCGAACTTGCTAATTCATTTTATTAAACAAGCGTTTAAATTCTTCCGACGGATTTCTTAGGCCGTCAAAAGATAAATGACGTATCCAGGATGGAAGGGAGTATGGGTGCTCTTGCTGGTCTTCGTATGAGTAATGTCCCAATTCTGGATGAGTTCTGCTTTAAACTATGATCACGTGGAAAAGTAAAATATGATATTGTTAATCCAATCACTGTTGAAATGTTATACCTCATACCGCAACCCGGTACGGAGCAAACCATAGGCATCTAAAATTGATACATGATTTAGAATAATGTAATTTCCAATATAAATTAATATCTTACCTTTACTAACTTAATTACTTCATAAAATACTACACTAATAAAACAACCAATAACGTAAAACTATCAACTATTGAATATAACAATATAAACGCAGAATAACGATTAAACACGAACAAAAGTAACCTTTCTAATTCACTAAAAAACCTATAACGAGCTGAGCTGGCAATAATTAAACGTATCTTTGAACAAACTAAACGAGCGATGTATGCGACGTGATGCGAAGTGTGCCGGGACTCTAGTGACGTCACGAAAGTAGAGCATATAGGGATGTGAGGGGGGTATATAAAGTGTACTATAGGAAAGATAGCAAACTGGATAACCTCTCTCTTTATAGACCTTGGTTCGAGAGCTGTCCGCTGTTGCCACCGCTACTAGGGATCGGTAATCATCGTGTATTTCCGAGGGTGGTCGGTGAATTCAAACAAAATACACTTTTAATTGCAATTATCTCATAGAAAAACTAAATCAAAAAGCTCATAGCTTAACTTTATGAATCCTCATAAATTGTACAATAGGTTAAACCGAATATCTGCTTAAATTTTGACATGACCGGAATACCCTATTATAGATATGGAATGCATTTTTAATTTTTGAGAAACTAATGAACTAATGATCGTTGAAAATTGTGGTGGTATGTATGTCCATTAATACTGCTTTGTGCATCTAAAATTATTCTACAAATTTTCGCAAATTAAATCAATTTATTTCTAAAATACTTTTATAAAGTTGATCTTTGTCATATCTTTAATATTTGGTTTCAGACACATTATTACTTTCATTTCGCATTTTACTTTCCATTTATGGTAATCCTTTTAAAAGCGCTGGATTATCTTCAACTTGAATTGTCCACAAAAATTAGTTCACAAAACGGCCTACTTACTTTTCTTATTTTGTAAATAGTAGAAATAGAAGTTAATAAAAACGAAAGAAAACAACCCATTATAATAATATTAGAAACCAAATAAATAGCATTAATTATTAATTAAAAAATAATTAAAATAAATTATATAAAAGATGAATAAATAAATAAATTCACATGAAACTTTAGACATGTTTTGACATGACAGCTTTTTAGAAAGTAGTGGTTCTTCTGAGTGAGAATTTTCATGTGGTCTTATTGTTTGTTCAATTTGTTAATAAGGTAGAGCCGTTTAAGATACGGTCTTGTGAACATTTCAAAGGACCTGACACTTTTGGTGGAATTGAAAAAACTATAAGTACATATGCAATTCTCAATTAGAATGACATTTTCTTTCTGAAAAAGAAATTTTGGAAGGAAGTTGGGCAGTAGGGTGGGGCTAAAAAAAATTTGTATTATTTTTTCTCTTTACTCTATATGTACCGAAAAAAGCTTGTCTCTAGTTTAGGCAATTAAAATGCAACAAAAAAATAAAATGTGTACCTAACCCCCAGCTAGCGCATTACAATTGAAATTTTCAAATTTCACCAAAATCACAAGATTTTATAATATTTTTGAAAGTACCTAAACAGCTCCATATTGAGCTGCTATAGTGAAAAGCCTTTATAGTAGACTTAAAAAGAAAACACTAAAATTATTGAAAAGGTAGTATTCTTTTACATTTTTTTACCATCTTTGTTCTTAGTGCCGACGAGTTTTGAGGAGGCTTCTGTTACCAATTTCACACAGCGCTCCACCGATTGCGTGTGACACGGGAAATTGCGGAAGTTCCATTCTTTTGTTGTTTTGGTAGTTGAAACCTTAGCCCAAATATCTTCGTCAGATACTCTTCGCAACAAAGGTGGTGGAGAAAGAGCAGCAGTAGTCCAATCAATAATTTAGTAATATTCTTTTGCCTGGAAGTTGATTTTTGGCGGTTTGAAACTTCGGATTAGCTTTTTTTTGGAAGCTAGCATGATAGTCGAAGAAAGAGCCCCTATCAGAGAGTTGGGGTTTAAAAGAATTTTAAGAATTACAAGGGTCATAGGTTCTAAAAAATCAAAAGCACCTACTCGCATACACAGTTCTCTGCATTAAAATGGATTATTGTTGTTGTAATTAATTTACAATAGGTGTATTGCAGTGAAGAATTTTTTTTAATACAGTTTGCTTTCTTCCCTGTTTTGTACTGTTTTATTGTGTTTATTATGTTGCTAACCTTCAAATACGTAGTATGACGGTTGAAATGCTATACATAAATAAAACAACACATCTAGAGCATTTATAGGTGAAAAAGTAATTTTGACCAAGTTTTCGGGTCAAATACCCCACTGTGCGACGTGACCTGGGAGCACAGCTACGCAATTTAGAATTTATTGAATGTATTTCAAAACCTATTACATCATACAATCAACTTTAATTATTGCGTGAAAACATAATATAATTTGACATGTCACCCTTTGATGGAGTCATTATCCGTATGAAGTATAAAAGGACCCTCATATCTGAATAAGGTTGACCCAGGAATATAACTAGATATACAGGGTATGTCCTTCGGCGTCCGAATATTTTAAGGGCTGAAAGAGCATACTTTTTTAGGCTGAAGAACAAAAAACATGTAAAAAAAGGTTTACTATTTCGATGTGAAATATTCAGTAAACTTTAGTTTCAATGTCTTTCAATATCTGTTTAAGAATAAATTATTCCAAAAAAAGTTTAAATTAAGATGCGCACTACCAAGGCAGGTAGATTTGGATTACAAAGTACCTCCCCAATGTTATTCTAAAGCTTGTTCGTATGACAGCAACATTCGGATTATTGCTATTTAGATTAGCAAGTTACTGTTGTAAGTGATCGTGAATTCATTGATGCTGATTAAATAAACTCTGTCGTTACTTGTATAAGTAGTAACAAAGCTTCTCTAACTGTACCAGTGTAAATAAGCCAGGGCTATTTTATTTTGCTTCGTGAAAATACTAAACAAGAACTCTAGTATCGGTAATTAAAACTTTTGTTCATTCCAACAACGAACAGGATTATAACAAATTGTTACCATTAAAAGATGGTCTGTCGCTTTTCGAACAGCATTCAAGAACGATGTCTTTTTATATCTTCTGATCATATCTATTCAGCATTATGACGTTTGGTTATTGTTTCAGATAATCAACTATGGAACCCAAGTGAAATGCGGAACCCGGGAACAAGTATCCATTAAAAAGTGAGTAATATCTATGGCGTAGCGTGGATAGTGTGGACCTGGAACGTACAATTGAGATAAATAAATGTGAGCTCGACTGCTGCGAGGCGTAAAAATTTTATTATCTGAGGAAAAATTTTATATTTACGGCGCAATTTTATCGGCCCTTAAAAATCTACGTTGAAATACAAGTTGTCATAAAATGCGGATTGAAATAGTGAATTTATTTCCATTCTCGCCGCAGCCCCGATACAAAATAATTCCCAATAATTTACACGTTTTAATTTTGCCGATAAATTATTGCCAGTAGAATGACTATCGCAAATTATATCTATAGCGGTTATTTCGTTTTAAAATAACGTTTAATAAATAAATCGAATCTATTCATGCGCTGGTTGGCTTGCCGTGTGCCGGTTTGGTGAATTTAGCCTGAGGCAGTCGTTTTATTTTTGACCGCTTTGACAGGAGATAACCTGTGACTGGGATGAACTTTGGGAGTAAATTTGCCCAGCGCAGCCGGCACAACCGGGAAACAATTTTCCAGGTTTTTCCGGTTGATTTTTCACCCCTGTGGGCACCTGAAACTGTGGGTTTTTAATATTCATACCTTCTATATTTTGGTAAATCCACTGCAGTGGGTCAGCTGTTTGGCGACACGTTTTTTAAGAGCTTAATAAAACTTCCGGAAATTAGATACTAAAAAGCTACTTTTATATCCATGCAATTCAAAGTTCCTATTTCAACTATGCAATTTTTAGAATAGCATAAAATTTTATGAGATTTTATTTTATCAGTAGTCCCACTACAAAATTTTTATGTTTGCTGACCTAAATACCCGGAAAGGTAAAATCACATGAATGTAGATATGATTATAATCCCTATGCAATTGTTTCACCAAGGCAACGAAACTTGACACTTTTATGTTTAATAATTAAACGATTAATGGAACTTACCTTAAGTGAAGATCAATCGTAATTATATGATCGCCTCCTTCTACAGATTACCACTTGTAGTACCTATTCTTACTACTAGATGGCGCGCGTTGACAGAAAGTAACGAATCTGTCATATGGTACTGTATGGTACACTACCTATCTTATATCGTTCAACGTCTTAAAAAAAATTATCATCTGGGTAAACGAGAAAAACAAATAGGCTAAGGGTGGGATGTAATCTGTAGAAGGAGGCGATCATATAATTACGATTGAACTTCACTTAAGGTAAGTTCCATTAATCGTTTAATTATATTTCTCGCCTCCTTCTACAGATTACCACTTGTAGATGTTGAAAGTTCATAATATTTTTGTCAAACTTTATTGGAATATATATATATATTACAAAAAAAAAACTAAATCCATATACAAATACTCCTTAAAGTATATAACTGCAAAAACTACAGTAAAAGGTAAGTAGTATACTGTAAAAACTTATCTGATAATACAAGAAGAAACAAACGAAAAAGCTAAACAATAATTTGCAACAACGCAACAATAAAAATATTTAGCTAACAACACTCTTAGCAAAATTAGATCTATGAGACCTCAGAGGTTTATTATAAAACTTTGCAAATACTTCTGACTTCTTGGTCCAACCAGCAGTCTTCCTTATTAAGTTTAAATCAATGCCATTTCTAAAAGCCTTTGAAGTTGCAGCATGTCTTGTGCTATGAGCAGTAAAATGATCTGCATTGATTCCACTTTGCGTTAAAACTGATTTAATCCAACGACTGATGGTCTGAGCCGAAACTTTTTTAAAAGGTTTTTTTTTGTACTGATAAATAGAAAAGGAATGTTACCTCTTACACTCTCTGTAGCCTTTAAATAGAAGCGTAGTGTTGTTGCAGCACACAGTTACGGATTTTCAACAAATGTGGGAAGAACTAAAAGCGGTTGCAAAACATGGGGTTTTGATGTTTTTATTCTGTCAGGAATTTTTATTTCAATTCCCTCATCTTTAAACGTAATATTCTCCAATCTAATTAAAGAAAGGGTCTGTGCTCTATGAGCAGTTATTAATGCTAAAAGCATTATGAGTTTTTCAGTCAAAGTTTTTCTATCTAGTTTCTCTAAATGGTACCATTTAGAAATAAAATCCAATACAATATTTGGATCCCAAGTTTCGTCATATTTAGGCTTCATAGGACGAAGTTTGAATATACTTTTAAAAAATCTGCTTATCAAGCTACTGGAGGACAAGTTTTCTTTTGATATTAATGAAATTGCCGACCACAAGGTATTTAAAGTGCCATAAGATGCACATTGTTCATACTTTTCCGTTAGTATTTCCAGAAGTGTACATTCCGTGGGATTATAGAAATCGTAATTCCTTTCTAAACAAAAGGAACACCAAAATTTCAATGGTGAATTGTATTGTCTTAAAGTAGACTCAGTTAAAGAAGAAACTATTAGTTTTGCCCATAATTCCGATGTAAACCACACAATTGTTCACAAAATGTAAAATGCGTACACACGCCACCAGCGCGAAGAATAGAATGAGATAGGTAGTGTACCATACAGTACCATATGACAGATTCGTTTCTTTCTGTCAACGCGCGCCATCTAGTAGTAAGAATAGGTACTACAAGTGGTAATCTGTAGAAGGAGGCGAGAAATATAATTTAGAATTAGGTAAAATAGTCAAACATTATCAAATAAAATAATAAAAATAAATATTCGGATTGTAATGAACTAAAACATCTGTGCTAAAACTACTTTTGCTCTATTAAAGCTGTCTTGAAAATGCTTTGTCCTTTGAAATTGTGTATCTTTCTTTATCAAACCATAGAAAAATTAAATATTTTGGTTCTTTCATTAATAAATTTGTAATGTTACTTGGAAGTTTTGCTTTCTTAATTGCTTTTATATTGTCTTGATATGGATGCAATCCATCTTTGTCAATTTTATAACCTAAACACTGTACTGATACTTTAAACAATGATGAACCTGTTGTTGAACCAGTTATCTCATCATCTAAAAAGTTTGCAACTCCTGGAAATCCATGAAGAGCACTTTTCATAAACTTTCTTCCGAAATTTAGCAGGAGCACATGTTATACCAAAACCTGTAGTCAACCACAGGCAAATAATCCTTGTGAGTACTGATGGTAGTCAATAATTTAGATTTATCATTTAGTGGCAATTGTTGATGAGCTTGTAACATATCTAACTTTGTAAAAATTCGTCCTCCTTGCAATTCTGCAAATATATCTTCTATCTTAGGCAAAGAAAATTTATCGCCTATCTCCGCATATTCGTCATCGCTATTTTTTCCAAAACTGGACTTATCGGTGTTACCCAAGCAGAATCATTACCTGGGTGGTATACTTTTAATTTCACTTTAGATTTATCTAATCTTTCTAATTCTGTTTCTATTAATAAAACCCTGGTGAAATTCCGGTACAAGACCTTATAAATTGCCATCTAGTCTAGTCATTCCCGTTGTTAAGTCCTATTTATTATCAAATATACTAGGTTAAGTCATGCATCTAGTCATCCTGTAGCCCTATTGCTGCCGTACCGTCCCGTTTTACTTTTGTACTTGTTCAAATATCCTATATCTAGTCATTTATGTAGTCGTATTGTTCTTTGGTCGTCTTTCTGCTGCAGCTGGCTGGTCGATGCGAACTCGTGTTCGAGTTCGAAGACCCCGTAGAAACCAGCCCAGCTGTGCCAGTATGTCTGTCCGTCTTATATCGTTTTGTAAATTAAAAATTGCGTTTTTTCGCAAAATGAAATGTCTACCGATATTTACGCGGTCTCTCATTATACAACAATATTAATCAAACTATACGATCCTATTACGCGGTATTGATTGCGTAATTAAATTTATCCAGACGAGGCATAAAGGGACTCCACCCTTGCCTCTTATCAATTAAACATGTCGAGCTAGTTCTATTAATAAATTTTGGTGATGCTTGTGAATTTTTTTATTCATACTCTTATTAAAACAACCCACACTATCTTTTGATGCGAAAACATTGGGAAACTCATTTCGTAATTTCTCAACTAATTTATCAGAATTAATATGTGAAACACAATTTTGACGGCTTCAATCTAATATATACAAAAGCTTTTATTTAATACGACCTAAAAGTTGAAATATGTTACATCCGGCTTTCTTGTTGATGGCAACTTCTGCAGCTGGATCAAACATATTTTTTTGGCATCTTCTTTAAGAAGTCTATCCATGATTTGGCTTTTTTGCAATCCCATGATAAATATGTCCCGTAATTGTAAAAAAAAGTGTACTCCAACATAATTTGTAGATTGAAAAATATTCCAATTACAATGATACCAAGTACTTGATACTTCGCTAATAATTGTGTTAATTAATAAATATTAGTTATTTATTAATTAATTAATTGTTGGTTATTGTTGATTCTTATTTAATTTAGAAAATAAAATGCTTCCGGTTTATGCCGTGTGTCAAGATTCGCAAATGCTGACGTTTCGCGAACCATGTTGCTCGCTTCTTCAGAGCTAACTGAATACTGACTCCGAATTTACGAATCTTGACACACGGCATAACCCGGAAGCAATTTAGTTTCTAAATGATTCTGGCCGTGAAAGCCTAAGTAGTTATTTAAATTGTTGTTTAATTTCATTATATTTATTGAATAAATTGAAAATTTTAAAAATGACTTAAATTCTTGCTCAAGGAACCTATGAACCTATGAACATACCCGTAAAAAAATAACTTGTTGGCCAAACACAAGTTAAGTCATACATCAGTAATACAATATCGGTCAAAATAGATAAAGTTCGAGTTTATTTGATAAATTTCGACTATGTTCACCAATTTATAGTCATTTCTATAATAATCCGGTCAACAGCAACCTCAAGAAAATTTAAAAAAAAATTTTTATATATTTCTCCTCTAAATTTTCGTCAAAAATTTGTCAGCATCATAAATAAAGAAAGAAATAAACGGGCAATGCATAATTGAATTTTCTGATTCAAATTGCATATGATATGTAAAAGGGCTTTAATACACATACAACAAAATGTTATAATCCCAAATGACAAAATTGTTAATTGACATATTAGGAAGTATTAGGATTTTTGACATACAATATAAAATAACACGAAATAAAATACATAAATGTAAGTAAAATATTAAAATTACAAAAATAAATTCAATAAACATGTGAAGAAATAAATAAATTCATATAAAAACGTCTAATTTTTTTTCTGGAATGAAATTTCGAAGTGCCATTCTGAATAAAACGCATCATTCCGATTTATTGGGTTTTCCAATTAATAAAGCTAACGACTTTTTAAATACGATTTTCTTAATATTTCGAATGGCTGTAACTTTTTAATGAACAAAAAGCACGTAAGTCCATATAAACTTTTTTCTCATTATGACATTTACTATCTGTATTTGTATTCGTAAACGACACATTTTTAGGGCATGTTTCTACAGGGAAATTGAATATGCAATCAGATTATGTTAACTGGCAAAATCTTAAAATTTACTCGTATATGTATATATTTTTAAAACTAAAACATATGGCCAAACCTTGCTTTCAGATAATTGTTCAAGAACTTTCAGGAACTTCAGCAACATGTTTAACCGTTTTTCTGTCTCTTGAAATAAATGAGATCATATATCATAATTTTTCACTTTATTTTACGTTATCTAGCTTTTATTGTTATATGATAGATTTTTGTTGATTTTTAAACCATTTCGTGCTATTTTCTACCAGTGGCAGCGGTCGCAACGAACACACTTCACTAATTTTCGTTTAGTCCTCTCTTCCCCCCATCAAGTAAGTAATAATATGATTTATATAATAATAAGTATGAAGGCCTCAAGTTTGACACCACTGTTATACAGGATGAATAGTTTTGAATACTAAAGCGCAAATTAGTTAATTTAATCGGTTCAGTTTTAAACAGTTTACGTCAAACACTTACACTGCATCTCAACAAGCAATTACAGCCAAAGCGTTCACTAACTTCTGAAGTGTAAGATAGACCAAACTGTCGATAGTTCCAAAGTACCGCTTCTGCTATTTACAGCGTACAAGCACGCAACTTGAAAATGATTAGCTAATAAGCTGTCTTCATTACTAGCATCGATTGAACTATTTACCATGGCATAAAGCGAAGAGGAACTAGCTCATTTATTATTTTACGAAATTTTGTGCTGTACACACTACACAGCACAAAAAATCTCCATTAAAAATGAAGGAGACAGGTATTCGAGCGAAATTGATGTACCACAACACCCTCTATCTGTCCTCCCCGGTGAATACATTACAATATAAATTGAATGCAAATTCAGAGGAGTTTTTCAATACTTTTTCACACTCTGCACCCAAAGATACCGCCGAATGACACTGTTGATCGGCGAAGTGAAAAAGTGGTTTTATATTCGATTTTTTGTTCACATGAATTAAACTCTCCCTCTTGTAGACACTGGGTCGATAAAAAACGCACATAGAAAAAGAGAACTGTTTAAGAAGGCAGGGCTATCGAAGCTTTATCATGTACCCGGTGTCTTGCTTATAATATACTGGGTGACCCACGCCATAGGTATGGCCATATATTTCTTTTATTTATGAAGCTGGACGAATCAAATTTTGAGAAGTGATAATAGACAAAAAAATGCATCTTTTCTTGGATAATAAGGTTAGTATGACTTCCGTTTTTTCCGGAAATGACGCCATCATTCTTCAGTCTTTGTATATTAATCTAGGTGGCTATAAGTTGGTGAAAATATCGAAAACTGTCAAGTAAACACTCACTGAATCGATTTTGGCCGATATTGTACTACTGGCGCCCTCTAGCGTCATTTTTTGCAGTGTACTTCATTGGTACGCCATGATTATTCGAATGCAAACATTTTTCCGATTACAATGAGAACAAAGACTTTACTCTGTTGAAAATTTGATTGTGTAAATGTCGTTTAAAGCAGGAAAATAGAAAATAAATATATCGGGTTAATGATCAAATCACCGTAGTGAACTATGGATGAATGCTAACATTCGAATTCTACAGTTCTCTGTATCCCTGTATTATGTCTAGTCTAGATGGAAAATAGTGTTGTAAGGAAATGCCTATTTAAATTAAAATTCAAACAGTGATAATCGCGATGATAATCAACAAATTAAATACGAATCAACTAACAATTAATAACGAACAATAATTTTGTTAATTGTAATCGAAAATACAAGGCAATAACCTCAAACAATAAGCGACGATTTTCAGCAGGATTTGGTGTCATTTTCAGAAGTATTTGGTGCCATTGTAATCGGAAAAATCATCTATCGGATAATCAGGATATACCCATAAAATAAAAGAGAAAAATTGACTTATTGGTAAAAAAAAAACCAATAAAATAACCCTAGAGGGTAATAATATCGGCCAAAATCAGTGTTATGTCGACGAATTCATAGTAATTTTTGTTGCCGTGGTTATAAAAATTGACGATCGATATGTTTTTGTGTTCAGAATGTTACCCTAATTGAAAATATCTCAGAAATAATATAGTGTGCGGTCATACTAACCTGAAGAGTACCCCAAAAAATGCACTTTTTGTCTATCAGCATTTATCAAAATTTAATTCGTTTAGCGTCATACATAAAGAAATAAATGGGCGTACCTATGGCATGAGTCACCCGGTATACTTGATACAGGATTTCTAAAGTTTGAAGATGGTTTGAAGATCCTGTGTGCTGACGTCGACTTTTCCCTAAAAAACAACTCCGTATTTAGACGCGAGTATGTAAAAGCATGGTAAAAGCCATGTAAAAGCATAGTATGACTCAAGCTCTGAATAATAGTTTTTTAGATAACATGTGTATTTCGAAATGTCACGTTCGTTGTGTATTTCGAAGTGTCAACGTGTCTGTCCATATTTATACCTGTATTTTATCTAATAACATCCAAATATTCTAAAGGATAGAACCATTTTTAAACATTTGGCCTCGGTAGGTGACATAACCCTACTTTACCTGTCACCACATTGTCAAGATACGAATTTTCTTGGTGATTTTTATTTATATTGACGATAGTTGATGTCAGGGATGATACCCGAATTGTTGTTGTAGTTGTACCATTCTCCAATATAGATATTTTCGTTTGACTCGTTGACCTGAGGATGATGTGTCGAAATCGTAATCGAAATCAAAATCGATCGTCACATAAATGGTTTCAAAATAAAGAAACATATTCCATACGTCTTTCATACTACTTCGATTCTGAATATGGAGAGGGTGGAACAATAATTCATTCCTATTGTTATTATTGCTGTTTGACCCCTCCATAATTTTGTCAAGTGCGATGAATGTTGCTCGGCTGGCAGAATTTTCTGTCATGTAGGCGTTCTGTGCAGGAGTCATCAGATTGCAACAACATCAACAATCCTCTGCAGTGATGGTCTTTCAATTTTGTTCTATCAAATACCTTTTGCACTGTTGAAATTACGGCTATAGGTCTACAATTGGATAATATACATCAATCATTTCTTTATTAACGGGGTTGATGTTGCAACGTTTAACCTGTTCCAGAGTATTTATTAATTTTTAATTTAAAACTATTTAATCAAGACTACCAAACAACATTTTGGTTCTTGCTATATAGACTGTCCACTACAGAGAGAAAAATTAATAGGGTGCGTGGAAAATATGCTCCGTGAAATGAGGTCGTCTCTGGTCTAGAGTTATGTGCTCAATTGCTTTTGCATATTCATAAGAACTCACATTGTTGGTAATGTGTCTGTACTTTAGTACTCCTTTTGCCGACATGCACTCCGCCAATTGGTGGGTTGCAACCTTTTAACTCTTAAATTTGGTTTATTTTACACCTGGGGCGTTCCATAGAAAACTCAATTACAGGACGATGTTTCTACTGTAATAATTCGTTGACACACTTGTGACAATTTATGCAGGGTGTCAGGAAAGTCCGTAGAGCGATGTGCTTAAACCGCAGCATGTTCTACACTGCTTTTCGTTGATTGCTTCCTATCGGACTTGCAGCACGTAACCACTGTGGAGTTTAGTTTAACACAAGTTTAGTAATTAATTATCTTAATAGTTTAGTTTTATTGATGAAAACTTGGGTGGGCAACTTTTGTGACAAATTTTGCCGTACTGATACCCCATCTCAACTTCGGGGAAAACGTTACACGTCACAAAATAAATCAGGTAATCATTAATTGCTAGATTAACCAACCACCTACATACCCATCACCAAACGTTTGAACTCACATGGTCATTCAGCTGTCAAATTTATAATTAAACGTAATTGTGTTGGAAACTTTTTTATTTTTTAGGGAGGTCACGCTGGTTTGCATGGCAACAGCCGGAAGCATGCCATATTTGCTGATGCGCGCCGAATTTAAAACGCTTTGAAGGTCAGGAAAATTGACCCTGCTTTGGTGGGATTTGTGACTGGATTCCCTATAGGTTTAAATCACGCATATGAAATTTCGATAAGCTTGTGGGCCGGGTAGAATTCGAAATATACCCGCGGGCCGGACATTTCTTTCGGGCCTACATCAGCTTGTTTAGTTTGTTGTCTATTAAATCTGTCATAATTAACAATTCAGTCAAACTATATTCGGCTTTTCAGTCCATTGAAAGACGGAACAACCAAAAACGATTTGCGCCTCAGTGTGACGTCAGAGATGTTATTTACGTCAAAATAAATGAGATCATGAAAAAAATTCTGATTACCTTGGACACGTCGAGTTTTAATTATTAAAATACACACATTTATAAAAACTTAATTTCCCTCCTTCAATTGTTTTTGACTTATGAAGTAATCGATTAATTTTTTAAATGGGAACACTTATTTTTGTTGTTGATTATGATAGTTCTGTTAATTTTGTTCATGGTAAAGACAGTCGAGAAAAAGACTGTTAAAAGTCAATATTTAGGGAATATCGATAACTTTCGTTTGTGCATGAAAAGCGAATAGGCATCTTCAATATATTTCTTTGCACTGAATACGAATACGGACTTGAAAGTTTCACGTCACGTTTTCGTTGTTGCTTTTATAAAAACGCCCGCGCACTACTTATACAGGGTGAGTTATTAGTATCCCGGCGGTCGATAGACATCAAACCGTTTGAGAAAGAAAAAAATGTTTTATACAAGAGTTGTTTGACTCATTAGTTTCTATAACGTAAAATTATTTTCATTTATACCGGGTGTTGCATTTAGGCGTGACTGAAAGTAAGTAACTTTTTTTAAATGGAATGCCCTGTATATCATGCCATATTATGAATACTAAGGAGGTTGTCTTTCCAACTGTGTAAGATGTACCTGTGTAAAGTAAATAGTTTCTGAGATATTCAATTATTTGTCAAAAAATTGGCAATTGCAGGCCTTTCTTAAAAACTACGTTAATACTACATTTTTGCACATATTGTCTTAAAAATTTTGTCACATAATAACTAAACCCATAGCTAGATGCTGATGTCATGAAAAATTTGATGCGCTATACAGGGTGATAGTAGCATGCACTAGTTTTTAAACATTTTTAAATCGTTCTTTCTTGAGATTTTTAAATGGAACACCCTGTATAGTATTTGCTAATTGAAATGTCCCTTAAGTTCTTTGTAATTTATATTGACTATATCGTATATCAATTTCTAATAGTTTTTGTGATATTTGGAATTTAAAGAGTAGTATGCTATTTAGTATCTTAATATTGCTTTGTATACTGTGTGCTGGGTAGCATGATCTAAAATATTTAAAGTGTTATAGAAGACGCCATTTAGAACCTATTTAACTTGTTTTATTCATAGAAAAAGTATTACGGTTATCAAGGTATTACTCAATTTTATAAGTATGTTTCGCAATTTTTGCATACGTACAGCGAGTGAACCTAAGTCCTAGTAACTTCAGTTGAGCTCCGAACTAAACCAAAAACAGTGTAGTTTTAGGGGGACTATCGTGAAAAATTGTTCACGTTTGCGGAAATTGTGCGGAGACGTTTCATTGTAATAGTATGTACGCTAACACACAAAATCAAAGAGAAACGCTAAAACCTGTCTTGATGAGCTACCTTTGAGAACGGATTTGTATTCAGTACAAAAAACATCCAACAATATCTACTTACTATTGTTAATTGGATTAAAATAGGTTATTTTTCTAGAGAGACAGTTCAAACTTGGGATAATATGAATGATGGTATGAGTAATATTGATAATGTGAATGGAAAGTGAGTTATTTGGAAGTGTTTTTAATAGATTTTTTGCTATAATAAAAATCTAAATCTAAAGATGCCTATCAGTTTGTTTTTGTTGCATATTTGGTTTTTGAGTGCGAGAACATAAATCACATCAAAGAAAATCTGATTTTCAGCACTCAGAAGTCAACAAATTTTCACGATGGATAACCTAAAAGTACGGGGTTTAGGGTTTACTTCAGCAGTAATTAGAAATTTTTAAATCGCGTGTTTGGTTGCCTTACGCTAGACGGCAAAATATACTTACAAAATTTCATATAAAATTATTAATATATTGATAACGGTAATACTTTATAGTATCAAGCTGGTTAAATCGTTTCTAAATTATCTCTTCTATCGCCACTTGAAGACTTCAGGTCAAACTTCCAAATACCTTATTCACAGCAATATTAAAATTTACAATTGCATAACATTTTCGTTCAATTGCAAATAACACAAAAATAGTAACATTTGGTGTATGACATACTAGATGTAAGTTGGAGCGAAATAAAGGGTTATTACAGCCAACACATATTATAGAGGGTGTTCCATTTAAAAAACTCGAGAAAAAGCCATTTGAAAAACATTAAAATTTACTAAGTTTAATGAACACCCTGTATAGTGTATCTCATATTTTTGGATACTATCATCTACCTACTGGCTTTGACTATTGTCTCACATAGTTTAAGGGTAAAATCGGCAAAAATGTCGTAGTTTTTAAAAAGATCCTGCAACTGGCATATTTTGGAAAAGCAGTTGAATATCTCTGGAACTATTAACGCTGTGACTTAGAAACATACACGGTTGGATAAATAAATTTAGTAGTGTTTATAATATAATAAAATATACATGGCGTTCCATTTAAAAAAATTTACATACTTTCCGTCACACCTAAATGCAGCACCCTGTATACATGAAAATAATTTTACGTTATAGAAAATGGGGGGTCAAACAACGTTTGTATTAAATATTTTTTTCTTTCTCAAACGATTTATTAACTATCGAGCGCCGAGATACTAATAACTCACCCTGTATAATCGCTGCAAATGAAAAATATTTGTGAAAAAGCTTTCAGGTTTTCAGGTAAAAGTACAAAGTTTAAGGTTTGCTATGAGACGCTTTTGAGGTTTTTAGGACATTATGTTTCATTCCGTTTTCAGCCATTCGGAATATCCATGTTCCCCCAAGCTATCAATCAATGCATTTGCAATTTGCAAATGTTTTTCTCAAAAAATGACTTATGTAAGGCTATAAAATGTTACCGCTACCTTTAAGACAATAAAAGCTGTACCAAAGTCACGAAATTAATAAAAATATGTAGTTGACATTTAAAGAAAAATAGCAACTATGTCATAAGCCAGAAACAATTGAAGATCGAAAATTGAATGTTACATAAAAATGTGTATTTTCAAAATTTTGAATTTTATAAACTAACAAACCTTGTCACCGATTTTTCCTTGTTTCCGTACTTTAGGTGTCACTGGATGCATTAAATAAATATAAAGATTGACAACTGTCACTAAAATCTTGAAGAACGCCTAATATATGAGATAGTGGTATGCGAATATGAGATGCGAGATTCTTTTCAAATATATGAGATTCATATCAAGTATATCTGTATATGAGAACTGGCCACCCTAAATAGAGGTGAACATCGTTTTCAAGGAACGCGCGCCGACGAGATCTGTACTAAAATCAGTATTGAGTTCCAAAAAGTACCTACCTTAAAATTATCGTTGACTTTTTGCAGTCTAATTTAACTATCGGATATATCGTAAAATGTGTCATAATATTATGACAACATTTGTTTCACATATTACTATTACGAAAAACGCGCATGGGTCCATCCTATTAGCAATATTTTATATTTTTATGTCCCTCATGAGTGACATTTTCCATCTTAGATACCGGGGCAAAAACAACTACTTTATGCCCGCGAGCGCGGTCCACTTAATTGTTAAAGAATTAAATTAGTATCCAATAAACGTGAAAAGCTTTAAAACTTTTAACCACAACTACTATACCTTTTCAACTTCAAATTGAGATTAAACAATTTCAAATTGGGAATAAACACATTCAAACTGGGAATAACCAATTTTAAATTGGGAATAAACAATTTCAAAATGAAATAAACATTAGCAAATTGGGAATAAACAATTTCAAATTGGGAATAAGCAATTTCAAATTGAGAGTAAACACATTCAATTTGGTACTAAGCAAATTCAAATTGGCACTAAACCATTTTATATATGAAAAATAATAATTTAGGTATTATAATATTTATTTAATAACTGATTATATTATTATCAACTACGTATTACAATAATTATTACACAACTACAATTACAATAAAAGTAATTTATTTAAACTACCATGTTTGCCAGATTCAGAGCGTCGGGAATGAAGATTTGGATGTGTGCAACATATCTTGCACTATGCACTACGGTTATTTTGGTCATAATATTCGGTCTAATTATTTCCTCCAGATGTTTGCCCTGTCTTCACCGGCTATGATTTGGGGCAGTTGAGCTGCTAGGTCAGTATTCACGCCAGCTTTAAGGGCTGACCAACCAGCTTCAAATTGGGTTAAACATGGGACTATACGGCGCAAGCCTCAACAAATGATGATCGTTAAATTCATCTTCTTGAAATACTTGTTGAATTGTTGCATGACAAGGAGCGTTGTCGATTACCAACACCACTGCTGACTAATACATTTCCTGAGCAGTGCGTATATTGCGTATGCACTGCCTAACAAATTCATTGGCTTCTGGCATCCGTAAGGTGCCTCTTCTTTTTTCGTGGTGTATCAAACCTATGTTTCCTATAGCCTATACATGGATGTTAGATCCTTTTACTGCCTGCAGCAATATGGGACCAGCGGGTCCCCTTTTTCGATCTTCCTTTCGTTCGCGATATATACAGATTGAAATTGGTCTCGTCCATGTAGACAATAGGAAGATTGTCGGCCTGATAGTGCAGGAGCTGCTGTACATAGTCTCGCCTTTTCACTTTATTTTCATCATTGTTTGCCCTTTCAGGCTCTCTTCGAACGTCTTTCAAGGTATACAATAAGTTGTCTAAATGTTTGCGCACACATTACGTGGATACCTCAATATGATAACGGTTATGTATTTGTAGCTTCATTTCTTTCAAGGTAATTTTAGGATTTTCCTCAATACGCTCTTCCATGAATAGGCGATGTTCATACAGTAATTTGCATCTTCTGTTTCCTCCACGTTTTTTCTCTTCTCCCGCTGCTTGATTCTTTACCCATCGATAGGCCGTCGATTTCTTGATATTCAATGTATCTGCTAGAGTTCTCCAGTCTCCGTTGTTATTATATAACGCACAAACCTGTTTTTTTTTACATTGTCTGCCATCTACTTTTTTGATGTACGGCATTATTTTTATATTATAATATACAAAAACCAGCAAAAATAATACCAGCAACAACTGACAATTAAATCGGTCACAACCATGCAACCGTCATTTTTTTTCTCAATCTGAAATTGTTTAGTGCCAAATTGAATTTGTTTAGTACCAAATTGATTGCGTTTATTCTCAATTTGAAATTGCTTGTTCCGAATTTGAAATTGTTTATTTCATTTTGAGATTGTTTATTCCCAATTTGAAATTGATTATTTCATTTTGAAATTGTTTATTCTCAATTTAAAATTGTTTATTCCCACTTTGAATATGTTTATTCCCAATTTGAAATTGTTTAATCTCAATTTGAAGTTGAAAAGGTATAGAATTTAACCAGTTGTCGCATTAATGAACCCCTTCAATTGAAATTTGTGGTTATACATATCCGAATAACCTAACCCCACAATTCAGAAATTCACTCAGATGCGAAGTCTTACAAGAATAAGCTAACAACAAGAATAATTCATTTTACGCGATTTTACTGAGCAGCTTATTTCCACAATTCTTTGACGTTACGGGCTTCCGTAAACGGAGTTGAGTGCGTTGCAAAAGACCTTTATTTTTGTGAATAGAATTAACTATATCGACATAAATATGGATTTGTGTAGTTCTACTCTCGCAGATACTCCTATTCATTATAAATTTACATATTTTTAACTTCTGTGTACACAGCACATCGAAGGGTACTGGTCAGCTGATTGAATGTTTTGTACTGAATGCGCATGACCATCAACAGTTAACCATTGTTGTTAACCGCATGATTCTTAACAAGTGGTTATTTTTTCCAATATAGAATGAGAAATCTTATTAAAGTCGTTAACAAGGTATTTAACGAAAGTTGCTAACGTAGTTGTAACGTAACAACTACGTTACAGAGTTGGCCTGAATGTCCCAAACTGAAACCACGTGATTGAGCTTACAGTACATATTTGCACATAAACAAAAGAAGAGCACACGGTCACGATATCGTAAAACAAATTTATGAATGATTCCCATGATAAAAGTGGAATTCGATTTCGACCATAATTCCTCGGAATACGGCCCAATAACCGGACAAATGAGCCGGAGGACTACCGTGCCACTATGTCTGCTCGTGCATATAAACTATCGTTTTATGGCGAAGTGCGCCGGCATAAAAATGGTAATGCAATAGAACTGGGAAACAAGCCGCCCAAGACAAAGACAGGTGCTGGTATATGCCCAATATGAATTTTGCAGGCCCCTAAAAATCTGTCTCGTTCCATCTTATCTTTTAGTGCTGTAGTGTCCGATAGCAGATGACATTGGAGACGCAGGATATCTGCAGGACAGCCGTAGGTCGCAAATTTATCTCGCAAAACGGTTCCATTAAGGTTGTATTTATCCCCAGCTATTTCATATTGATTACTTGATTATGTTGTTTGTATAGTTAGTCCTATAGTACATCTTCCGATGAAGATTGTACAAAAAGATTCCATCTAAAGGCTGACCAGGAAAAAGCTACAACCAGAAAGAAGCAATGCTTTGTGAATACTACCAATGACATATTCGGCGTTGACACCAGTGATTTCCCTTAAGTCCACTTCGGAAAACATTTTTAATTCAATTAGAGTAATATGTATAATCTAGTCATAATTGACTAATGAGTAACTTAACTCTAACTTATTTTACTAGTATTGTCTAGTCTCTGAATTAGTCCTGGTATATAGGTGACGTTGTTCTTGAGTTTTTGGAACTAACACTTACTCTGCCTTGGTTACTAACTCAGCTTTACACTAACTCAAAAGGCTTTTTTTTCTCTTTAGTCTGCTGATCAATTAGGTTTATCGAGGCGCTGGATGGTCTCAAGCCTCAACGTTTACGTGGTGACGAAGCTTTTTCTCGTGACTTCATGCAATTTTTTGTACTTCTTTGGACACAAATTCCATTTTGAGGTCCTTATAGAGATCATCCTTCCTAATGTACAAAGGCATGCATCTTGGCAATACATCTTAATACATCATTTTGGAAGGTATGGACAATTGTAATGTTTTTTTGTGCAACCACAGAGTTGAGCACCATACGTCCACACAGTTTGAGAATTTGCTGGTGCAAGAGATGCTCATTATGTACTGTTAGCGTGGAGTTTCTTTCCAGCAGCCAATACATCATTCTGTATCGGATTCCTAGTTCACTTTTTCTTTTTGACATGGGCTTTCAAGCGGATCCTGACGTCTAATGCCATCCCGATATTTGGATGTGCTTGCGTAAGGTACTATTTGTTTATTAAGAACAATCGGAATCTGTTGTATTTTCTTGTTGGTAAAGTCAACATGTACTAACTTGAGTTTGTTCAGTTTAATACTTTTTTCCTTTGTCCAGACCTGAAAATGAAGAAGAGCTGTTTGAAATTTTCTAGTTGATTCTTCATTGCTGTTCCCAACAGCTAGGATATCCGTGTCGTCAGCAAAGGTAGCAACAGTATTATTTTCTAATGCTGGCAAGTCGCTAGTGTAGAGTAGGTAAAGGACCGGCAGTAAAACACTACCTTGCGGTGCTCATGCATTTATTTACTGAAGAACAGAGAATACATCACCTTGTTTGACTTTTGTTTGAGGATTTTAAAGGAGAAGATTTTAATATATAAGAATTACTTCTAGGAAGATTGCGGAACAAACCTTTTTCCTTTCACGTTTTTTTTTTTTCGATAATGCTGAATATTTGGTGTACTTGGTCAACAGCCGAGTGCTTGTTCCAAAATCCGAACTGATAGTGTGGAACAAGCCTGTTGCTCTCAATTATTGTCTTCAATCTACTGAGTAATAATTTTTCCAAGGTTCTTGATAAGACGAGCAGCAAGGAGGTAGGTTTATAACACGTTGTCTTGTGTCGACGTTTCCCAGGCTTCTGTATCATGATCAGCTTTCACAGTTTGGGCACATACCTTAGTCGAAGGCAGCACTGATAAGTTTCGTAAACTTTAGTATAGCTTTTCTTGAAAGTTGTTTAAGTAGGTACCTCTCCAGTTATCAAGTCATAACCTGGGGCTTTTTTTGGACAAGTCATTTTTAACTACGTTCTGAACTTCTGATGGAGTGGTAAGCATGATTTGCGTGCCTGCTTGTTCAATCTCCTCCGTATCGATTTCTTCATCTTCTCCATAATGAAGTTGAAATATGTTTTCTAAATGCTCAGAAAACCTTTGGCCTTTTTGTTCATTATTGCTGGCATAGCTTCCATCCAGTATCGGAAAACAATTGAATTAAAAATAATAGTGAGCAAATGGTTTTTAAATTCAAATATGAGACATATAATAAATATTGATTTTATGTTTATGTGCCCGGGCCCATACATGCGTTTGACACCATTGACGTACAAAATGACCACCTTTGGTAGTGCTAATATGATCTTTGCCTGTATGTGTTAAATACTTGCGGAAGTATAGGATAGCAATTTTAATGACAGAAACAATACAAACAGCGAACTTGTTCAATACATTCTTAAAACACGCAAGGTGGGTTTATAACACGCCATCAATTTAGTGATTATCAGTAGTCAATATCCACTTCACCAAGCGACAGTTTACTTTTTTTTACTGAACCTTCTATCTACTAGTCAAATTTAACAAAGTTTTCTGTTTCATTTCTTCTGGTGGATGATAATACTGATAATATTGCAACACAGTGTAAGTTGGAACTGTAATATTTGCGTAATGAATATCACCAGTCTGCGGTTGACAGATTAATAGGTTATTAACATACGTTTTATGGTCGACAATATGAGTTATAATTTATGAGCTCGTATGTGCCGACATGGATTGTGCCGTGTAAATCACTATATTGATTTTTTTATGCCTGGTACTAGGGGTTATGTCATCCGGAACCGATGAGGTCAACTGAATACCGTAATTAATTGTATTTTTGATTCATGGAAGTTCTATTATTGGGTTTGTTACTTTCGATTAGTGATGAACGATGCTTAATAAAAATCGTAAAAATTCTAAAAATTCTTAATTGCATGTCTAAAAACGCAATAGCTACCTCTTAAAACCCACTAAATTTCATTTGAATATCTCGACCGGTTTCAGAGCAATAATTAAATCGTCGGCTTTTAGGAAAAACCCTAACTTTAACTTAACCTTAGCAAACTGTCATTATCTCTTCATGCAGAATCACCCCCTGAACTTTGTCGCGCTTATTTACTAACACCCTGTATATTCGTTCCAGGTATCCAAAACTTTTTATTGTCGGCACGTTTTCAACGTCAAAGCAGCCGATTCAATTTAGATGCTCTGTACATCCACTTGGAAGTACAAGTATGCATTATTATTAAACTTAAGAATGATAAGAGGATATCGTTTGAGGACGAACATTTCCTGTAATAAATGGTTATTTAATTAGCTGTTTTAGTGTGTTTATTGGTTTAGTATTTGTTTCCACTTCATCCCAAAACAAAATATAACTTGTAAACGCAACAAGAGAGCGAGTTCATCCTGAAATTGTGGCAACAAAGTGGCAACAAAAATATTAAAAAAATATTATTATACGTTTTAAAAGGCGTGGGCATTACCCATGATGAAACACGGTACATTAAGTCCAAAAGCTCGAAACATTTGCTTGGGACCGCCAGCGTCGACCCTTTTTGAAACCCTTTGTTTTCAGTTTACGTTTATATTATTATATTATCATGTTCTTTGGAAATGAAAAATTAAGTACCGGTTCCCTAATATTAAAGGATTATGTAAATTAAGAAAAATTGCATAGATAAAGCGCATTCTTGAAAACCTTACATCCACTTGATTTGTGTGATTTGTGTGATTACTTGATTTGTCAGTCAAGCAACTATAATTCACGAATTCTTTATTGTGCTGAAGAACTGATGTCGTTGAGTTGTAAATAAGTTAATAAAGTATGGAGTAAAAGGGAGAGCTCTCTACACAAGGAGATAAACAACATTGTAGCGTTTTGTCATGTGAAAAAGAACCAAAAACAAGAAAACCTAATTTGACATTTTTTGAGGCAATGTTTATGAAAGAGTTTTTTAAGAGTATCTTTTTGTAGACTTGATATATAACATAAAAAGTATTTAATTTGTCTTATCACAAAATATTGTTACTTGTTTACCTCAACCATTGTTAAAGTTTTATTCTTGTTGTCATATCTTCTGCTAAAACTTCATGCCGTATTATACGAAAAGATTTTTTCAAAGGCTATAGGATGGTGTTGTTACTCTCTTCAGAAAGTATTTTTGTGAGGTTAGA
Organism: Aphodius sticticus; assembly: GCA_963966075.1. NCBI lineage: Eukaryota > Metazoa > Arthropoda > Insecta > Coleoptera > Scarabaeidae > Aphodius > Aphodius sticticus. The sequence goes on from OZ014510.1 coordinate 21,935,920, forward strand.
ACTGCAATATTAAACTAATGACGATTTTAAGAACAAGAACAAGAAGCAAAAAGTTTAAAATGTTTTTTCTACTTTGCATTCACAATGCGCACATTGTAACACTGTTTTCAGTGTTACAATTAACACATTGTAATACCGAAAACAGTAACATTTTTGTCTGATTGGTACACAGTGATATCAAATGCCATATGTCAAATGTACAATACATAACCCAACATAACTACACACTGCATCTTCTTAATCGCTTGCAATCACATAAACTGCGAAATATCAATATTCTATACATATTTAAACATGGGTGTAGCCTGCTACAGTATGGCCAAAGGATTGGGGCTTTCTTAGTTTTGCTGTGTTCATCAAAATACGCCAGCATGACGTTTACGGTGATGTTTTACGACTCTAGTAAGTGATCGTTATCATTCTTTTCAACTAAACATCAAATCCCCTTTTCAGATATAATTCAAGGACCAGATTTACTTTAATAAGGTATTATGCGAAGATCAAACCTACATTGTAGATACGAACGATTTTAATTACTGCTGCGAGATTGTATATGCGCAATAAATGGTTTATCAGCATACACGTACGAAGCTATAGTACATTTAAAGTGTAGAGGATTTCTTAGTTTATGTAACGTATAAGTTTTCGGTAATATTTTGGACGCTTGGATGCTCGGTTCAATTCATATTCGTTTTTGTCCGTCGCTTTCGACTTCGTCTTAGTTCTGGTTGTGTGAACGTATTTGTATTACCTCCATCACATGTAATTTTACCAAGTATAATTTATTCTAATAAACTACTTTGCCGAAATTAGAATTGGGTTTCAATTATAAGTGCTTGTAAATAAATAAGCCGCAACGGCTACGTAGCGGAATTAGGTAGACACCGCTATTAAACGTTAAGCGTTATAACAATTCTTTAGTAAGTTCTTGTTCTTCGAAGTAACTAATCAGTCACTGCCAAACACTTCTATTCTGACTATTTTAAAGTTGTTAACTTTTTAGGTTAAGTTTCATGTATTTATCACAATAGGGTTAAAAGTGTTGCCCCAAGCTCCATTATGATCATCGTTGCGACCTCGCTGAATATTTATTCAAACTTGTAGGCTAAAGTAGAGTAAAATTATTCACAATTAGATTTTGTCATGATTTTATCTCATCGATATCCTTAACGAAGTTGACAGTTACTACAGTGCTGCCACGTGGTACCCGCAAAATATCCTAGATTCTAATTTAGCGCGATATAGTAACCACAATTTCTAAACTTATATAAAATTAATGACGCAAAGTAGAAAAAATAGTATATTAAACTCGTTTTATAAGACGTATTGGTGCACTCGTTCCATTTGGTGCACTCGTTCCAAAACAACTCGTGCGCCAATTTGACGTCTTATAAAACTTGTATAATAATATACTATTAAACACACCCGCAAGTGTTTTGAAATTGATTTCCCAATTTATAATATACCGCACTAGTCGTTTGGTAACGTTTTGGTAACGACCTTGTTTAATATAGCATGTGCTGTCGCAACGGAATCGTTAAGTTTATGTCTGTCTGCTAGTAAAGTAATTTTAGTCCCAGCTATCACCTCGTCAATACTTTCATAACTAAACTAGATAAAAGCTTACCGAAGATTGTATCATACATTCGAGGAACTTGTCAAGCTAAGTTATCAAAAGTTTTATAGTGTAGTACAGGTATTATAGAAAATTGGCACGTATGAACTTTTGAAATAGCATATCGAATAGATCTTTTAAAACTATGGAAGTTACCTGAAACCTTAATTTTTTCTAGTACTGTCTGTCTGTCTGACTGTAAAGAGAACCTCAGTTAGGTGACATTGGTTAAAAGCGGAATACTTTCAATTGTTCAGTGACTTTATATTAAAAAAATCTGTGCCCAGGCACATAACTTTATCATACTATACAGCAGTGCCTCGTCATGGCAACCTCGATGCATTTGCGTGTTGAACTCGCGTTCAACGCAAACGCGAATTCAATGTTCTGACTGTCAATAGAATCAAAATATCTGTCCAATCCAGGCCAACTAGTTTTAATGCAGGGACGAGCGTTCTCGATCAAACAGAATTTGATCATGCAGCTAAACTATTAATAAATTTTACCAAAAAATTTCGTAGTTATAAATAATACAAAATTTCCTTCACTTTAATTTATTATTTAACTAATTTGACGAGATTATAGAAATGGCGGGCCATTTGGCCAAAATCGTTGAAAATTGTTAAGAGTAAACCTCCAGTTCCTTTGGACCCTTTTGAACAAAACTTATTTCAGCAAGTTTTGTCATGAAACTTCTAAATATGAAGTTCCGGATACCTTTAGTAGTTTCTACGGCATCGTCGTCACAAAAAACACATACAGATAATTTGTTACATTGTTAAAAAGTTTTCCGGGGACCCAAAAGGACAAATGAATTGTTCTTCATAAACCTAAATTGTCTTATAGGTGGCATACAATTTTTACGATCTTGCATAAAAACATTTTTCAAAAGAATAATTGAAAAATAACAAAATATTGAATGGAAAGTGAAAAGGAGCATTCCAGTACTCAAACCTCGATGAGTCTCTTCCTAAAGGTGAATATCCAACAGCTATTTTTGGACAGGATGTTTCGTAGTAGCGGATATTTAATATTTATTGCACAATCAATGGGTTAAATTGTTATAAAGACATCGGCAATTTTGCTAGTAGTTTCCGTAGAAAAATCAAGGAAAATTATTTCAAAGATAATTGTGCAAACAATTAGATTGTTCATGTGAATTGAACCCACATCAGTTTACTTTCACGTCATTTAATTTAAAAGTGGAAAATTTTATAAATTTATCTGATATCCTACAATTGATACCTAGAAAATGCCAAACTGACTGTTAAAAGTTTCGTATCGATAAATTACGTCCGCTAGGGAAATACCGTGATCAATGGAAGGTTTGTTTTGACATTTTGATTGTTCTTTTTGCTGCGTCGAAAAATACAATTAGTCACTACAAACCGACGCCGAATCGACGAGTTGCAGTTTAATTTTCACAAATTATCGCCATTCCCAATTGTGCCAGATTGCATTCTAATAAATTGATGGAAGTTCAATGTCCAATGGGCCATCACGTCCAAATTAATTCTCGTATTCGCAGGCATGAGTCGCCTTTCGCTGGCCCATTACAAAAGGGCGCTTGTCGCTTTGAATATATTACCGGTTTTTAGAATGCCATATTCTTCTTCATCTTTAGCAATCGCTTTTTTTACGTATTTATTCAATAAAAATTAAAAGCGGTACACCGAAATAAAGGCAAGTAATTATGTTTTTAATAACTGTGGATCTTAATATGTAATAATATTTTTGTCAGTTATTTATATAATTTAATCTGACAGAAAATAACGGATTTTTCATAACACCAGGGCAAAAATAGAAAATAATAGAAGCAGTATTCACCTTCCTCCAAACGTGTACGAAACAGTACAAAAAATGTTAATATTTTGTTTTGTTTTGTAGCATATCGAATAGATCTTTTAAAACTATGTAAGTTACCTGAAACCTTAATTTTTTCTACTACTGTCTGTCTGTCTGACTGTAAAGAGAACCTCAGTTAGGTGACATTTGTTAAAAGCGGAATACTTTCAATTGTTCAGTGACTTTATATTAAAAAAATCTGTGCCCAGGCACATAACTTTATCATACTATACAGCACTGCCTCGTCATGGCAACCTCGATGCATTTGCGTGTTGAACTCGCGTTCAACGCAAACGCGAATTCAATGTTCTGACTGTCTATAGAATCAAAATATCTGTCCAATCCAGGCCAACTAGTTTTAATGCAGGGACGAGCGTTTTCGATCAAACATAATTTGATCATGCAGCTAAACTATTAATAAATTTTACCAAAAAATTTCGTACTTATAAATAATACAAAATTTCCTTCACTTTAATTTATTATTTAACTAATTTGACGATATTATAGAAATGGCGGGCCATTTGGCCAAAATCGTTGAAAATTGTTAAGAGTAAACCCCAGTTCCTTGGACCCTTTTGAACAAAACTTATTTCAGCAAGTTTTGTCATGAAACTTCTAAATATGAAGTTCCGGATACCTTTAGTAGTTTCTACGGAATCGTCGTCACAAAAAACACATAATTTGTTACATTGTTAAAAAGTTTTCCGGGGACCCAAAAGGACAAATGAATTGTTGTTCATAAACCTAAATTGTCTTATAGGTGGCATACAATTTTTACGATCTTGCATAAAAACATTTTTCAAAAGAATAATTGAAAAATAACAAAATATTGAATGGAAAGTGAAAAGGAGCATTCCAGTACTCAAACCTCGATGAGTCTCTTCCTAAAGGTGAATATCCAACAGCTATTTTTGGACAGGATGTTTCGTAGTAGCGGATATTTAATATTTATTGCACAATCAATGGGTTAAATTGTTATAAAGACATCGGCAATTTTGCTAGCAGTTTCCGTAGAAAAATCAAGGAAAATTATTTCAAAGATAATTGTGCAAACAATTAGATTGTTCATGTGAATTGAACACACATCAGTTTACTTTCACGTCATTTAATTTAAAAGTGGAAAATTTTATAAATTTATCTGATATCCTACAATTGATACCTAGAAAATGCCAAACTGACTGTTAAAAGTTTCGTATCGATAAATTACGTCCGCTAGGGAAATACCGTGATCAATGGAAGGTTTGTTTTGACATTTTGATTGTTCTTTTTGCTGCGTCGAAAAATACAATTAGTCACTCCAAACCGACGCCGAATCGACGAGTTGCAGTTTAATTTTCACAAATTATCGCCATTCCCAATTGTGCCAGATTGCATTCTAATAAATTGATGGAAGTTCAATGTCCAATGGGCCATCACGTCCAAATTAATTCTCGTATTCGCAGGCATGAGTCGCCTTTCGATGGCCCATTACAAAAGGGCGCTTGTCGCTTTGAATATATTACCGGTTTTTAGAATGCCATATTCTTCTTCATCTTTAGCAATCGCTTTTTTTACGTATTTATTCAATAAAAATTAAAAGCGGTACACCAAAATAAAGGCAAGTAACTATGTTTTTAATAACTGTGGATCTTAATATGTAATAATATTTTTGTCAGTTATTTATATAATTTAATCTGACAGAAAATAACGGATTTTTCATAACACCAGGGCAAAAATAGAAAATAATAGAAGCAGTATTCACCTTCCTCCAAACGTGTACGAAACAGTACAAAAAATGTTAATATTTTGTTTTGTTTTGTTTTTTTTTTTGCGGAAGTTGGCATAGTTTCTTGTATCATTCAAACCCATTGAATTAAGGGTGGTCGATGGTGTATACTGCAGGGATGGCCAACAAGTCGATCGCGACCAATCGGTCGATCGCTTGCGATGTGAGTTTAGTCAGCTTTTCGTACTAGCAAAATACCTTATTTATCGAATATGGAAGATGGCAGATAGTTTTGAATCATGTAGGTACTTTAGTAATTTCATCCAGCAAAAACAGCAGACACCACGGGAATCGAGCAATGACTGATCTCACAGACCTATCCGTTTACCGATAGCGGCTTTTTACTGCCACAAGTCGGGAAATGGGATAGAGTTTGAATAACCCAAGATGTTCGTGAGAGTGGGCAATGAATTATCATCAATGGCTTATCAAAAAGCCATTATTTCCAATATACAAACCCAACATTAATCGTGAGGATAGCACTGTTATCATATGGATTTCAATGTCAACCCTAACAGCACTCGGGAGTAGTTATTATTATTACTCAATACACTAACCATTACTCATACTCAAACAATCTCAATTGTGTAATTTCTTTAGAAGGAATATAAACAATAGAGAAATACTGGAATAACCTTGAGGTAACGCCATCAAGATAAACAAACCGAAAAAAATGTTAACCTTACATATTTTTTTCAATGGCAAATACCAACGTATTATTTTATCTAAATTTATGCAGCCCAGAAATGCGCCATAACTGAGAGAGTTCGTGCGAAGCGTGTGCTTACTTAATAGAGATTACACAAATTGCAATCGATTTATGTGGTATTGTGCAATTTATAACAAGGCTACCATATAATTAGGCTACTGACTACGACCAGGACACGCATGAAAGCCTACTGCCCGATTTCGGACATTGATTGATCAGTTTCGTGCAATTTTGAAATTTCAATAATGCGTTGTTCCGCAAATTATGGTCCTCGTGATTCATTGAAAGCATATCTTGAGAAAACTTGAACATAATGTGTTCATATTTAATTTGCATATATAACTGCATATTACATCTCGTAAGAATTGATGAATCTGTCAAAAAGTAACTAAAAATAATTTGAGTCTTAAAGGAAAACATTGGCAAAGGTAGAGTACAACTAAAACTAAAAAAAAAGATAAACGAAAGTAAAAAATAAAGATATTAAATTAATATTTTTTTAATTTAAAAATAAAAGATATAACTAAATATTTCAAATACATTATTCAATTGAGTTAGGTTGACAAGACAACTTAATCAGGAAACCGTAGATGAAGACTATGGAATTAGATGGAATTAGATGGAATTGATGTACTGGGGTCCACATATGATGACCTTGAACGCTTGAAATATCACTCAACGCAATATTTCAACTGAGAACTGGGAGGATTCCTTTTGCATAAAATCTAAAATTGCAAAATCGTGACCGTTTTGCGGTAAAATTCTAAAAAATCTGCAAACGTGAACGTTAGGGTAGTTCTTAGGGTGTCAGGGTACAAACAGTTTGCGGAGGGCATAGACTGTTCAAACTTTTACCGCGTTGGACCCCAAAACGGCAACTATATTGAATTTGTTTCCTTTTGTTTTGCTGATTTCACTAAACTATTACGACATAATAAAATATATGTCGAGTGATGCATTCTGCGTTCTAAGTATTTGTAAATATGATTGATCATCATAATTTATTTGAAGTCCAGTCAAACCTCCACCAATTCCTAGATTAGTTCTTTAGAAGTTGAAGAAGTGTCTAAGAAGGATAAAATACCCACCTTGTTTTTGTGCGTAAATGCACTAAAACTAGAACCAGAAATTGAAAACTATGTTTCCAACTTCTCCGCTAGTAAGGAATACTAGTTTTGGAAAAATCCAGTAAAAAACAACGTTGGTATTTATATAAAACTCTTTTTTCTTCTGAAGGCCGACTTTTAACTTTATCTTTGTTGGCATTTATTATAAAATATTATGTTCTTTTATGTTACAAAAAGGTAATCCAGTGTTGTGATAAAAAAGTGTTTTTTTTTTATTTTAAACTAAACAAAGCAAACATGTTTTTTTTATAAAATGATGATTTTTAGCGAAACAATGTTTTTAAACACTTCGCAAAAAACATGTTTTAAACATGAAATAAAACATGTTTTAAATCACACACACACACACAAAACATGTTTTAAACCAGGATTAAAACTTGTTTTAAACATGTTTTAAATTATGCAATTATTTTATTTCTAATCGTCCTCTTTTCATTCCCTATTTTACTTGCTACCACTGGTATAGTATAGTAATAATTAAAACACTTTTTTCGTCGAACGTTTATTTATGAGTATGTTTCGTGAATAGAAAATCATTTATTAAACAGCTCTATAAATGCACGATATCTATTAATGATCGATTTGTTATAACCAATCAAACGAGGTCATTATAGCCAATCGAACATACGTAAAACGAAACCATCCAAACATTCCGTTTCCAGAACTGCAGTAGAGAACTGTCAGTGTCTACATAAATGGTTATATAACCTCAAATGACATCGACGAATAAAATGTATGTACACGCCGCCAGAAGAATACGATCTACGAAAAAATATTGTAAACAATTCGAATATTAAACGGCGATTAATGATCTCGACAATTAACGCACTCGCTAATCGCTCGTGCGTTAAACAGTCTCGATTATTAATCGCTTTTTTAATATACTTGTTGGTTAAATAACTATTAAAACACAACATTTAAAACAAACTGTTTAAAACATGTTTAAAACAAAATATTTGTTTTAAAACATGTTTAAAACACTGTTTTAAAACAAATTGTTTTAAACATAATAACCCTGATGTACGTTCCTTATGTACGTTATTTTAAATTCCAACCAAAGGTGTCCTGCTGGGTTTGAATTTTTCTCAGTCATTATAATTAAACTGGTTACCAGTAAATTATCATTTTACTTTACTGCATTCAACTTTTTAGCTAATTGCTATTATTTCTCATTTTTTTTTAATTTAGTCTATACTATCATTTATAAAGGCTTGCTTTGGTATAAACATGGAGGAAGATGGAGTCGCTATACGGATGCTTTTAGCAGCGAGAAAATGACCCCGGGGGGCGGGGCTAACATGATACTAAAGTACCCTGACAGTTCACCGCCTGCCAGGACCGGATTAACTCCAGAAATTTTTCCTGTAATATATTGTAATGTGTCGAGTGGGTATATTATAAGAAAACGCTATATGAACACTTTTAGGAATTTATTTAATCTACTTTGTTTAACAAATACATAATAAACATTTAAAAAATGTTAGTGCGTGCAGCAAGTACAAGCCTGTACATTGTTGACAGTCACTAACAGATGAATCTTACGGTTAAATCTGGTTTATGGCTGATTTTCTGCTCTTACATCTGCGAACAGTGTAATTGTACGTTTTTTTTTTATATATATTTCATACAAATTCTCTATTCTCTAATAAAGCAAAACATGCGAAATAAATAAAATAATAACACGTCAACGTTGCGAATGTCACTTTGACATTAAAAGTCCTCCGGAGTGGGGAAAGTGGTCCAATATCCGTGCGCTTATGTCGACTCCTCCTTCCTCCATGGGTATAAATGAATTCGAAAATCAATCCGCGATAGCTCGAATTATATAATTTGCGCTATCATATCCGGCTCTGCTAATTAGAAACTAAAACAAAGTCAACGTTGATATACTCGCATCAGTTTAATACATATTATAAATTTATAATATGCATATGTGGATAACGATTCAGATCTCCAAGCTCTAAGCGTAATGGATTGACTATAGCACACCTCAAAGTGTCGGAATGCGGTTTGCGATCAACAGTGATCAGATTACTATCGACCCAGCAAACTACACAAACTCATACGGCGTATGTATACCTGACATAACTCCCCTAACACCAACGTTGAAATTTCAGCCAAATATCATATTAGCAATGCCAATATTGAAGCGCTATCGACGCTCATCAGCCATGTCGAACTGAAGCCGCATGTTGATCCGAAAACATTATATGATCGGGCTGGTGGACGACGCACATATAAAACACAGGGGAAATAATCGAAAAAAGTATCTCTTGAATAATTCATTTTCTGCCTATTTTAAGTTTGCCATTGGCTTGATTTTATCTCTTTTACGTGTGATCGTGTGAATTTTAAATGAATATTCCGTACTGCCGACTACATTCGAGAATCTATTTTCCAATGCTTTCAACATGTCACTTCGTAGGTACCTACATATACAGGGTGTATATTAATTCAGTGCAATAATTTGGAGGGGCAAAAACTATTAAAGATAGATATAGGGAATCCTAATATTGATTGATAGGGAATACGATTTCCTATCGAATGGCGTATCGGTATACAGGGTGTTCCATTTTAAAAAAATTAGTTTTTTTACGTTTAAAAGTTCAATCATTGTGTTGTAAATTTTGAACACCCTGTATAAGATATCATGATAAACTAAACATCGTATTATTTGGTTATGTTTCTAGTTTTGGACCACCAATCATGAAACTTCTAGTTTCAATAATAACCAAGATATTCAATTTTAAACGTAACCGGGAAAATCACCAAAAAAATAGTAAAATCAAAAAAACTCAAAAATGGTGATATTTAGGTATAGGGAAACATTATCAAAAATGATGTGTTTTGATACGTAGAAACTAAAAATAAAATAAAAATTATATCATTCCATTTAAAATAATAAAGTTGATACCGACTTCCGGTGACCGGACGTGACAGTTAACTTGAGAATATTTTAGCTGAAGAGCACAGATCGAGTAAATTCTAGTTCCAAAATTTCAAGTTTCCAGAAGTAGTAGAACATGAGAAACTTCTAATTTACCACTTCCGTGAGACATCCTGTATAACCCCTAGAAATTATTGCACGCATTTAATATACACCCTGTATAAACTTAGAAACATATTTGTATTACTTTATAATGTAATTTAAGAGGTGAAAATAAATTAGAAGAGATTTTTTACAAAACTTTTTAATAGTCATTCCGAAGCATAACGGTCATTTTCGTGTCGATTGCACAGTGTTGCAGTGAAAGTATATTTTTCACGCGACATAGTGTAACTTGTAGAGCTTGCGGAATTGAAGATAATGGTATAACGGATATTTCCGAGATACCCCCAAAAACACTCAAAAATATTCATAACTCTGATAATTTTCATTCGATTTCGAAAATAAAATGAATTAAAAGATGAAACAGTGACCATTCTAAGGTTGTATAGTTTAGTTTGATACGATAAAAAAACATCAAAAGGTTAGTCAGAAATTTTCAGAAGTTTTCCATTATTTTGAGATTTTTCAATTTTATCAACAGCAGTCGATGAAACTGATAGCAATCGATAACTTATGGTTCCAGAGTAACATATTAAAATATTTAGAATCATAATTGTGCCTTTCAGACTTTAATCCTTCATTCCTCGAATGTCAATCACTTAATCGGAAAACTAAAAACACCACATTGTAGCGGACATAATTTACTATTTCGCTGGTTTTTCGTTATTTAAAAATTTTCCTATTAAGTATGATTCTAAAGATTTTAATATACCACTACGGGAACCATAAGCTATCGATTGGTAGGTATCAGTTTCATCGACTGCATTTGAATTTCCGAATCAAAATCTAGAATGACTGGACTAAAATTAGGTGTTTAGTATCACCAAATTTCATATAAAATAACAATCAAATAAATTTAATTTTATAACTTTACTACTTTGATTTTAGTGCAACATTCAAAAAGGTAATCACTGCCATCAAGGTCTCAAATATTTGTGTCTAATTTGACTCCACTATATACCCTTTGGCCATTCAGCCACTGATGTACTTCTTCGACTGATGTTGAACTATTTGTCTTCATATCTGTTGGTGTTTGAATTACAGAAGCGATAATTTATTTTTAATTTTATCCAGCTAGCGAAGCAAAGGCAAACACCGTGCTGACTCCATCGAAAATAGATGCTTCTGAAGTTCACTACAAACAAAACTACATACACAATTTTATAATAACAAGTTGACTACCACTTGTTACACTATATGGAAACACTCTGAGGGGCAATCGAAATTGCTGCCACAATAAGGCGTTGTTGTTGTACACCAGGCGAATACCCGATGTTGCTTGAAGTATGTTGTTATACTCCCTGTGAAGCAGTGTATCCGGAATAAGCACATAAAAACAACTCAACCAAAATTTTTTAAGCAAATTGAAAGTAGAAAATAACATAAACTTTTCTCCGAGAAGCGATCGAGAGCGCGTTTCTTATTTACATCTGATGTGTACGTATGAAAATTTCATCAGTGGAATGGGGATCGTCCCGAAACTTTTTCCTTTGTTATACTCCCTCGTAAACCGATGCACACTTACGGAGTGTTTACTAAGTTATAAAATCGTACATAATTCCACTTCATTTACCAGGACTCGTAAACTTTTGAGGCGATGATGCCGAGATAAAGAAAAAAACACGGTATCTTGCGAAAAATCAAGTTACCCGATCAACGTTTGGCGCACTTAGGGCGTGGGCCTAAATCACTGCGGAGCACAGTGGTCGATTTTGCACTTTTAGCCGGACAAAATTTCTAATTTAAAATCTTCAATAGATAACCGGAAAAATAGTAAAAAGAATCTAAGCATTAAGGGGGTTGTTTTTGCGGAGGTTGCAAAATGAATTTCGGTGTTGAAATTTGAACACCTTGTGAATATGATATTATTATACTTAGGAATACACCATAAAAGTACCTACCAATGGGATTTTTGAGGGTGATGAAAATAAACTTTGTTTTAAAATTCTGAAACTTTGTGAATTACAACTATTATTCCTGCAAATGTGCAAAAAAGGAATAAAATCAAAAGAACTTGTGGTGTGGTTTTGAAAGGGGGTTGAATAATAAATTAGGTTTTGAAAATTTTGAAACGTTGTGCATGTTATATAATTATTCCTACAAATACGCGAAAAAAACGAAAAAAAATCTAATTGCTTGTGGGGTGGTTTTGGAAGGGGATTGATTAATAAATTTGGTTTGAAAATTCTGAAACTTTGTGAATGTCATATAAATTTTCCTACAAATACGTGAAAAAGGGAAAAAAATCTAAGTAGTTGTGGGGTGGTTTTGGAAGGGGGGGAATACACAAAATGAGAACAAAATATACATAAGTACCTAACAATCAATGTGATGGTTTTTAAGGAGTATATGATCTCGGGCTATCCATTGTTGGACAGGTGACTGTCCAAAGGTGGCTTTAAGGTTTTGTTATCAGACGCGCAAAATCGTTAGCTATCGACATACTACGTCTCTTCACTACTAACCAAATAAAATATGAATCCGTGGCTTGTTCTTCAGATCACAGCATATACAGACAACATGACATATTATGACTTCTTTCGTGAACCATATGGTTTAAAAAATTTTTGAAAGTTGTTTCTATTTAAAATATCTATGCAATGATACCATACACGGCCTAGGTTCTCGTTTGAGATTCCAAATCCGAATGCAGTTACTGACTACTTCCGGTATGTTCCGGAAATTATAATTGATACTATAAAATAGGTCAGGTGGGCCATTAGGCCATTAGGCCATGTTATGCCATTTTTTTCTGAACCTCTATGACGTCATATAACAAAGAAAAACACATGTTATTTTATTTTTTTTCATTTATATTTTTTTTATGTATCTGTATTTGTAGAAGCTCTCGAGATGACAAGGGGCTCTCTTCAACATCAAAAAGAGAGTTTCCGGCAAAAAGTGGCACAAATCCTAAAGCTATAACATCGAAACTCAGCAATAGAACACTTAATCCAATCGTACTCCGTCGTACTTTTTTTATAACCTTATGGTGAAAGTTAACTTTATAAAGCGCTAAAAACCTCAAATTATTATGTCACTACAGCTTCCAGAAAGTAGTACGCACCACCACACGTCTCCTCCAGTGTAATTATTCAAAATAATTGACACAAATTAACGTAAGCATGCGCTCACACTGACATAGATGAATTTGCGAATGGTTATGCACTTTTGCCACTGAGCGTAAAGTTCAGTTTGTGATGGTGCCACTCCCGCGCATTGGAAATTTTGAGGACAAACTTGTTAAGAGACTGATCTTTGACTATTTCTCTTAATATTTAGTGCAGTTTGAATTACAAAAGCGCAACTTCATTTTTTATTTTTGTCCATCTAGCGAAGCAGAATCGACCACCGTGCGGAGGTGTAAATGTCATCGTTACAGCATCTATCCCTATATCCAAATATTTTATACGAAAATACTCTAATCTGATATAAGGTGTTCTATTTGATTTCGTGTAGGTATACTGCATTTATTTGGTTATTAGCATACACAATTCTGCTTTTGACTCATAAGCAATCTTAAATCTAATTTTAAAAATGTTTCCTTCATGACGAGATGTGAAAATTAAAGAACTCTTACTGGGGATTGGAATTCCGTCATTTGGCAAAATCCTTGATTGTGTAAAGTCTGTTCCTTCCGTTGTAGAAATACACCGATGTAAAATTAAACTATTGAAAAAAGAATCTCGAAATTGTATGATCGTTACAAGAGATACCAACTTTTGTCTGATCTGCATAAGTAGGTTTATCGAGACAAAATGTCCCTGGTGTTCTTGTACGTACAGTTTTTTATTGTCAAGGTTTTATGTTTAGAATCTCCTGATAAAGCTTAAAATCAGTCTATTATAAATACATATAAAATAAATGGATGTTCCATCCCGTAATGTTTTCGAAAAAAAACGATTTCAGGATTTTTTCTTAAATTTGTACCAACTGAACCCATTGGCTTAGAAACATCAAAAGAGTCTCATAGTAAACCTTAATCTTTGTAATCTAGTTTAATCGGTTTGAATATAAAGTATATATGGAATAATGACGAAAGAGAAACCAGGTGAGAAGTAAATTTAAAATTAGTTAAAAGATACGGTCGCAGCCCGGAATCGAAACTAGTTTCCTACTTTCCAATAGCAAGATTTGCGACAAGCTTGACATATCCGTGAACCAATTTCCATCAGTGTCCAATAGATGTCATGATAAGGTCAATTATTAGACGGCAACCCTCATTGTTACTCTCCTTTGAAATGACGAATTAACTCTATTCCTTTTTCACAGGCCTCGGTAGCTTAGCGGTAGAGCAATGCCCCGGCAAGGCAGAAGACCCCGGTTCGATTCCGGGATGAGACCGTATCTTTTAATTAATTTTAAATTTACTCCTCACCTGGTTTCTCTTTCGTCATTATTCCATATATACATTATATTCAAACCGACTGAACTAGATTCCTACTTTCAAATAGCAAGATTTGCGACAAACTTGACATCCGTGAACCAATTTCCATCAGTGTCCCATAGATGTCATGATAAGGTCAGTTAGATGGCAACCCTTACTGTTACTCTCCTTTGAAATGACGAATTAACTCTATTCCTTGTCACAGGCCTCGGTAGCTTAGCGGTAGACCAATGCCCCGGCAGGGCAGAAGACTGGTTCGATTCAGGGCTGAGACCGTATCTTTTAATTAATTTTAAATTTACTTCTCACCTGGTTTCTCTTTCGTCATTATTCCATTAATCTTTGTAGTTTACCTAAAATCATAAAGCATTGTTCACAAATGTGTTTTGAAGCATTTACAGCACTTTTTTTCAGTGGGTGCGGGCGCTAACATAAACTAAACCAATAAGAGAACGTGCTATGCAACTGTCAAACTCATGAATCCGAGTTTCATTCACCTCAAATAAATCAATCGAACACGTCTGTTCGCTTTCCATAAACAAACAAAAGTTATCAATATCACACAAATGCTCAACTATTTTTCGAAAATTTTGTTATGGAAGGCCAATAGTTTTGCTAATTACCATTAGGACAATTAATCTATCCATATCAGTACGAAAGTATGGGACTTGCGTTGAAAAATAGTGTCGATCACGTCATAGATCGAAAGGAATTGAAGGACGGAAATTAATTTGATATAAATATGTGTATTTTGATAATTTAAGATCGACGCCTACAAAGAAGTTTTCAAATAACTAACCGTTTCAGAGATTTTGTCATGTTTCCATAAAATAAATCATAAAATAAAAAAATAAAAAAACGTTATATGCAACTCTCAAACTCATGAATCCGAGTTTCATTCACCTCAAATAAATCAATCGAACACGGATGTTCGCTTTCCATAAAGAAACTAAGGTTATCAATATCACACAAATGTTCAACTATTTTTCGAAAATTTTGTTATGTAAGGCCATAAGTTGTGCTAATTACCATTAGGACAATTAATCTATCCATATCAGTACAAAAAGTATGAGACTTGCATTAAAAAAAAAAGTGTCGATCACGTCATAGATCGAAATCAATTGAAGGACGGAAATTAATTTGATATAAATATGTGTATTTTGATCATTTAGGATCGACGCCCACAAAGAAGTTTTCAAATAACTAACCGTTTCAGAGATTTTGTCATGTTTCCATAAAATATAAGACATAAAATAAAACAATAAAAAAAGTGATATGCAACTCTCGAACTCATGAATCCGAGTTTCATTCCCCTCAAATAAATCAATCGAACACGTGCGTTCGCTTTCCATAAACAAACTAAGGTTAGCAATATCACACAAATGCTTAACAATTTTTCGAAAATTTTGCTGTACAAGGCCATAGGTTTTGCAAATTACCATCAGGACAATTAATCTATCCATATCAGTACAAAAAGTATGGGGCTTGCATTGAGAAAAAAAGTGTCGACCACGTCATAGATCGAAAGCAATTGAAGGACGGAAATTAATTTGATATAAATATGTGTATTTTGATCATTTAGGATCGACGCCCACAAAGAAGTTTTCAAATAACTAACCGTTTCAGAGATTTTGTCATGTTTCCATAAAATATAAGACATAAAATAAAACAATAAAAAAAGTGATATGCAACTCTCGAACTCATGAATCCGAGTTTCATTTCCCTCAATAAATCAATCGAACACGTGCGTTCGCTTTCCATAAACAAACTAAGGTTAGCAATATCACACAAATGTTTAACAATTTTTCGAAAATTTTGCTGTACAAGGCCATAGGTTTTGCAAATTACCATCAGGACAATTAATCTATCCATATCAGTACAAAAAGTATGGGGCTTGCATTGAGAAAAAAAGTGTCGACCACGTCATAGATCGAAAGCAATTGAAGGACGGAAATTAATTTGATATAAATATGTGTATTTTGATCATTTAGGATCGACGCCCACAAAGAAGTTTTCAAATAACTAACCGTTTCAGAGATTTTGTCATGTTTCCATAAAATATAAGACATAAAATAAAACAATAAAAAAAGTGATATGCAACTCTCGAACTCATGAATCCGAGTTTCATTTCCCTCAATAAATCAATCGAACACGTGCGTTCGCTTTCCATAAACAAACTAAGGTTAGCAATATCACACAAATGTTTAACAATTTTTCGAAAATTTTGCTGTACAAGGCCATAGGTTTTGCAAATTACCATCAGGACAATTAATCTATCCATATCAGTACAAAAAGTATGGGGCTTGCATTGAGAAAAAAAGTGTCGACCACGTCATAGATCGAAAGCAATTGAAGGACGGAAATTAATTTGATATAAATATGTGTATTTTGATCATTTAGGATCGACGCCCACAAAGAAGTTTTCAAATAACTAACCGTTTCAGAGATTTTGTCATGTTTCCATAAAATATAAGACATAAAATAAAACAATAAAAAAAGTGATATGCAACTCTCGAACTCATGAATCCGAGTTTCATTCCCCTCAAATAAATCAATCGAACACGTGCGTTCGCTTTCCATAAACAAACTAAGGTTAGCAATATCACACAAATGTTTAACAATTTTTCGAAAATTTTGCTGTACAAGGCCATAGGTTTTGCAAATTACCATCAGGACAATTAATCTATCCATATCAGTACAAAAAGTATGGGGCTTGCATTGAGAAAAAAAGTGTCGACCACGTCATAGATCGAAAGCAATTGAAGGACGGAAATTAATTTGATATAAATATGTGTATTTTGATCATTTAGGATCGACGCCCACAAAGAAGTTTTCAAATAACTAACCGTTTCAGAGATTTTGTCATGTTTCCATAAAATATAAGACATAAAATAAAACAATAAAAAAAGTGATATGCAACTCTCGAACTCATGAATCCGAGTTTCATTCCCCTCAATAAATCAATCGAACACGTGCGTTCGCTTTCCATAAACAAACTAAGGTTAGCAATATCACACAAATGTTTAACAATTTTTCGAAAATTTTGCTGTACAAGGCCATAGGTTTTGCAAATTACCATCAGGACAATTAATCTATCCATATCAGTACAAAAAGTATGGGGCTTGCATTGAGAAAAAAAGTGTCGACCACGTCATAGATCGAAAGCAATTGAAGGACGGAAATTAATTTGATATAAATATGTGTATTTTGATCATTTAGGATCGACGCCCACAAAGAAGTTTTCAAATAACTAACCGTTTCAGAGATTTTGTCATGTTTCCATAAAATATAAGACATAAAATAAAACAATAAAAAAAGTGATATGCAACTCTCGAACTCATGAATCCGAGTTTCATTCCCCTCAATAAATCAATCGAACACGTGCGTTCGCTTTCCATAAACAAACTAAGGTTAGCAATATCACACAAATGTTTAACAATTTTTCGAAAATTTTGCTGTACAAGGCCATAGGTTTTGCAAATTACCATCAGGACAATTAATCTATCCATATCAGTACAAAAAGTATGGGGCTTGCATTGAGAAAAAAAGTGTCGACCACGTCATAGATCGAAAGCAATTGAAGGACGGAAATTAATTTGATATAAATATGTGTATTTTGATCATTTAGGATCGACGCCCACAAAGAAGTTTTCAAATAACTAACCGTTTCAGAGATTTTGTCATGTTTCCATAAAATATAAGACATAAAATAAAACAATAAAAAAAGTGATATGCAACTCTCGAACTCATGAATCCGAGTTTCATTCCCCTCAATAAATCAATCGAACACGTGCGTTCGCTTTCCATAAACAAACTAAGGTTAGCAATATCACACAAATGTTTAACAATTTTTCGAAAATTTTGCTGTACAAGGCCATAGGTTTTGCAAATTACCATCAGGACAATTAATCTATCCATATCAGTACAAAAAGTATGGGGCTTGCATTGAGAAAAAAAGTGTCGACCACGTCATAGATCGAAAGCAATTGAAGGACGGAAATTAATTTGATATAAATATGTGTATTTTGATCATTTAGGATCGACGCCCACAAAGAAGTTTTCAAATAACTAACCGTTTCAGAGATTTTGTCATGTTTCCATAAAATATAAGACATAAAATAAAACAATAAAAAAAGTGATATGCAACTCTCGAACTCATGAATCCGAGTTTCATTCCCCTCAATAAATCAATCGAACACGTGCGTTCGCTTTCCATAAACAAACTAAGGTTAGCAATATCACACAAATGTTTAACAATTTTTCGAAAATTTTGCTGTACAAGGCCATAGGTTTTGCAAATTACCATCAGGACAATTAATCTATCCATATCAGTACAAAAAGTATGGGGCTTGCATTGAGAAAAAAAGTGTCGACCACGTCATAGATCGAAAGCAATTGAAGGACGGAAATTAATTTGATATAAATATGTGTATTTTGATCATTTAGGATCGACGCCCACAAAGAAGTTTTCAAATAACTAACCGTTTCAGAGATTTTGTCATGTTTCCATAAAATATAAGACATAAAATAAAACAATAAAAAAAGTGATATGCAACTCTCGAACTCATGAATCCGAGTTTCATTCCCCTCAATAAATCAATCGAACACGTGCGTTCGCTTTCCATAAACAAACTAAGGTTAGCAATATCACACAAATGTTTAACAATTTTTCGAAAATTTTGCTGTACAAGGCCATAGGTTTTGCAAATTACCATCAGGACAATTAATCTATCCATATCAGTACAAAAAGTATGGGGCTTGCATTGAGAAAAAAAGTGTCGACCACGTCATAGATCGAAAGCAATTGAAGGACGGAAATTAATTTGATATAAATATGTGTATTTTGATCATTTAGGATCGACGCCCACAAAGAAGTTTTCAAATAACTAACCGTTTCAGAGATTTTGTCATGTTTCCATAAAATATAAGACATAAAATAAAACAATAAAAAAAGTGATATGCAACTCTCGAACTCATGAATCCGAGTTTCATTCCCCTCAAATAAATCAATCGAACACGTGCGTTCGCTTTCCATAAACAAACTAAGGTTAGCAATATCACACAAATGTTTAACAATTTTTCGAAAATTTTGCTGTACAAGGCCATAGGTTTTGCAAATTACCATCAGGACAATTAATCTATCCATATCAGTACAAAAAGTATGGGGCTTGCATTGAGAAAAAAAGTGTCGACCACGTCATAGATCGAAAGCAATTGAAGGACGGAAATTAATTTGATATAAATATGTGTATTTTGATCATTTAGGATCGACGCCCACAAAGAAGTTTTCAAATAACTAACCGTTTCAGAGATTTTGTCATGTTTCCATAAAATATAAGACATAAAATAAAACAATAAAAAAAGTGATATGCAACTCTCGAACTCATGAATCCGAGTTTCATTCCCCTCAATAAATCAATCGAACACGTGCGTTCGCTTTCCATAAACAAACTAAGGTTAGCAATATCACACAAATGTTTAACAATTTTTCGAAAATTTTGCTGTACAAGGCCATAGGTTTTGCAAATTACCATCAGGACAATTAATCTATCCATATCAGTACAAAAAGTATGGGGCTTGCATTGAGAAAAAAAGTGTCGACCACGTCATAGATCGAAAGCAATTGAAGGACGGAAATTAATTTGATATAAATATGTGTATTTTGATCATTTAGGATCGACGCCCACAAAGAAGTTTTCAAATAACTAACCGTTTCAGAGATTTTGTCATGTTTCCATAAAATATAAGACATAAAATAAAACAATAAAAAAAGTGATATGCAACTCTCGAACTCATGAATCCGAGTTTCATTCCCCTCAATAAATCAATCGAACACGTGCGTTCGCTTTCCATAAACAAACTAAGGTTAGCAATATCACACAAATGTTTAACAATTTTTCGAAAATTTTGCTGTACAAGGCCATAGGTTTTGCAAATTACCATCAGGACAATTAATCTATCCATATCAGTACAAAAAGTATGGGGCTTGCATTGAGAAAAAAAGTGTCGACCACGTCATAGATCGAAAGCAATTGAAGGACGGAAATTAATTTGATATAAATATGTGTATTTTGATCATTTAGGATCGACGCCCACAAAGAAGTTTTCAAATAACTAACCGTTTCAGAGATTTTGTCATGTTTCCATAAAATATAAGACATAAAATAAAACAATAAAAAAAGTGATATGCAACTCTCGAACTCATGAATCCGAGTTTCATTCCCCTCAATAAATCAATCGAACACGTGCGTTCGCTTTCCATAAACAAACTAAGGTTAGCAATATCACACAAATGTTTAACAATTTTTCGAAAATTTTGCTGTACAAGGCCATAGGTTTTGCAAATTACCATCAGGACAATTAATCTATCCATATCAGTACAAAAAGTATGGGGCTTGCATTGAGAAAAAAAGTGTCGACCACGTCATAGATCGAAAGCAATTGAAGGACGGAAATTAATTTGATATAAATATGTGTATTTTGATCATTTAGGATCGACGCCCACAAAGAAGTTTTCAAATAACTAACCGTTTCAGAGATTTTGTCATGTTTCCATAAAATATAAGACATAAAATAAAACAATAAAAAAAGTGATATGCAACTCTCGAACTCATGAATCCGAGTTTCATTCCCCTCAATAAATCAATCGAACACGTGCGTTCGCTTTCCATAAACAAACTAAGGTTAGCAATATCACACAAATGTTTAACAATTTTTCGAAAATTTTGCTGTACAAGGCCATAGGTTTTGCAAATTACCATCAGGACAATTAATCTATCCATATCAGTACAAAAAGTATGGGGCTTGCATTGAGAAAAAAAGTGTCGACCACGTCATAGATCGAAAGCAATTGAAGGACGGAAATTAATTTGATATAAATATGTGTATTTTGATCATTTAGGATCGACGCCCACAAAGAAGTTTTCAAATAACTAACCGTTTCAGAGATTTTGTCATGTTTCCATAAAATATAAGACATAAAATAAAACAATAAAAAAAGTGATATGCAACTCTCGAACTCATGAATCCGAGTTTCATTCCCCTCAATAAATCAATCGAACACGTGCGTTCGCTTTCCATAAACAAACTAAGGTTAGCAATATCACACAAATGTTTAACAATTTTTCGAAAATTTTGCTGTACAAGGCCATAGGTTTTGCAAATTACCATCAGGACAATTAATCTATCCATATCAGTACAAAAAGTATGGGGCTTGCATTGAGAAAAAAAGTGTCGACCACGTCATAGATCGAAAGCAATTGAAGGACGGAAATTAATTTGATATAAATATGTGTATTTTGATCATTTAGGATCGACGCCCACAAAGAAGTTTTCAAATAACTAACCGTTTCAGAGATTTTGTCATGTTTCCATAAAATATAAGACATAAAATAAAACAATAAAAAAAGTGATATGCAACTCTCGAACTCATGAATCCGAGTTTCATTCCCCTCAATAAATCAATCGAACACGTGCGTTCGCTTTCCATAAACAAACTAAGGTTAGCAATATCACACAAATGTTTAACAATTTTTCGAAAATTTTGCTGTACAAGGCCATAGGTTTTGCAAATTACCATCAGGACAATTAATCTATCCATATCAGTACAAAAAGTATGGGGCTTGCATTGAGAAAAAAAGTGTCGACCACGTCATAGATCGAAAGCAATTGAAGGACGGAAATTAATTTGATATAAATATGTGTATTTTGATCATTTAGGATCGACGCCCACAAAGAAGTTTTCAAATAACTAACCGTTTCAGAGATTTTGTCATGTTTCCATAAAATATAAGACATAAAATAAAACAATAAAAAAAGTGATATGCAACTCTCGAACTCATGAATCCGAGTTTCATTCCCCTCAATAAATCAATCGAACACGTGCGTTCGCTTTCCATAAACAAACTAAGGTTAGCAATATCACACAAATGTTTAACAATTTTTCGAAAATTTTGCTGTACAAGGCCATAGGTTTTGCAAATTACCATCAGGACAATTAATCTATCCATATCAGTACAAAAAGTATGGGGCTTGCATTGAGAAAAAAAGTGTCGACCACGTCATAGATCGAAAGCAATTGAAGGACGGAAATTAATTTGATATAAATATGTGTATTTTGATCATTTAGGATCGACGCCCACAAAGAAGTTTTCAAATAACTAACCGTTTCAGAGATTTTGTCATGTTTCCATAAAATATAAGACATAAAATAAAACAATAAAAAAAGTGATATGCAACTCTCGAACTCATGAATCCGAGTTTCATTCCCCTCAATAAATCAATCGAACACGTGCGTTCGCTTTCCATAAACAAACTAAGGTTAGCAATATCACACAAATGTTTAACAATTTTTCGAAAATTTTGCTGTACAAGGCCATAGGTTTTGCAAATTACCATCAGGACAATTAATCTATCCATATCAGTACAAAAAGTATGGGGCTTGCATTGAGAAAAAAAGTGTCGACCACGTCATAGATCGAAAGCAATTGAAGGACGGAAATTAATTTGATATAAATATGTGTATTTTGATCATTTAGGATCGACGCCCACAAAGAAGTTTTCAAATAACTAACCGTTTCAGAGATTTTGTCATGTTTCCATAAAATATAAGACATAAAATAAAACAATAAAAAAAGTGATATGCAACTCTCGAACTCATGAATCCGAGTTTCATTCCCCTCAATAAATCAATCGAACACGTGCGTTCGCTTTCCATAAACAAACTAAGGTTAGCAATATCACACAAATGTTTAACAATTTTTCGAAAATTTTGCTGTACAAGGCCATAGGTTTTGCAAATTACCATCAGGACAATTAATCTATCCATATCAGTACAAAAAGTATGGGGCTTGCATTGAGAAAAAAAGTGTCGACCACGTCATAGATCGAAAGCAATTGAAGGACGGAAATTAATTTGATATAAATATGTGTATTTTGATCATTTAGGATCGACGCCCACAAAGAAGTTTTCAAATAACTAACCGTTTCAGAGATTTTGTCATGTTTCCATAAAATATAAGACATAAAATAAAACAATAAAAAAAGTGATATGCAACTCTCGAACTCATGAATCCGAGTTTCATTCCCCTCAATAAATCAATCGAACACGTGCGTTCGCTTTCCATAAACAAACTAAGGTTAGCAATATCACACAAATGTTTAACAATTTTTCGAAAATTTTGCTGTACAAGGCCATAGGTTTTGCAAATTACCATCAGGACAATTAATCTATCCATATCAGTACAAAAAGTATGGGGCTTGCATTGAGAAAAAAAGTGTCGACCACGTCATAGATCGAAAGCAATTGAAGGACGGAAATTAATTTGATATAAATATGTGTATTTTGATCATTTAGGATCGACGCCCACAAAGAAGTTTTCAAATAACTAACCGTTTCAGAGATTTTGTCATGTTTCCATAAAATATAAGACATAAAATAAAACAATAAAAAAAGTGATATGCAACTCTCGAACTCATGAATCCGAGTTTCATTCCCCTCAATAAATCAATCGAACACGTGCGTTCGCTTTCCATAAACAAACTAAGGTTAGCAATATCACACAAATGTTTAACAATTTTTCGAAAATTTTGCTGTACAAGGCCATAGGTTTTGCAAATTACCATCAGGACAATTAATCTATCCATATCAGTACAAAAAGTATGGGGCTTGCATTGAGAAAAAAAGTGTCGACCACGTCATAGATCGAAAGCAATTGAAGGACGGAAATTAATTTGATATAAATATGTGTATTTTGATCATTTAGGATCGACGCCCACAAAGAAGTTTTCAAATAACTAACCGTTTCAGAGATTTTGTCATGTTTCCATAAAATATAAGACATAAAATAAAACAATAAAAAAAGTGATATGCAACTCTCGAACTCATGAATCCGAGTTTCATTCCCCTCAATAAATCAATCGAACACGTGCGTTCGCTTTCCATAAACAAACTAAGGTTAGCAATATCACACAAATGTTTAACAATTTTTCGAAAATTTTGCTGTACAAGGCCATAGGTTTTGCAAATTACCATCAGGACAATTAATCTATCCATATCAGTACAAAAAGTATGGGGCTTGCATTGAGAAAAAAAGTGTCGACCACGTCATAGATCGAAAGCAATTGAAGGACGGAAATTAATTTGATATAAATATGTGTATTTTGATCATTTAGGATCGACGCCCACAAAGAAGTTTTCAAATAACTAACCGTTTCAGAGATTTTGTCATGTTTCCATAAAATATAAGACATAAAATAAAACAATAAAAAAAGTGATATGCAACTCTCGAACTCATGAATCCGAGTTTCATTCCCCTCAATAAATCAATCGAACACGTGCGTTCGCTTTCCATAAACAAACTAAGGTTAGCAATATCACACAAATGTTTAACAATTTTTCGAAAATTTTGCTGTACAAGGCCATAGGTTTTGCAAATTACCATCAGGACAATTAATCTATCCATATCAGTACAAAAAGTATGGGGCTTGCATTGAGAAAAAAAGTGTCGACCACGTCATAGATCGAAAGCAATTGAAGGACGGAAATTAATTTGATATAAATATGTGTATTTTGATCATTTAGGATCGACGCCCACAAAGAAGTTTTCAAATAACTAACCGTTTCAGAGATTTTGTCATGTTTCCATAAAATATAAGACATAAAATAAAACAATAAAAAAAGTGATATGCAACTCTCGAACTCATGAATCCGAGTTTCATTCCCCTCAATAAATCAATCGAACACGTGCGTTCGCTTTCCATAAACAAACTAAGGTTAGCAATATCACACAAATGTTTAACAATTTTTCGAAAATTTTGCTGTACAAGGCCATAGGTTTTGCAAATTACCATCAGGACAATTAATCTATCCATATCAGTACAAAAAGTATGGGGCTTGCATTGAGAAAAAAAGTGTCGACCACGTCATAGATCGAAAGCAATTGAAGGACGGAAATTAATTTGATATAAATATGTGTATTTTGATCATTTAGGATCGACGCCCACAAAGAAGTTTTCAAATAACTAACCGTTTCAGAGATTTTGTCATGTTTCCATAAAATATAAGACATAAAATAAAACAATAAAAAAAGTGATATGCAACTCTCGAACTCATGAATCCGAGTTTCATTCCCCTCAATAAATCAATCGAACACGTGCGTTCGCTTTCCATAAACAAACTAAGGTTAGCAATATCACACAAATGTTTAACAATTTTTCGAAAATTTTGCTGTACAAGGCCATAGGTACATTTTGCAAATTACCATCAGGACAATTAATCTATCCATATCAGTACAAAAAGTATGGGGCTTGCATTGAGAAAAAAAGTGTCGACCACGTCATAGATCGAAAGCAATTGAAGGACGGAAATTAATTTGATATAAATATGTGTATTTTGATCATTTAGGATCGACGCCCACAAAGAAGTTTTCAAATAACTAACCGTTTCAGAGATTTTGTCATGTTTCCATAAAATATAAGACATAAAATAAAACAATAAAAAAAGTGATATGCAACTCTCGAACTCATGAATCCGAGTTTCATTCCCCTCAATAAATCAATCGAACACGTGCGTTCGCTTTCCATAAACAAACTAAGGTTAGCAATATCACACAAATGTTTAACAATTTTTCGAAAATTTTGCTGTACAAGGCCATAGTTGCAAATTACCATCAGGACAATTAATCTATCCATATCAGTACAAAAAGTATGGGGCTTGCATTGAGAAAAAAAGTGTCGACCACGTCATAGATCGAAAGCAATTGAAGGACGGAAATTAATTTGATATAAATATGTGTATTTTGATCATTTAGGATCGACGCCCACAAAGAAGTTTTCAAATAACTAACCGTTTCAGAGATTTTGTCATGTTTCCATAAAATATAAGACATAAAATAAAACAATAAAAAAAGTGATATGCAACTCTCGAACTCATGAATCCGAGTTTCATTCCCCTCAAATAAATCAATCGAACACGTGCGTTCGCTTTCCATAAACAAACTAAGGTTAGCAATATCACACAAATGTTTAACAATTTTTCGAAAATTTTGCTGTACAAGGCCATAGGTTTTGCAAATTACCATCAGGACAATTAATCTATCCATATCAGTACAAAAAGTATGGGGCTTGCATTGAGAAAAAAAGTGTCGACCACGTCATAGATCGAAAGCAATTGAAGGACGGAAATTAATTTGATATAAATATGTGTATTTTGATCATTTAGGATCGACGCCCACAAAGAAGTTTTCAAATAACTAACCGTTTCAGAGATTTTGTCATGTTTCCATAAAATATAAGACATAAAATAAAACAATAAAAAAAGTGATATGCAACTCTCGAACTCATGAATCCGAGTTTCATTCCCCTCAAATAAATCAATCGAACACGTGCGTTCGCTTTCCATAAACAAACTAAGGTTAGCAATATCACACAAATGTTTAACAATTTTTCGAAAATTTTGCTGTACAAGGCCATAGGTTTTGCAAATTACCATCAGGACAATTAATCTATCCATATCAGTACAAAAAGTATGGGGCTTGCATTGAGAAAAAAAGTGTCGACCACGTCATAGATCGAAAGCAATTGAAGGACGGAAATTAATTTGATATAAATATGTGTATTTTGATCATTTAGGATCGACGCCCACAAAGAAGTTTTCAAATAACTAACCGTTTCAGAGATTTTGTCATGTTTCCATAAAATATAAGACATAAAATAAAACAATAAAAAAAGTGATATGCAACTCTCGAACTCATGAATCCGAGTTTCATTCCCCTCAAATAAATCAATCGAACACGTGCGTTCGCTTTCCATAAACAAACTAAGGTTAGCAATATCACACAAATGTTTAACAATTTTTCGAAAATTTTGCTGTACAAGGCCATAGGTTTTGCAAATTACCATCAGGACAATTAATCTATCCATATCAGTACAAAAAGTATGGGGCTTGCATTGAGAAAAAAAGTGTCGACCACGTCATAGATCGAAAGCAATTGAAGGACGGAAATTAATTTGATATAAATATGTGTATTTTGATCATTTAGGATCGACGCCCACAAAGAAGTTTTCAAATAACTAACCGTTTCAGAGATTTTGTCATGTTTCCATAAAATATAAGACATAAAATAAAACAATAAAAAAAGTGATATGCAACTCTCGAACTCATGAATCCGAGTTTCATTCCCCTCAAATAAATCAATCGAACACGTGCGTTCGCTTTCCATAAACAAACTAAGGTTAGCAATATCACACAAATGTTTAACAATTTTTCGAAAATTTTGCTGTACAAGGCCATAGGTTTTGCAAATTACCATCAGGACAATTAATCTATCCATATCAGTACAAAAAGTATGGGGCTTGCATTGAGAAAAAAAGTGTCGACCACGTCATAGATCGAAAGCAATTGAAGGACGGAAATTAATTTGATATAAATATGTGTATTTTGATCATTTAGGATCGACGCCCACAAAGAAGTTTTCAAATAACTAACCGTTTCAGAGATTTTGTCATGTTTCCATAAAATATAAGACATAAAATAAAACAATAAAAAAAGTGATATGCAACTCTCGAACTCATGAATCCGAGTTTCATTCCCCTCAATAAATCAATCGAACACGTGCGTTCGCTTTCCATAAACAAACTAAGGTTAGCAATATCACACAAATGTTTAACAATTTTTCGAAAATTTTGCTGTACAAGGCCATAGGTTTTGCAAATTACCATCAGGACAATTAATCTATCCATATCAGTACAAAAAGTATGGGGCTTGCATTGAGAAAAAAAGTGTCGACCACGTCATAGATCGAAAGCAATTGAAGGACGGAAATTAATTTGATATAAATATGTGTATTTTGATCATTTAGGATCGACGCCCACAAAGAAGTTTTCAAATAACTAACCGTTTCAGAGATTTTGTCATGTTTCCATAAAATATAAGACATAAAATAAAACAATAAAAAAAGTGATATGCAACTCTCGAACTCATGAATCCGAGTTTCATTCCCCTCAATAAATCAATCGAACACGTGCGTTCGCTTTCCATAAACAAACTAAGGTTAGCAATATCACACAAATGTTTAACAATTTTTCGAAAATTTTGCTGTACAAGGCCATAGGTTTTGCAAATTACCATCAGGACAATTAATCTATCCATATCAGTACAAAAAGTATGGGGCTTGCATTGAGAAAAAAAGTGTCGACCACGTCATAGATCGAAAGCAATTGAAGGACGGAAATTAATTTGATATAAATATGTGTATTTTGATCATTTAGGATCGACGCCCACAAAGAAGTTTTCAAATAACTAACCGTTTCAGAGATTTTGTCATGTTTCCATAAAATATAAGACATAAAATAAAACAATAAAAAAAGTGATATGCAACTCTCGAACTCATGAATCCGAGTTTCATTCCCCTCAATAAATCAATCGAACACGTGCGTTCGCTTTCCATAAACAAACTAAGGTTAGCAATATCACACAAATGTTTAACAATTTTTCGAAAATTTTGCTGTACAAGGCCATAGGTTTTGCAAATTACCATCAGGACAATTAATCTATCCATATCAGTACAAAAAGTATGGGGCTTGCATTGAGAAAAAAAGTGTCGACCACGTCATAGATCGAAAGCAATTGAAGGACGGAAATTAATTTGATATAAATATGTGTATTTTGATCATTTAGGATCGACGCCCACAAAGAAGTTTTCAAATAACTAACCGTTTCAGAGATTTTGTCATGTTTCCATAAAATATAAGACATAAAATAAAACAATAAAAAAAGTGATATGCAACTCTCGAACTCATGAATCCGAGTTTCATTCCCCTCAATAAATCAATCGAACACGTGCGTTCGCTTTCCATAAACAAACTAAGGTTAGCAATATCACACAAATGTTTAACAATTTTTCGAAAATTTTGCTGTACAAGGCCATAGGTTTTGCAAATTACCATCAGGACAATTAATCTATCCATATCAGTACAAAAAGTATGGGGCTTGCATTGAGAAAAAAAGTGTCGACCACGTCATAGATCGAAAGCAATTGAAGGACGGAAATTAATTTGATATAAATATGTGTATTTTGATCATTTAGGATCGACGCCCACAAAGAAGTTTTCAAATAACTAACCGTTTCAGAGATTTTGTCATGTTTCCATAAAATATAAGACATAAAATAAAACAATAAAAAAAGTGATATGCAACTCTCGAACTCATGAATCCGAGTTTCATTCCCCTCAATAAATCAATCGAACACGTGCGTTCGCTTTCCATAAACAAACTAAGGTTAGCAATATCACACAAATGTTTAACAATTTTTCGAAAATTTTGCTGTACAAGGCCATAGGTTTTGCAAATTACCATCAGGACAATTAATCTATCCATATCAGTACAAAAAGTATGGGGCTTGCATTGAGAAAAAAAGTGTCGACCACGTCATAGATCGAAAGCAATTGAAGGACGGAAATTAATTTGATATAAATATGTGTATTTTGATCATTTAGGATCGACGCCCACAAAGAAGTTTTCAAATAACTAACCGTTTCAGAGATTTTGTCATGTTTCCATAAAATATAAGACATAAAATAAAACAATAAAAAAAGTGATATGCAACTCTCGAACTCATGAATCCGAGTTTCATTCCCCTCAATAAATCAATCGAACACGTGCGTTCGCTTTCCATAAACAAACTAAGGTTAGCAATATCACACAAATGTTTAACAATTTTTCGAAAATTTTGCTGTACAAGGCCATAGGTTTTGCAAATTACCATCAGGACAATTAATCTATCCATATCAGTACAAAAAGTATGGGGCTTGCATTGAGAAAAAAAGTGTCGACCACGTCATAGATCGAAAGCAATTGAAGGACGGAAATTAATTTGATATAAATATGTGTATTTTGATCATTTAGGATCGACGCCCACAAAGAAGTTTTCAAATAACTAACCGTTTCAGAGATTTTGTCATGTTTCCATAAAATATAAGACATAAAATAAAACAATAAAAAAAGTGATATGCAACTCTCGAACTCATGAATCCGAGTTTCATTCCCCTCAAATAAATCAATCGAACACGTGCGTTCGCTTTCCATAAACAAACTAAGGTTAGCAATATCACACAAATGTTTAACAATTTTTCGAAAATTTTGCTGTACAAGGCCATAGGTTTTGCAAATTACCATCAGGACAATTAATCTATCCATATCAGTACAAAAAGTATGGGGCTTGCATTGAGAAAAAAAGTGTCGACCACGTCATAGATCGAAAGCAATTGAAGGACGGAAATTAATTTGATATAAATATGTGTATTTTGATCATTTAGGATCGACGCCCACAAAGAAGTTTTCAAATAACTAACCGTTTCAGAGATTTTGTCATGTTTCCATAAAATATAAGACATAAAATAAAACAATAAAAAAAGTGATATGCAACTCTCGAACTCATGAATCCGAGTTTCATTCCCCTCAATAAATCAATCGAACACGTGCGTTCGCTTTCCATAAACAAACTAAGGTTAGCAATATCACACAAATGTTTAACAATTTTTCGAAAATTTTGCTGTACAAGGCCATAGGTTTTGCAAATTACCATCAGGACAATTAATCTATCCATATCAGTACAAAAAGTATGGGGCTTGCATTGAGAAAAAAAGTGTCGACCACGTCATAGATCGAAAGCAATTGAAGGACGGAAATTAATTTGATATAAATATGTGTATTTTGATCATTTAGGATCGACGCCCACAAAGAAGTTTTCAAATAACTAACCGTTTCAGAGATTTTGTCATGTTTCCATAAAATATAAGACATAAAATAAAACAATAAAAAAAGTGATATGCAACTCTCGAACTCATGAATCCGAGTTTCATTCCCCTCAATAAATCAATCGAACACGTGCGTTCGCTTTCCATAAACAAACTAAGGTTAGCAATATCACACAAATGTTTAACAATTTTTCGAAAATTTTGCTGTACAAGGCCATAGGTTTTGCAAATTACCATCAGGACAATTAATCTATCCATATCAGTACAAAAAGTATGGGGCTTGCATTGAGAAAAAAAGTGTCGACCACGTCATAGATCGAAAGCAATTGAAGGACGGAAATTAATTTGATATAAATATGTGTATTTTGATCATTTAGGATCGACGCCCACAAAGAAGTTTTCAAATAACTAACCGTTTCAGAGATTTTGTCATGTTTCCATAAAATATAAGACATAAAATAAAACAATAAAAAAAGTGATATGCAACTCTCGAACTCATGAATCCGAGTTTCATTCCCCTCAATAAATCAATCGAACACGTGCGTTCGCTTTCCATAAACAAACTAAGGTTAGCAATATCACACAAATGTTTAACAATTTTTCGAAAATTTTGCTGTACAAGGCCATAGGTTTTGCAAATTACCATCAGGACAATTAATCTATCCATATCAGTACAAAAAGTATGGGGCTTGCATTGAGAAAAAAAGTGTCGACCACGTCATAGATCGAAAGCAATTGAAGGACGGAAATTAATTTGATATAAATATGTGTATTTTGATCATTTAGGATCGACGCCCACAAAGAAGTTTTCAAATAACTAACCGTTTCAGAGATTTTGTCATGTTTCCATAAAATATAAGACATAAAATAAAACAATAAAAAAAGTGATATGCAACTCTCGAACTCATGAATCCGAGTTTCATTCCCCTCAATAAATCAATCGAACACGTGCGTTCGCTTTCCATAAACAAACTAAGGTTAGCAATATCACACAAATGTTTAACAATTTTTCGAAAATTTTGCTGTACAAGGCCATAGGTTTTGCAAATTACCATCAGGACAATTAATCTATCCATATCAGTACAAAAAGTATGGGGCTTGCATTGAGAAAAAAAGTGTCGACCACGTCATAGATCGAAAGCAATTGAAGGACGGAAATTAATTTGATATAAATATGTGTATTTTGATCATTTAGGATCGACGCCCACAAAGAAGTTTTCAAATAACTAACCGTTTCAGAGATTTTGTCATGTTTCCATAAAATATAAGACATAAAATAAAACAATAAAAAAAGTGATATGCAACTCTCGAACTCATGAATCCGAGTTTCATTCCCCTCAAATAAATCAATCGAACACGTGCGTTCGCTTTCCATAAACAAACTAAGGTTAGCAATATCACACAAATGTTTAACAATTTTTCGAAAATTTTGCTGTACAAGGCCATAGGTTTTGCAAATTACCATCAGGACAATTAATCTATCCATATCAGTACAAAAAGTATGGGGCTTGCATTGAGAAAAAAAGTGTCGACCACGTCATAGATCGAAAGCAATTGAAGGACGGAAATTAATTTGATATAAATATGTGTATTTTGATCATTTAGGATCGACGCCCACAAAGAAGTTTTCAAATAACTAACCGTTTCAGAGATTTTGTCATGTTTCCATAAAATATAAGACATAAAATAAAACAATAAAAAAAGTGATATGCAACTCTCGAACTCATGAATCCGAGTTTCATTCCCCTCAATAAATCAATCGAACACGTGCGTTCGCTTTCCATAAACAAACTAAGGTTAGCAATATCACACAAATGTTTAACAATTTTTCGAAAATTTTGCTGTACAAGGCCATAGGTTTTGCAAATTACCATCAGGACAATTAATCTATCCATATCAGTACAAAAAGTATGGGGCTTGCATTGAGAAAAAAAGTGTCGACCACGTCATAGATCGAAAGCAATTGAAGGACGGAAATTAATTTGATATAAATATGTGTATTTTGATCATTTAGGATCGACGCCCACAAAGAAGTTTTCAAATAACTAACCGTTTCAGAGATTTTGTCATGTTTCCATAAAATATAAGACATAAAATAAAACAATAAAAAAAGTGATATGCAACTCTCGAACTCATGAATCCGAGTTTCATTCCCCTCAATAAATCAATCGAACACGTGCGTTCGCTTTCCATAAACAAACTAAGGTTAGCAATATCACACAAATGTTTAACAATTTTTCGAAAATTTTGCTGTACAAGGCCATAGGTTTTGCAAATTACCATCAGGACAATTAATCTATCCATATCAGTACAAAAAGTATGGGGCTTGCATTGAGAAAAAAAGTGTCGACCACGTCATAGATCGAAAGCAATTGAAGGACGGAAATTAATTTGATATAAATATGTGTATTTTGATCATTTAGGATCGACGCCCACAAAGAAGTTTTCAAATAACTAACCGTTTCAGAGATTTTGTCATGTTTCCATAAAATATAAGACATAAAATAAAACAATAAAAAAAGTGATATGCAACTCTCGAACTCATGAATCCGAGTTTCATTCCCCTCAATAAATCAATCGAACACGTGCGTTCGCTTTCCATAAACAAACTAAGGTTAGCAATATCACACAAATGTTTAACAATTTTTCGAAAATTTTGCTGTACAAGGCCATAGGTTTTGCAAATTACCATCAGGACAATTAATCTATCCATATCAGTACAAAAAGTATGGGGCTTGCATTGAGAAAAAAAGTGTCGACCACGTCATAGATCGAAAGCAATTGAAGGACGGAAATTAATTTGATATAAATATGTGTATTTTGATCATTTAGGATCGACGCCCACAAAGAAGTTTTCAAATAACTAACCGTTTCAGAGATTTTGTCATGTTTCCATAAAATATAAGACATAAAATAAAACAATAAAAAAAGTGATATGCAACTCTCGAACTCATGAATCCGAGTTTCATTCCCCTCAAATAAATCAATCGAACACGTGCGTTCGCTTTCCATAAACAAACTAAGGTTAGCAATATCACACAAATGTTTAACAATTTTTCGAAAATTTTGCTGTACAAGGCCATAGGTTTTGCAAATTACCATCAGGACAATTAATCTATCCATATCAGTACAAAAAGTATGGGGCTTGCATTGAGAAAAAAAGTGTCGACCACGTCATAGATCGAAAGCAATTGAAGGACGGAAATTAATTTGATATAAATATGTGTATTTTGATCATTTAGGATCGACGCCCACAAAGAAGTTTTCAAATAACTAACCGTTTCAGAGATTTTGTTATGTTTCCATAAAATAAAACATTAAATAAAACAATAAAATAACATGATATGCAACTCTCGAACTCATGAATCCGAGTTTTCATTCCCTCAATAAATCAATCGAACGGTGCGTTCCTTCCCATGATGAACAAGACTGAAGGTTCGCAGATAGCACATCAAATGTTTAACAATTTTCGAAAAATTTTGCTGTGACAAGGTCCATAGGTTTGTGCAATAGTTACCTTGATCAGGACAACTAATCTCTCATATCAGTACAAAAAGTATGGAAAAAAAGTGTCGATCACGTAATAGATCGAAAACTATTGAAGGACGGAAATTAATTTGATATATATATATATATATATGTGTATTTTGATAATTTAAGATCGACGCCTACTATAGATGCATGAAATTAAATAAGCGCCTCCATTTTATTCGCAGGTTACCTACGAATAAAAGCGCACGTTTTCAAATAACTACCGTTTCAGTTTTGTACGTTCGCTGTGTTCACCATATAATGGGATTTTGACTGGAATGGTACGGTGAAAGGTCACGAAAGACGCGAATGAAAAAAGTTTCTCGCAGATATCTCGCTTCCTATGGCTTGGAGCTATTATAAAAATTGTACATTATGTTAAATTTCCCACAAAAAAATTCTATTATATTTTGAAAAACAACCCTTTTGTGGTAAAGCGCGGGGTAAGCGAGCATTGAATAACTACATATTCATTTCCTCACCACCTCTTGCATAATGATATATATATATATATATATATATATATATATATACTATTATAAACATGTGCTCAATGATGTAGCGGTTTATATAAAATACCTACCTACCTTGTTTTATTTGTTGAATTTTTTTCTATACACTATCCTTTACTAGCGTAGATTTGAAAACAGAGTTACACTCGTTAGAGGTGCATTTCATTTTTTAAAGGCCCAATTCGGTCATCTTTAACCTAAAATACCTCAAAATGATTTTTATGTCCTAAATAATCATAAATTGACATTTTACATCTTATATATCGGGACGAAAACAGCTTCTTTTTGCACCCTAGGGCAATACCTATTTAAACACCGTAAAGAAGTATTGAGCTTTTTGAGGCCCTTGAAGTATTCTTCCATAAAATAGGAGAGGGGTGCAACTCTATTTTCTACTCCCGCTGCGAAAACGCTCGAAGGGAATGCTATTTCAACTACTGGAAACTTATTTGATGGTGGTATTGGCAGTTCTGCACTTGAACAACAAAGTGCAACCTTTTCTCGATGTGTAGCGAAGTCCAACCAATCCAATTTAAGATTCGACAAAGGCAGAATACAATGTTAAAACTTTTATTTAACTGTATTTTATTCGGTTTGTTTGTATTTTTAATTTAAAATCGTTGCTATTTAATGTGTTATCACGTAACTTGTTTCTTTTTGTGAGATTTTCCTATGTAAAACAGACTTCTTTACAATCAAGAATGGACAAAAAATGGAATGACGAGCACTTAAGACGAGTTCAATATATACTATACACTTTTTCCGGGTGTTCAATAACTCCTAAGAAATTAAGCCCAAGTAAAAATATTTGTAGTTGTTGCACTAACATTTATACTCTCAAATGGGTAATTATATGAAAAATATGAATTACTGGAAAAAACGGTAGTCACAGTAACATGAAGAATAACTCAAAAAATGCTATCTTATGTCGGACTCCCTCAAACTTTTAGCTTGTGAGAAAGAAATATAGAACATGGAAACTAAGTAGAAAAATTAATATAATGAATGCATATAAACTGTGTGGTCAAGGTGATTCAAAACGGTTGTCCTGTTTTTTAGGGCTGGGGACAAAACTCTTCAAATATCGCCTTTCATCAAGGATGGCGGTAAAACTGGTGGCCCGTGTGGTGCCATGATGAGACGAGCACGTTAAAAAGCGTTTACTGGGTGGTTAGAATTT
Source organism: Aphodius sticticus (assembly GCA_963966075.1). Classification (NCBI taxonomy): domain Eukaryota; kingdom Metazoa; phylum Arthropoda; class Insecta; order Coleoptera; family Scarabaeidae; genus Aphodius; species Aphodius sticticus. Next base: position 21,972,395 of record OZ014510.1, read on the forward strand.
CCTCAATTCAAAAAATATTTTTTTGCGGTCAAAAACAACTTTTTAATTTATTTTACTTTGGAACTCATAAACAAAACGTTCAACAGTATTTACCATTATTTTTCTTAACTTATTAAGTATTAACTAGTTTGCGTTTAGTTTTATACTTAAAAAGTAAACAGCCTCTCATATTACGTAGGTTAGTCGGTATAGAACACAATGTTGTTGTACCCAAGTACACACCAAGTATTGTACAACACAAAAGGAAAATGCCATGACAACATCGTACAAAATAGGAAATACTTTAATTTTTCCAATAAAGCTCCGCCATCATTCTCACTAGCTCTGTGTGTCCGGAAAAGTGGAAACTATTACCTAATTAACAACAAGTTTACGTTTTGCGGAGACGGAATAGGTTAAACTCTTTTCGTTCCATGTACTACAAGTAGCATACGCATCTTATATTATATACCATTTTAAATTAATTTATTTTGCTATCTAACTGTTTTGCAATCACCACTCTCGACATGTTTAATATTAACGTTGACTGTATGAACAGTTACTGTTATCTAATCAAATACGAATCGACAATTCGAAAGAATTTTGTTTCATAACTACACAAGATAAGGTGACAATGTTATAAGAAAGAAATCTTATCCTTTGCGGCAATTTGATGGAACGTGATTCACTTAATAGTCGCCTGCATGCAAATGTCAACACAATTTTACTGCATAGTATACAGGTGTAATTGCTGACAATGGAACAAGTTAGTAATAACTCGGGGTCTGCCTGTAAACAAAGTGCCAACTTTGTCATTATCAAAATTGCTATGGATATTATTCCGTTGTCTTCCCAGAGGAGAGGTAAAATGAAGACAAAATTCTGGATTTTAAGAAGAAAATAAACTACATTCGAAGAATTTAAAATGTTATGTTGCTAGTCTTTGTTACAGTAACTTTGAGTTGAATAAAGCAGAATTATGAATTTTTAGAGATATAGTTCTCGCATTGGTTCAGAATTTACAATTCCTTTGGACTTTGTGACCACTAGATTTTCTTCCATTTTTATCACAGGTACACAAAAAAGAATGAAAAAATACAATCATTTGTATGTATTAAACTACAGCAAACGTACAAACAATACCGTAAAAAAGGATTTCGCAGGTTTTATTTCTCTGTAAAACGTGGCAAATTTATATGTTTAGATGCAAACATGAAGTGTAATATTAAAACGGGTCTTTTATCAACCATTTATATCTTTATGATTATGGTAATTAGTATTCATGACAACACAGCGAAACAAGTGCATCATAATATTGTTAACGGACTCAAATCCAACTCCACACGTATTGTCGGCATAAACGCAAAGCTAGTGAAGGCATTCTTTATTGCTTGGCCACAAAGTACCCTTAAACGTCATTTTCACGCTACGATTATCTTGGTATCATCTTGGTATATTTGGTATCATTGTGACGCAAAAATGTTTTTTCCTCGAATAATCAGGGTACTTCTTTCGAGTAGTCCATTGAGTGAATTTGACTTGTACGCTGACTTTGATCACTAGGTCAATACTTCGATTTCCTTGCTTCTAACAACATTTGTAGGCTACGAATTTCAACAAAATATCAAGTATTTGATATCAATGTAATTGGAAAGATGTCTTCTATCGAACAATCAGGGTGTTGCCATTGGGTGAAAAAAATGACTCCCTGGCCAAAAACCAATTAAATCACGCTAGAGGACGCCAGTAATACAATGTCGGCCAAAATCGACTTTTTTAGATTAATACACCTAGATTAATACACAAAAAGTTACTTTTGCGTTGCCTTGGTGATTAAAATTGACGATCCAAATGTTCTTGTGTTCAGAATGTCATCCTGATTGAAAATATCACACAAAGAATATAGGGTGCCATTTAAAATTTTAATGATGACGTCATTTCCGGAAAAACCGGAATTCATATTAACCTCAAGAGTATCCTTAAGAATGGAATTTTTTGTCTATTAACACTCTCAAATTTCATTCGTCTGGGTTTATAAACAAAGAAAATAAACGGGAGTACCTATGCCGTGGGTCACCCGGTATATAAAAAGATTTTTACTACAATAAATTGACATACCACAGTTATTAGCTTAAACTAAAAAAATATTAACTTTTAAATATAGATATCAGAGCATTTCACACAATTCCAAGAATAACATCGGACAAGTGAAAACTGTTAGGCTAGTTTTTGAGAAAAATGGATTGAATGCACCTACCGTGTCAAAAAATTTAGCCAAAATTCTTTGACAGCTTAATAACGATGCCGATGTACATTGTAGAGATATTGCAAACACCTCAATCGAGATTTAGAAGAAGCCACAGTGCCAGTACAGGTTAATGGATTATATGATACAGTTAACGAATTATATGATTCAAGCTATGGATAATTTCAAAGTAAATTCGTTGCTTCTTTTAGACTACAGCAAAGCATTCGTAGTTATTGACAACAGTCTCTTAATTGACCAGTTTGGTTTGAGTGGATCTGCAGTCGATTGTATGCGAAGTTATCTTGATCAAGTTTAAAATTGTGGAAAATGCTCGAACGGTCTAGAAATCAAGAAAGGAGTGTCTCAGGGTAGCATTATGGGACCACTCCTGTTTACAACTTTTACGGCAGACATAGTAGAAGTTGTTGTTAGTGACAGGTATAACATACACCAGTACATGGACGATACCAAAATGTTTATGTGACGAAAGAAATCAGAAATAAAAATTACCATAACAAACTTGAATAAAAACCATATATCTCTATTGTAATGTAGGTACTAATGGCTTGATAATTAATCCTACCAAAACAAATGAATATGTATGTACTATCGTGACCATATATTATGTCCCCTCTGTTGACGTCGATTTTTTTTCGCCAATCTAGGGGTCGAACGAAATTTGAAAAAATTCTTTGGTTAATATGCTACAACTCATAAAAATTAGAAAGCTGTCTATGTTGGCGTTTAACCGACTTTTACAAATTAAGAAGAATTGGCGAAAAATTTGCCCCGTAAATTTCATTCGTTTAACTTTAGCAATTAATTACTATGGAAATAATCCATAGATTTCAATTAATTAAAAAGTAAAATCACCAGCGGAATGGTAATTTTTAATGTGCATTTTTGTAAAATGATGGGATTAGTGGTTGACCCACAAAAAGCTATATTATGCAATTCCAGCAATTCCGTTATTAGAAGAGCTGGGATGATGAAGTATCTATCATAGGCTACCGAATAAATCATATGTGTAAAGCTTATTACAGAATCTTTGTTCATCTTGAATTTTCCCTACAAAAGATCGTGTTGAAGGATCTCATGATCGCTGCTAGTTACTAGGAGAACAGTGTTTACGGACACAATATAACGACCTATCAGTTTTATACGCTCAGAGCCGCCGTTTGCAATATATGTATTATACCAAGAGTTGTGTTTAGGTTATATTGTTTTTGCCTGTATTTAAATATTACTAATAAATAAACACAAAAACGGACTCAGACGGATTCACTGGCCACCCGATCTGCGAAAAATATTGTTCATGTTTATTTCGGTCTTAAAGATTAACAAATAGTGGGAATGCTATTATATTCAAGGGACGTGTGACGCAGTAAATAAGGATTATATGCATGCTAATTACGTTGTCCTGTAAATATTCGTTACTGATCTATCCGCTTCCATTAAAATCTTGTTTACAACCTTATTGTATAAAAACTGAAGAAAACAAAAACGCCAATCGATAGAAGATACTCTGAATGCAACCTGAACAAACATTGAAATATTTGTGACCGTTAATACAGAAATGCAAAAATCGGGTACATTTTTTCACTTCTCTCGAGCTCATGTTTACACCGAGACACAATTTTGATAGTCATACAACATATGTAGAAGTGATTGAGGAGTAACACACTATTTCAATTTTTTTCTGTTCAGTAGTTTTAGAGTTATGAGACGTCAAACACAGGAGTCAACACTATCGAAACGAGAGCTGGCAGTTAGGGCATTTCTCTCGTAACGGGTCACATATTATAATCAACTCTGCAAAAATTAAGATTTTAATTCCGCTAGTTAAAATTACTACTTTGACAAGTTATCGTTCGTTTTGTGTATCGGTAATCATCTGTCCGCCGTTCTCTCACTGTCGACAGCACCGCTAACGACTCCCTTCCCCGCACCACACCAAAGACCGTAGAGCATCGGAATTCCCGCGGCGTTTCAACACGATCTTTTGTTTGGAAAATGCAAGATAAACAATGATTATGTTATGAACTTTAAACCTATGAATTATTGGGTAGCCTATAGTCTATATTTCATTATTCTAGCTCTTCTAATGCCGGAATTGCTAGCATTGCATAATATAGCTTTTTTGTGGGTCAACAACTAATCCATTCATTTTGCAAAAATTCACATTGAAAGCTAAGATTCTGCGGGTGATTCCACTGTTTAATTAGTTGAAATCTCTGGATTATTTCCGGAGTAATTAATTGTTAAAGTTAAACGAATGAAATTTCTGGGCAAAAACAACGCCAATTCTTCTTAATTTGTAAAAATCTGGAAAACGCCAACACAGCTTTCTAATTTTTACGAGTGGTAGAATATATATCAAAGACAGCATCAGAATTTTTTCATATTTTTTCGCCCCTAGATTTGCGAGAGAATCGACGTCAAAAGAGGGGACATAATACATGGCCACGATGGTACGATAGTATATATGTAGGTCAAATCGTCATATGTTGAACCTGAGTCTTGAATTTGATATATCATTCTTCTTATTGTTCAAAAGGAACAATACGATAGAAGGTAAAGAATTCAAAGGACAAACAAGACGCCCCTGTTTGACTCCATACTCCACTCGATGTGAGGTCACATGTCGAACAATCTGTCGAAAATAGTCGAGGTGACGCTACCCAGCATACAAATACATATTTTATTTCCAGGATTCCGACGAAGTGGATTCCGCGTCACTGTGCCGAATGGCACACCGTAAATCATCGGATGTACATTTGACACGTGACAGATATAACTTTACTCAATCGATTTGTGTGTGAAGTGGATAGAGTTTATCTTGTCTATCAGGGCGGCAGATCATCCCCGGGGACCCCCGGATATCATTTCTTTCTCTTTCTACTCGTTGCCCCTCCTCGATATACTTTCTTTCCAGGCCTAACCGGACAGCCTCTTGACGTTGTTATGCCTGACGCTGGTTCTATTTATTTGGAATCAATCTGTACGCCGGATATCCTCTATATATATTTATCCGGTCCCATCTTGCTCGCTGTAACGCGATGGAAACGATATGATTTCCTTTCGGAAACGTGGTATCATTTGTTACGGAACTTCACGCCTTTTCATTACATGTCAGAGACTCGCAAAGAATCTTGTATATAGAGTGGATCAAGTAGTCAATTCAATGTTTACATACTTTGAATAAATATAATAGTATTTTAAATAATAATGTAAATAATATTGTAGCGGTTATTTTTGTACTTTGAATGCGTTTATTTTGCTGGCGTCATCAACATTTTTTTAGTAGTAACTCATACTTTTAAATTGGGTTTTGTAGATGATCTAATTGTCTTAATGATAGAATATTGACAAATAGAAACGTTTGATGTATGTTTCTAAAAAAAATGTGCCCTTACTGCCCCTATTATTTTAGATTTTGATATGGCGATTTAGAAAATATAAAGATACATCAGAGGTATTCCACTAAAAATATATCGTGTTTTTGTTTCCAATTTAACGATAATTTGAAAATTATTTTCGCCAGTGACTACATGTGAACGATTTAACGCTAATTTGGAAATCTTCTTAAGGCGGGGTTTCCTCGGATAGCGGTACCGTAATATGATGGACGTAATATTACGAACGTAATGTTACCAACGTAACAACTGTTCAAAATAATACGGTGGGGCTTTTTAAACACATAACTACCGTTCAAAACAATACGGTGTCGCATTCTGATATAGCGGCGCCTTATTGTTTTGAATGGTCGTTACGTTGGTAACATTATATATATATATATATATATATATATTGGCTATTCATTCCTGGAGGAATGGTGGCCGCTTGTACAAGCTCTATAGATTCGAAAATATGTACAGTGAATCACTCTGTTCATCTTGTGTTTTTTTTTCATGTTTTCTTTTTGTTTCTTTTTTTTTACTCGTTTAATCATTTTTTTTCTTTCTTTATCTTTCTTTTATTCTTTTTTTTTGTCATAGTCTTGTCTTTTTTTTCATTATTTTGTTTGTCTTACTAACTATTTCTTTTTTTTTTCTGCTTTTTTTTCTTCTTTTTTTTCTATAATCTGGTGTGTGTTCTTGCACTTTCCGTTATTTCTTGCCACTTCTTCCGGTCGTTGATGCTGTTTCTCCATCCCTGTATTTCCATCTTCTTAATGTCTGCGTGTACCTGATCTTCCCACCTTGCCTTGGGCCTTCCTCTTGGTCTTCCTATTGTAGACGTCCAGCTGGTAACTTTTCTTATCAATGCCTCTGGTTGTCTTCTCTGTATGTGTCCATACCACTTCAGTCTTTGGGCCTTTATATATTTGACAATGTCTTCGTTGTCTGTTCTTTGAAGAACTTCATGGTTCATGAGTTTTATGAGCTCTCCTTCGTTTGTTCGTACTGGTCCAAAAATTCTACGCATTACTCTTCTCTCCATCATTCTTAGTGCATCTTCGTCCTTCTTTGTTATCACCATAGTCTCCGCGGCGTAGGTTATTGTAGGCCTTATTGCAGCTTTGTATATTCTCCGCTTCGTGTTTATGCTCAAGTGTTTGTCTTTTAGGAGAGTTTGGTATTTCCAGTAGGCTCTATTTCCTGCTTTAAGTCTCTCCTCTATCTCTATAGTTCGGTTGGTTTTCTCATTTATTGTCACACCCAAGTATTTGAAATTAGTGACCCTTTGGAACTTGTAATCTTGAATAGTTCTATCCAGTTTTTGTTCGGTACTCCTTCTGCTTACTAGCATGTATTTTGTTTTTTCTTGGTTTATCACCAACATTACGTCCGTCATATTACGTCCGTCATATTACGCTGCCGCATGGAATTTTAACAGCCTCGTATTTTAAAGGGCTCTTACCTCTTAAGAAAATGAAAAAAATCAGAAAGTCGATATGCAACTTTTCACTCCACGACTATTCTTTATTTTCTATTCATTTCATTGTTATTATTGTTAATTTAATCAATTTATTATTAACAATTTAATTACATATTATCATTGTAACTGCCATTGTTTGTGTTGCATTGTATTATATTTTCTCTTTCCTTCGTTCGTTAATACTGTAAGTTTTGACGGTGTGTAAGTGTAAAACAAATAAGCTTTAAACCGAGAACAATGTGTATATAGTTTCAAATAGTACTGCGAAATTAACGTAAATTATATGTAATAAATTACAAAAAAATTATTTAAAATTTCATCGCATTTGCTTTTTTCCATACGCAATATCGCTGGTTACTTGATGCCAACTATATTTCTGTATTTTTTTACAATACGTCCGTGTGATATTGAGATATTCCTGTAAAGTTACAGCATTATCACATTAATTTTAGAGGATATTTTGGCATTTTCTCGGTAAAAGTACGGTAATTTCACAGTACAATTTAGAGTAGAATAGAGTGAAATTACTTAACCAAATTTTCTCTGTACTTTAACTCTTTTAACTTTTTAAATAACATTTACCTACTTTCTAAAAAATGCGGGAAGAAACTACCCTGTGTGATATTTTCTTTTCTAAGGTTTGCCTCGAGTTTCAAGCTTATTTTAAGGGTTCCGCAAGGGTAAAATGGTTGAGAAACTCTGAACATGCAAACACCAATCAGTAAATCTAGAAACTTCAACGTTGAACAAAACTTGACTATACAGTTTATAGAATGCATTTTTATGTTACCGTCTTTTTGTAATCTGTCTTACTATGTTCTTGTTAGCCGTGCTATTTAGACATATGTACCGTATGCTCAAGTGAATAACGCTTATCAAAACAACGCATCCATAAGAACGTCTTTTGGGTACCGATTCCCAATGTTGGCACTACCTCCGATATTGATAATTGTCGAAACACGCTTAACAGTCTCTACATACGTGCACTATGTCGAAGTTCTGTTTAAACACCAATAACTTCTGAAATGCCAGATCATGCACAGTACAGAAAAAAATTACCACTTCTGACACGACCAAGACTAAACTACACTAAACTGACCATCAAACCACCTCTCCATCGTGCAGGTGCCAAGGACATTTCTTTTTGGCATCTCAAACAAATCTCTCTGTTCCTAGAACATCCTGATTCTCTCTTCCACGCGCGGATGCTTCCTTCAGATCAAGAATCTCCTCAAAAGTGCAGGCAGTCATGTAGAATATTTACAATAAAGGTGGATGTCTTAAAGTGATGTCTTCAAGATACTATATGCAATCCTTACGTAAAACAAATGCTGGTCTCCCAGCCAACACAGTTTTGTTCCTGGTTGTGACACTACCGCCATTTTCGACTTAACTCACATTATCCTCACTATGCTTGACAATCGCAAAGGTATCGCAACGTTAGGTATCTTTTTTGATCTCAACACGGCTTTCGATACCGTCGACCAGTCCTTGATGCTTCACTAATTGGATATACTTAGAGTTTGCGGATCCACATTCAGTTGGATTGCCTCATTCCTCAGTGACGGACACCTGGTTGCAATGTCTACGGGAACAATAAATAAAAATAAAAAAAGACAAAAATGTGTATAGGGAATGTGAGAGAACTGATAACAACAAAAAGCTTATTAAAGATATCCGAAATGGAAGGAAAACTGAAGGTGTAAGTTGGGTGAGCTATTTGGATGGAAGTGGTAAATATGGTGGAGGTGCCGGATTTTTCGTACGATTTCATCATCTTAACTTTTAACGATTATTTTGACGATGTAACGCTAATTTGAAATCCATTCCGGAGAGTTTATTGCGATTTATGTTCTTATTGTAGCGAATTAGCATGGAATCTGGCGTAACAATTCCGACGTCGCGTCGAATGAAGAGCGGAGGTGGGCGATAATCCGATGCTGTCCGTCAAGGGCATTTAGCGGGAGAGGCCCTTCCGCAATTCGGTCGTAACTGAGTGACGGCCAGTCATACGTAATGGTGCGAGTGTTCGGCATTAGGTTCTGCGGCAACAAGTAAATTCAGGGCCGTATTGATCCGGGCGACACCGAAACAAATGCCGTCCGGTATCTGGTGGCGCGGATCGGTCATTTATAACCCGGAGGCCGGCGGTGCGCGGTTCCCGCTAACCGCCGCCACCACTCCGCCAGATGTAGATAAATTGACGCGATAGAAAAATAAAAGTGCGCCAAAGTGCCGAAACGCCACGTCGGCCTTTCGAGAGGGCGGAATCAAGGGCCAGCGATTGGTTATTTCGCTGAACGTCACTTTACGAGCTTCACGCGAGTGAACAAGTTAGCATTACGAGCGAGGATAAAATTGGTTCTTTTACAGAAGGTTTACAGATTTTTTGACATACGCTTGTGGTAAAATTTGGTCGAGAACATTTGTTTGAACAAATGAGCAATCTTTTTGTGTTCATTTTTGAAGATATACGTATTGTCTTACAATAAGCTTGTCAAAGGATAATGCTGATTTTTGTGTCATTGTTCCTTTAAAAAAACCTAATAGTGTGCGACACAAAATGTTATAAACAAATTTATTATAAAGTTATAACGATTCGTTTTTTTTTAATAGTATTACAAGAGATAGAAACTACTACTAAATATTACAAGCTGGCAAGTTGTTTTTTTTTTATGAAATTTATTGTATGTTATTAACATGTTCATAATTTTGACGCTGAGTGCATATACCTAATTCTCATTAGCCAAGCAAGAGGATAGTATTGAGGATAGGTTCTTATCTAGTCGGTTGTAAAAATCGGTCGGCTCAAATAATAATTACATGTTTGAATGAATTCCCATAGAAGAATAATGTTAAAAAGTATAATTTTTTACTTTTTCGTTTTTTACTTTTTCTTGTAGAATTTGTTACACCGACACAGCCAAAGCGTTTTTCTCCAACTAAACGGAAAGGGTACCGAAATCAAAATTCAAACAGCAAGTCGAAGCATCATTTAACACCAATTAAGGTTCGTTTGCGCGATTTAGGGGTTTCAACATATCCGATGCATTATTTATGCTGAGATATGAAAAGTCAGTAATATTCTTTTTCTCTTTTAACTCGACCCGGGGACATATTGTATAGTGAATTTATATTAAATGAAAAACCTTTAATGTCTATTGCAATTTGCTTTTTAAAATACCTGAAAGTTTAGTTAGGTACTTTTAGGTCTCTACATGAGAATCTGCCCTTAATGCAAAAAGAAAGCACTGTAGAATCAAAATGTTAACAAAATTCACGTGGTCAATTGGGATTTTTTAAATTTTCAAAATAAAATATACCTATTTTATTTTAAAATCAAGTTGGCACTTGTCATCACATGTAAATTAAAAACTACACATTTATGACATATCCTTCTAGAAATTCCAATCTCTATAATTTTTAATTCCTGAACTGAGTGTTTGCGGCAGTTTGCAAACTATGTGTATTGCATAATATCAATAATATTATAAATAGTCAGGCAGCCAACAATGATTCAAAATGTGAACTTGTATTAAATTTTTTTTTCAGCAAGTATACAACCATGTTCACAGTTAAAATAACAAAAAAAATATGTTAATTTCTGAAAAGGAAACATATTCTTAATATAAAGCCCATGACCAATATTAATTGTGTACTTTCTACCTCCACGGTAATATTTTGAGAGCAAATATAATTTCCAAATATCAAACACTACTGTCGTACAACTGTGAACGCCCATGAACCGTGAGATATACTATTTATATACATGTCGCCGAGCGTTCCGGAAATATAATTCTCTACAACTTCATTCCGGTAACATGTTTGATATAACGTTCACGTTTTGGACGAAATATCAAATTTCCAATTGCCTTAACTTCAAACGTTGAAATTACATTCACATCGAAATATTCTCGCTTCAGGAGCACACGAAACCGAATTGTCCAACTGTAGCTCTGCATGTACGTTCGATATCGCTTTCAGTTCTGTTCGCATTTAAAGTTACAGTTGAATTGCTGCGTATATACTTGATATTGTCGAATTGCTATTTTGTAGTGTTGGTACATACATATTATATCTTCTACAAATATTTCAATAAAAATATATTTTTCAAGTATTTATACCAGACTTTAATGCCAATTTAAAATTCAAGAAGACGGCCTTTACTTTTAGAAGTGATAAGTATGTATCCTCAACTATCTTGAGTTTCAATTTTACTTTAGTTACCACTTTCGTACTCCAGAATTACCCACATTTTCTTGGGTAATTTTATACAATCTTGGTAGAATATTCAAAGTGCAAGGGTTCTGCTTAAGATGTTATTACACATTGATTTTCAGTACGTAACAACGCTTTAGTAAACTCCTGCTGTTACCTGTGCTCTCGTGCAGTGCCCTTGTGTTGATCTAGCCGATGTCTGGAGAGAGAGGCTGATAATAATTAATTTACAACCAAACTGTTAGAGGACTTATAGCTTACAAGAGCCACGGCATTTACATTTAGGATATTCAGTGGTATTTCAAACATCCAAATCCTGATAGCAAACACTATTGGGTCAACAAATCCACATATATGATAGAAAACGTCTTATATTCCAACAAAAGGGAACAACGACACTTAGGGATATATAGGGACATATACACACTCAGTTAGTGGAAAGTATTTCTGAAGTATTTCTGGAAATTCGAGACCATATACGTAACTTGGATGATGAATAAAACCAATGGTCACTGGAAGGACTCTCTTAGCTTTACCATATTCTTAGTAGTCCTTATGATGTACATTGAGTATTTATTGCTATATCAATGTTTTTCATAGCAACCAGCTCATTCACCTCCTAACATATATTGGAGGCCAGAAGTAATGTCATCAAACCAGTTCGCATAACGATTACTTGATTGACGGTTCAGTCTTAATTACTAAGGAACACATAATGCAAACTACTGACGCACAGTAAGCGCGTAAAGTATGGAAACATAACAGAATCTCAAGAACGATTTGCTTTCAATTGTTTTTTTAACAGATGACTTCATAGAAATTTTTTTTTAAATGACAACCCTGTGTTTTTTAATGAGTTTGGCAAATCTTTTAATTGTCTTAATGGTAGCATAATATTTGTATGGCCTTACAAAAGATTTTCGGGAAAAATACAATTGAAGGTTAAGAAATAAGTGACAAAATCTCCAGAACGGCTCATCCGAATTTAACAAAATTTTTGAATTAAGTATTTTGCAACCATGTGAAGTCACTGGCCTTATTATCGTTGATGCAAAGTTTACACTTTCTGAGATATAACATCAAACTTTTGAATTTGAAATAGAACAACCTGTATATTTTGACATTTTCTCTTACAGTCTTCCATTGCCTATACAATGTTACTACGCTTGTTACAGTATTATATAAAAAACATCTAGAAATTAACAAAAAGCTTTATTACTTAGGTCTAAAAATTAACAAAGAAAAAATTGATAACAAAACATAACAACAACAAAGAAATAAACCGATCAAATTTAAAACAATGTGTTCTTGCCAATGGTTGAGAATCCTCATAAACCAACTAGAGTAGTTGCAGTAAAAAATGTAGTAATGTTTTGTTATCAACTTTTTTTTGTTAATTTTTTGACTTAAGCAATAAAGGTTTTTGTTAATTTCTAGATGTTTTTGATATAATAATGAAGACTGTAGCAGAAAATGTCAAAATATGCAGGGTGTTCTATTTCAAATTCAAAAGTTAGAGATTATATCTCAGAAACTGTAAACGTTGCATCATCGTTAATAGCGGCAGTGACTTCACATAGTTGTAAAATACTTAATTGCAAAATTTCGTTAAATTCGATCGAGCCGTTCCGGAGATTTTGTCACTTTTATTTCATAACCTTCAACTGCCTTTTTCTCGAAATTTTTTTATGTATGTCCACAAAAATATTGTGCTATCATTAAGACAATTAAAAGATCTGTCAAATTCATTAAAAAAACATAGAGTTGTCATTTAAAAAAAATGTAACGTCATGTAACGTCATCTGTTAAGAACAATTGAAGGGAAAAAATTTAATTTGATATCATAAGGTGTATTTTGATATTTATAAATCGGCGTGTTCGAGGATTTTTTAAAATAGCAAACCGTTCTTGGAATTTTACATAATTTGAAAATTTAATGTCTGTTATTCAACGAAAACATATGGTGGGAATTCAGTCAACATTTTTTGTTTTTATTTTTATTCCTTAACCAATATGTCGGACAGTATTGTGTCCTTCTTCAGGGTTCAGAAAAGTTAATATACAAATACTAACAATATAACAATTGATTGTTTAAAAACACAATTTGTGCTGACAATCTTGACAAATATGACTCTATGTTGGCAGTCTACTGCCACCATCGAAGCTAAAGTAATTTAGCCTATCAAGTAGCAATCGATGAGACAATCAGTCGAACGCCTTGGTCAAGTCGTAAAATGAGGCCGGTGTATATAACTTCTTCTGGAAGCAGTGAGTGACCAGAGATGTAGCACTCAGCGCTACATATGTTTATCGACCCCTCCTAAAACCATACTGTGCAGGATTCAAGAGGTGGTAATCTTCGAGATGTGGAGTCATCTGCTGTTTCAAAACAGTCTCCAAAATCTTTCCGATAATGGGAGTGCTATCTCTCTATAATTGGATACATCCTTATAATCACCCTTTTTGTTTATTATATATACATATATACTATATTATATACATATACTGATAAGTTTTGTGTGCGGAATAACTATTAGGTTCTTTATATATTTAATTAGTTTATAGTTTAACGCATACGCATCCATGCTGGAATTAATTTTATTGTTTGTTCGTTGTACATTATTGCTGTAAAAGTGAATACTTCGCCCTAGTCATTTGAACCGTAATATTTGCAGTAGTATTAGATGATGAGATAGCGGAAATTAGATTTGCAGCCACATCACAAAAATACGTATTGAGCGCTGACGCGTCAGCGCTAAGTTTGTAAGTTTCCGCGTGCAATTGGAAGGGCTGTCGCCTTTAATCACTTCCAACCCAGCTTTCTGAGTGTTGTCTGAGTTGTATATTTGCCGATTATTAGCAAAATATTAGTATATGTTTTTTTTTACATAAATAGCTAAATCAATGGGAGACGGCACAGGATCATTTATTCTGGGAATAACTATTACGCTGGTTTTGCGAACACACGATCGACCCCTATTAGAATTTTATTAGAACTTTACCATAAATAGGATGAAATGGGATCTTAAACCTTGAACTTTCAAGTTTTGATACAGTAAAACTAATATGGAAAGTGTGTAAAATAGTGTGGCAAAAAGAAAATTGGCTCGCGCCCGATTAAAATCCTGTGCTACACTCATTCACAGAATGGGTCATCTTATAATTTTAAATTTCCCTTTTCTTGTTAGCTTGCTGTGTCAAATAGCGCTCCATTTTATTCCCTTTGAAGTATTTATCCGTATTCTGTAACATATAGCTTCTTCTATACATGAGTGTGTTAGCAAAATTAGGCTTTGTTTAATGATTTTTTTTAATCGAATTTACCCGAATTTTCATCGTAGGGAGACCTGAGGCCACTTGTTATGATGAGAGGCATGTCATAAAGAGAAAAGACATTATGCCAGGAGGCCAAATTAGGGTAAAAGGACGTAAAGGACGTAGGTAAACGAGCCTTACGAACAAAAAACTCAAGTCTGACCACCGACCATCTGACATAACTCTCAAAAAATACCCACGTTGCACCCACGTAGTTTGTGTACCCAAAGATAGTCATAAATTCTATCATATCGGAACAAGACGTGAATAATAGTGATTTTATGCTTTAATGAAGAATACAAGAACAAAACTGTTATACAACAGCTTTTATGCTTGCACGCTAAAAAGGGAATACTTGATATAAGTAAATGTGCTTTTAATAGAGTAAACGGTAAGTTCCTATATACGGAAAGAAATATTTTCTTCAGCTGAGAAACTGAAATATTCAAAGTTAAAAAACTTAAATGTTCAGCGAGAAGATATGGGCATTCAAAGTAAATATACCCTATTTTAGTGAAGTATATAATTTACTAACTTTCAAGAAATCACTTACTCATTCAGATCATGGGAAATTGTTAAATTTAAAGATATGTACTTTCAACCTGAATATAAAATTTAATCTCATCAATTAATTTGATTTTTTGATTCAAGTAAATTTCTGCTTAATTCAAGAGTTTATATAGTTAATTTAAATATTTATTTTAAATTGATTTGAAATTAATTATGTTGATTGAATTAAATAATACACTTACCTGAATTCTATTATACATTTCTTTCAACTTGACATGGTGGTTTTCAATTATCAATTATTTGTTTAGGTTGGTGTAAGTGGTAGGTTGAGAATATTGCTGCCTTCAGAACAGTGTCAGTGAATGGTAGTATTTAGGCAGAACATTGCTATCTTCGACTTCCCATCGTATAGATATAGGTTCAAAAACATTACCGTTGTCTAACGCTTTCATGAAAGCACCATATACATAATCTATACTATAAAATATAGGTAAATTAAAAATTTAAAACGGAAACATATTGATCATTCGTTGAAACTTTATGTTTAATTGTTGGTAGATTAGAATATAACTCTTCATACATTAAGGTACATTTATCATAGTTGGAAACAACCCTGTATGCTTTATAATTTTTTTTTGATGTCGCCATGTGCACAAAGCCCGTTGGCTTGTCTGTGCGGCGGTCGTGGAGACGGAGTATTTTTAAAATCCCTGCCTAACCTGGGCTTGAACCCTGGGCTTGATAGTGGAAGGCATTCGCCTTATCCACTAGGCCACCTCCGCTCAAATGTATTGGATATTGTTCATGGTGTTACAGAGGAACAGAAATTTCTTCGCATCTAAAGTATTTTTTAAAATGTGGTGCCGGTAACGATAAGGGCATCTGGTTTGAAGTAATTTTACTGGCACCCTTAACGGTATTGCCCTTTGACTTCTGTCCCATTTGTAGTTTCTACGAAGGTGAAATAGAAGCGTCACCTGGTAGCTATCGCGGCGTAAAAACCTACATATTTAGTTGTTTCCATAAATATTAAAAAACATACAGTTACCTGTAAACGCTGGAATGAGGCTTTCACACCCCCATTGTAACAAACTATTCAAGTCAATTATATATTATCAACAACAGAAAAGAACACAGTCAAGACTCAAGAATCAACGTACCCCTGAACGTTCCGATTGCCAATTGGTAAACAAGGGCGCGGTGGTATTTTGACGGAGAGGTGGTATGAAAATATGTAGTCCTCACATATCTTGAACATGCGTATTTCTTCAATATGATATTCTAGACTTTACCATTTACTCATCTTGAACGTTTTGTATATTGGTATAAATTGTCAATATGTTCATTGAATGCACTCGGTTTGAATTTATTAGCTAATCCAAACCACAAACCCTAATGTCACCTCAATTATATAAACTGATTAAAAATATTACTCTCCAAAGAATAAAATCACTTCGCTTGAAATGATAGATTCTTTTTAAATCAACAATGTGTATTTTTGGGTTGATTATATTTAATTGATCAAATCTACACGTTTGAATTAAGAATTTGTTTTTTACCGTGTGGTATTTAGTAGTTTTTGTTTAGAACCATCACATGTGCAATTACATTAGGTGATAAATGTTTAGCATGGAATAAAACGTCGATAAAAGACATTGGGCGAAATTGAACGGAGTTTGTTGGTCAATATAAAGACCATGAATGTTGCATGTTTTCGGGAGGGTGTGTCTGCGGCACTCCGTTCTGCGACGCTCGCGGCGAGATTCACGCAAATTACAGCCGGAACACTATTTTACGCTCCATGATTTTTAACGACGCTTCCGGACTCGGGCTCCCGTATAGGTTATTTAGGGGCCACCGCTGCTGCCGCTTCGAAAATATCACTTTTCTTTCGTGCATTTCGTGTTCAACTTCCCGGTATAATGTATGCATGGGAGTGTGGCCTATTATATACAACTGCTCACCCTTCCGTTAGCTTCAAATTTATTGTATCGCCTTTGGAAAACCCTGAAATACTCACTCGGAATGATCTTATATGGGTAGTCATATGTCCACCTTGGTGTATTTACAATTCATAGAGCACATCTTGTCATGGTAGAATTATGAACAGGTATGGGATTGCGCATATCTGGGCCAATGGTCGCATTCATCCAGTGGCGGCGCCGTCGATGGGCGCATACAGCCGTCGGCGCTGACCTTTGCTTATGCTACTAAAGCCGGTAAATCAAACAGAGCTGAATAAATAATAATAATAATAATAATGTAACTTTATTAAGTAAATTATATGTAATACATAAGTAAAAATTACAATAAGGCGGGCGAAGTTGAGGATGTTTCCTCCTCTTCCACTTAACCCTGCCATATGAAAAGAAAAGAAAAGAATACAAAAAACAAAATCAAAAACTTATGTCTAAAAATGAACATTATGACAAATAATTACATATGACAATGAAACTATTCAACAATACTAAACTAAACATTAAACTGGTCGAGAGAAATGACACAAATAAGAACATTAACTTAACTAAAAGCCATCACCTAACTGGCGGACTGAGCAGCAAACAGCGTTCGCCAGAGCACCCTCTTAAAATTATCTGGAGGCAACTGTTTTAAGGGGACAGGCAGCGGATTGTACAATTTTGGAAAATTAAAACTGAAAGATCTTTCATACAATGCGGTTTTGTGCATGGGGGGCGTGACTATTCCCTTACTTCTAATATTCACATTATGAACGTCTGTCCTAAATCTAATCTTACTATAAAGGTACGGAGGGATACGTGTACAGATCAACTTATGGTAAAAAACTAATAAGTGGTGTCGTCGACGGTTCGCCATATTTAACCATTTAGCATCAACCAACTTATGAGACACATGGTCTCCCCGCCTCAGACCAAAAACGAATCGCAAACAAGAGTTCTGCACTCGTTGAATTCTACGAGAAGAGAAACCATCAATACACGACCCATACACGGTATCACAGAAATCAAAATGACTAAGGACAAGAGCGTTACAGAGATTAATCTTAGTTTTATAGTTGATGAACCTGCGAAAGCTGTAAATGAGTTTAAGTGCGGCAAACGCCCTGCTAGTCTTGCCAGCAACATGCTTTCTAAATGAATGAAAATGAATGCGTAATGATAATATCGATTTCCGTACAATATCAATCCAATTTAAAAGTTAATATGTATTGGGTCCATATTGCAAGGTTCAAGTTAATATTATTAAAAACAATTAGAAGCCTCTATATTTATCCCTGCTTTAAAAACATAAAATTTACATAGGGTCCATGTTTC
Source organism: Aphodius sticticus (assembly GCA_963966075.1). Taxonomy (NCBI): domain Eukaryota; kingdom Metazoa; phylum Arthropoda; class Insecta; order Coleoptera; family Scarabaeidae; genus Aphodius; species Aphodius sticticus. The sequence goes on from OZ014510.1 coordinate 21,990,839, forward strand.
GGTTGTTTAAACCATCTTCAGCCCTAAATCTACAACAAATAGAGAATTTCACTAGTAAATATAAATAAAACTTAACCTAAATCAAACACTTTAAAATTATAACAACACTTACTGTCAAAACTGGAGGATATCTACGGACAATAAACAATCTCGTCATCTGGTACATAACTAGCACAATTAGACTAACAACAAGCACAATTAGACTAGCAACCGACAGAAAATACGACGACAATCAAACACTAAACTTTTTTTTTTACGGTGTTTCGGAGGTTATTGTGAGCCAAAACAGGGTCAAAACCGAAAATAACTGAAATAACTAAAAACGGGAGATGTCTAAAACCATCACTCAGGCAACCAAGTGTGCATGTTTTCAAAAATCAGTTTTAAATAGCAAAGGGGGGTTGTTTAGTGGTATACCGAAGGAAAGGTGTAAGAGAAAGTGTTGGAAAGTATATTATTTATTCCTAACTTATATTAGTCGGGGTGAAACTTTAAATATGGGAACAAAGGTTTTATGTGAAAGTCCAATTGTTCATTTAATAATTGAATGTTCGGGTTCATTCTTTGTTTATGGATCTCCAGCTGCTCAAGTAGATCCATTCTGAAGCCTTTGTCACATTTATGCACCAAATTTACGTCCTTGTAATTCATTTTGTGACCAGTTTTCAGAGTATGTTGGAAGATGTTGGAAGTAGATCGCGTTGAATGTTCACGCAATCGAGTCTTTAAATTTCTGCCTGTTTGACCAACGTATACAGACTGGCAATGACAGCATTTTACAAATATTAAATCAAATATAAAATGTTATAGGAGATTAGTTTTAATTCTGAGAATCTTTCTGAGAAAATTTCAAACTTTAGGTCAATTTTAGTATTTTACTGTTTTTTATAGTTTTTTTTGATAATGTACTGTTTCTAGTGTTAACTGAATCACATTGATAATAATAACCTGTGTTCTGTAAAGGAAAATTAAAATCAGCAAATTCTTTAATCAGTTTATTTTACTAATTCTTTATAAACCGACAAAAAAATCAAAAATAGCTTTAAGACGGAACATGTACTCCCTTTACCTTTAATTTAGTGGTTTGCTTTTAAGATACTGTAAATAAATACCTGGGAAAGCCCTAGGAACATTTACGTGTATTGAGCACACTTAGTGCCACATGTTGACAAAAAAACATGGCACTTTTTACTACATACTTTATGGTATTTTTTATGGAATTAGTTCTATTCACTTTTTAAGTTATTCAACGCAAGTGTTACATAATTTCTAATTTTTCGAATCTGTTGACATATTTTCATGTCACATGTAAAATATTAATGAACAATTATAGTAGGACATAGACTTGTTGTTGATTGATTCTGATTCCTGATTAAAAACTTTCACACATGAACCCTTTTTCATTACAGAGGGCACCTCCGATTTTCAGTTTTACCCTGAACTTGGCCGATATCTGAGAGACATCATTCCAATTTGACATTTCACATATTACTAATTGACTGGCATAGACATAATTTCTGTAATTCATATTTGTTGTAGGTATTTCTCATTAAAATTACCTTGATTTTAGACAGAAGTATGTTCTAAATTCAAAGCAAGTTGATGAATCAAATTTACTGAAACCTCTTCAGTTTTAAGGTAATTTTAATTCACAAACTTCTTTTAATTTCGGAAATGTGGTTGTATTGAAACCAAAACCTAGGCACCTTTAATGCAAGAAAAACAACCTCATTGGCAAAATGTGTAGAAAAAAAATAGGTACTAAAATAGGCACTAGCCTATTCAACACGGTATTAAGCAACTTGTTTCATAATTGCAAATATTCATAGATATACCGTGTATGCATCTAACGACCCACAAAGAAATAATCGACAAAAACATAACAAAATTCGTTGGGAAGGGTTTGAGTTTTGAGAAAAAATATTTATTGTATACCAGCCGTGATAGAAACAAACGGTTTGCTTTGGGGTTATCAGTAACCATAACAAAAAACCATAGAAATAAACAAAAAGTTGTAATTCGTTGCACAGTGATAAGTTCTGAAAACTTCTGTTATTAGTTCACATTACAGATAGTTGTGTATTAAAATGCAATTATTACAATTTATCACATTCGTAGTCATTCAGAGTCAAAAGCACTGAGCTTTTGAAGGTTTTTTTGCTTCGTCAGTCTCCCTGCGATTAACGGAAGTAATAGTTGTAGTTGAAGAACGCCCTTAAGTTACGTTCTCATTCTACATACCTTTGTTTTTGCAAGTAGAATAAGGTCAACTGAAACGGTAATATTTACAGAATAATTTTGTACAGAAAAGATTGTCATAAAGTTAACCGGAAGTGCATGATAGTATAGTCCCAGAAACTCCTTTTTTATACGAGGGTCCGGATAGACATAAATATCTTTGCGTACGTACGCACATATGTTTGGCGATGTTACATGTCAAAATTGCTATCCCTGGTCGATCAGCTTTAAAATATGCAAAAATATTTCAATAAACCGCGCGGAAGTATTTCATATACCGGCTGGCTTGCAGCGCTCGAAATATACGGCGGCTTTCGCACAAAGGACTGAAATTATGATGTTATTAAAATGCGGCTAGCTCATGCCGTACTGAAATATGTCCACCAAATTGTATTGGTGATAAGCGGTGTATTGTTCGCAACTTGATTTTCAACCGACAATAAATTAATCTCGTTGTGTGTAATGTGCACGAGTAATGTGGCATTTCATGGTAATGGATCGTAATACCCTGTTTATTCGTATTACATTATCGTGGCATAAGGTCGCGGTAATAGTTACTCTTGACCAATATACATTTATAATCAGGCCAATTCTGTAACGCAATTGTTACAGAGCAAGTGGTTAAATTTATTAGCAACGTTGTTGAAATATAAAATGGTATTCTGTAACATATCCAGTGGTTAAGTAGTTTACCACCAGTTGAGTGGCGAACTGGGTGACTACGACCTACGTAGCAACCGATAGGGACGTGCTGCTAAACACTCTTCATGTCTAACCTTAAAGTAAAAACGAATTGCTTGGTTTATGGTATATGTATCGTAAATAAACAAGTGGTTAATGAAATAGAAGATTTACATGAATTGATTGATTTTCTTTTTACTATTAAATAAGTATCATAGGTATTTTGATTTAATTTATATTTTTATTTTAGAGGTTATCGAACAATTGCCAGAAGGAACTTAGGTGATACTTCCTTTGACTTTTACCTAGACCGTATATCTATACAATTAAAAAAAAGATAGTTATAGTCAAATGCAATTTTGTATTCGTCGACTATTACAACAAGTTTGTTGAATTTATTAAATGTACAGTGGCAAGATTACCACAGTTTAATTAAATGATCATTGTTAAAGAATTAGATTAGTATCCAATAAACGAGAAAACCTTTAAATATTAACCGCAACTACTAGAATTTAACCAGTTGTCGTATTAATGAATCCCTTCAATTGAAACTTGTGGTTATACATATCCGAATAACCCAACCTCACAATTCAGAAATCCACTCAGACGCGAAGTCTCAGAAGAATAGGAATAACAACAAGAATAATTTTACGCGATTTCACTGAGCAGCTATCTTCTGTGGGCCTTTGCACATATTTAATTTTTGCGTAAATAGTTTCCACAATTCTTCGACGTTGCCGGCTTCTGTAAACGGAGTTGAGTGCGTCGCATAAGAACTTTATTTTGTGAATAAAATTAACAACCCTAACGGTATAAATTTGGTTTCTGTGTAGTTCTATTCTCGCAGAAACTCCTATTCATTATTAATTTGCATATTTTTAACTTCTGTGTACACAGCCCATTGAAGGGTACTGATAAGCTGATTGAATGTTTTGTACTGAATGCCTGATGAAATGTTTTGTACTGAATGCCTGATGAATGCCCATGACCATCAACAGTTAACCACTGTTAACAACACTGTTAGCAGCACTGTTAACCGCATGATTGTTAACAAGTGATTAATTTTTCCAATATAGAATACGAAATCTTATAGCTACGTAACAACTGCGTTACAGAATTGGCCTGAATAATTCCTTTTGCGTCACTATTTGACATAACAACTCTAACTGAAACAAAGTATTGCATTTGCTTAACCAAACTATTCTATAACAGTACTTCCCAATAAAGTTAATTTGTACTGAACACGAATTGCAGCTATAAAGCCAGGTATAACTTAAAAAAAAATTGTTGTTTACTTTAAGAACAAAGGAAAACAATGTGTTAGAGTGCACAAAAAGTAAGCATGATTTATGTTTCAGATTGCGGATTCGTACTTAGAAAAAACGTCGCTTTACAGTCACAATGTTTCTTTGCGATAATTATAATTATTAAATAATTATTTAACAGCTGATTCGAATCTAAACAGTCTGTTGGACTTAACCAAAATGTCATCAGTTGCTCATGCACAAACTCAATAAACTACCAGTTTTAGCAATAAAATTATTTCAGGTGACTTACGCAATGTTTTCAGCTAGATGAAAAAGAATAAAACTCAAGGATAGTTAATACAGTAAATGCATTTTTCTGGTTTCTTCTTATGGTTAGTACCTATGACTTACATCATAGGACATCTTCAATCTGGGTGACATTGACACAAAAACATATTGTTTGTCAATTGTTATCATAAAGACAACAAAAAGCTTTTGATTTTAGCCGTATCGATACCTATGAAATCAATTTTGGCCAATATTGTGAAAATCTTAATCCGTTTAAGCACTTTTATTAGCATATACCTATTAGAGAGTTTTTTGTACCGAAGAGCGGGGTGAGATTGATCATTTTTAACATAATATTATAAATAACTTTTTTACCTTTAAATAAACTATATTTGGCAGGTCAGTGAGACAGGTGCATCGGAAGAGAAAATATGAGACCATACAGTTAAGATATAACAGCAAAAATAAATAAAAACTAGGTGATCGATCTCACCCCTGATTATAAGGTGTGATTGATCACCTCATTTTAACAAAGTATAATGGCTTTCTATTGATTTAGTAACAATCAGTCACAATATCAACAAAGGCGACCAAGCCAATTTCTTGGAATTACTAAAAGATAGTAGTAGGGTGGTATTTATCATGCCGTTGTATTTAGAAGGTCCGTACTATCAAATAAAAACATCTACGAACCTGGAGTCTTGACAGTAATCTTAGCAAGGAATGAATACAGTACAATGAATCAGTACAATTTCTATAAGGTAGTTTTAAATATAGTTCGTTAGTGGGCCAGTAACTAAAAGTTTGGGGTTCATAAAAATCCGTCAATAAAAATTGCACCTCCTATCTCTGTGCGAGTCACTGGTGTAGTCATTCATAAGAATATATATAAGCACACACAAATGCCTGAAAATGGCGGGGCGGTTCAAGGTGTAATCAAACACCGTAATCAAACACGAAACACAGTACTTAGAATACGCAGTACTCAAGACGGTTTGAGTAGATGTAGTACTCAGAGTAAAATACTCAAATCGTTTTGAGTAAATGTGTACTCTGAGTAAATTTACTCAAATCATTTGGAGTAGATGTAGTACTCTGAGTAAAATACTCAAATCGTTTTGAGTAGATGCGTAGTCTAAGTAAACCTACTCAACTCGTTTTGAGTATATACACAGAGTGTTCCTAAATATCATGTAAATACGAAAAGGGGTGATTCTTTGGCTTATTTAATGACTAAAAATTCATATAAACATAGGTCCGCAAACGCTTCGTTGCCGATATACAGGGTGTTGAAATTTCAAGATTTCTTTAGTTTTTTCTTTATAGCTCTTGTATCCTAGTTTTAATTTTTAACAGTTGGTGGCAAATAAAATATCAAAATAAATACAAACAGAAGGTTATCTAAATCAAGCCAATGTATACTAGACCAATTATTTAAAATATTTTAATTTCATCTAGCGAAACACGGAAAAGCTTTTATTTTTTTTTCTCGATAACGGTGGAAAATATGAAAAAACTACAAAAGATTAAAATGCTTTAGAACAAAACAAAAAATGCATTTTGTTTTTAGAATCCACCAGCGGCGCACCGAAGAAAGTTCATGGGGAGAAAAGGGGGCATGAGCCCTGAAAACATATCTCCCTGTGGATTCTTAAAACCAATTGGTATGCCCCATGATGTAAGTCCTACAGCGTAACCCATATTCCAAATTAGAGCTAAATATCTCAAAAACTACAAGAGCAATAAAGAAAAAACTAAAAGAATCTTGAAATTTTAACACCCTGTAGATCGGCAAGGAAGCGTTTGCGGACCTATGTCTATATGAATTTTTAGTCATTAAATAAGCCAAAGAATTACCCCTTTTCGTAATTACATGATATTTAAGAACACCTTGTATAGTACTCTGAGTAAAATACTTAAAACTGTTTCAGTTGATGTAGTACGTTGAGTAAAATAATAATCAAATCGATGTAAGTAGATGCGTACTCTGAGTAAATCTACTCAAATCGGTTTGAGTAGAGTACTCAAGAGTATTACATTCAGTAGTATTATATTGGCTAATCACGTACTCAATACTCAAATTTATGAAATCTACTCAAGTAGTGTGCCACTCTGGTAGAGCCTGGGCCTACTGACTATTAAGTCCGGGGTTCAGCTGAAAATCCGTCCGCCGTCTTTCGGAAGAGACGAAGAAACCGTGAGGCCTGGTAACCAGTTGAACATCTCTGGTTAGCGATATGACTGCATAGTAGTGATGGGAAAGCTCAAAGGGGAATTGTAGCCTAGGAGCTGCGCAGAAAAACTCGCACCCCTACCATACATGTATATTACATTACAATTATATTACAGCCATTGTGTTGTTCCACAAAACGTACTTTCCATAGTACCATGCGATTTTCGGAGATTCTAAAAGATTTTAACTAAAAACTAACTTTAACTAATTTTTTAGTAAACTGAGATGGCTCTCATTATATTAAAAATATGGATTGTGCCATATAAAATCACTCAAAAAGCGAATGGGTAACGGAACGCCGTATGTTGCGAAAAAAATGCTAGTTGACGGTACCTATATCAAGAATAAAAATAAAAGTTTTATAGAATTATAATAATAATACTATGTTACACATGTCGACATAAATAAATATTAAAAAATGAATATATATATTGAATATTAAAAAATAAATATTAAATATGAAAATATTAATTAATAAATTTTTAATTACGATCTACTAAATAGAATTACAATTAACTAAAATCATTTATGAAATACGTCGTTATTTACGAGACTAAAATGCTGCTGGAAAATGGAATTTATACGTTCACAACCCCATTGTTATTAGGATATCTTTTGTTTTTACCCAAGTAATATTTATACAGCACAGCACAGTACAATGAAGCAATCGATCCGTTTTTAATTCGAACTCTAACAATGCTCGATTCCAACATAAATTAAAAGATATTTTCGCACGAGTGAAGGGATGGGTCAAATCTCACTTCGAAAACTACGAGAAAGCAGATAAATCAAACTCGCATATCCTTACAATTTTTGATTTATTGTACATGACTCAAAGAACACAAAAAGCATTTCAATTCGTTCAATGGGTACATATCTAAACTAAATACAGTAAATTCAATTCACAATACTCACAGTAAACGAAAATAAACCATTCAGAATCTAGTAACTCAAAGTAAATATATTATTTACTGATATAGAGTTTCGTGCCCCATTGTTAATCCTCCCCGAGGATCGCGAGCAAGAACGCGAAAAGGAAAGTAGAAAAACAAAATCGGGCGCTCTGGTGGCTCGATACACCGAACAAAAGTATAAACTCGCTATTAATCAAGTGGTCCAAACCCGAGTCACCTTAAATTTTCCGAGGAAATGGGCAGCGTGTCGCCAATTCACTTAATGGTTGTTCTTCAGCCGGCTTCCATAATAGATTAACTATTTACGGGTGGTCGTGGACAGTTTAAGGGGGCGGGACTCCTGATTTATGGTTAATTTTCGAATCGGGATCTACCGAGAAGATTTCTTGCTTCAGATATTGATAAGCCTTTGTGTATATGTAAGACACGGGCTTTGTGACTCAAGCAAGATTAGTTGCTGTGGCACCTTTGAGCATGCTGCCTTCTGAGATGAGCGGGCGTTTGAGTATTATAATGGAGATTTGTGATTTTAACGATGTCAATAGTAATTTGAATGGTTTCATGTATATGAATTCGTACGACTCCATGCGGTTTTGTTATAGTTGTATAAAGAACCTAATGAGGACAAAGATATGATGACCGAGGAGCCTAGCTATGAGTCTAGCATGTAGTCAAATGATTAGAAACGTAAGAAATCGCCTTCAAAGATAATATATTCTGTTGAATATAAGAAATCTGAAGAAAAGGGACAAAGTCAAAGAAGTGGAGAATGGAATTACAAGCCTGAAGAAGTCCTCAACTACAAACAAGGTCTTAGAAAAGTATCATCGAAAAATGCCGCGAGCATCTGTCTTTGCGCATTGGCACAGGATTTAGCAATCTTATGAATCCTAAAGAGATTTAGTAACAAATTCCTTTTAGAACAGGTTTTTAGTGTTGAAAAGAATGCATACAAGAAGTTCTGTTGAAAGAAAATGTAGTCTTTCTCCTTGAAATAACCATTCTTTCTACGGTATATGTGGCGTAGGCAAATGGTTATTGCTAGCAGAAGGCCTTTGCCCAGGTAAATGCTATTTCGTAAATAAATAAATGCTAGTCAAATTGATAAAGAGTCAGTTATATTCTTAAAGTTATTTGCCTAGGGAAATATATTTACCAAAACCTTTGTTAGGCAAATATGATTTTGTTTCCTACCGGGGTTTCAACCAAGAGTGTTTTGGACACAAGTTTTTTGATGAAATTTGCACTACCTACGGTCAATGGAGTCGTTTGGGTAACAAAATTTAAAATGAAAAAGACCCTGATCGCTCCTTGGCATTTCTTTTTTTATATATTTTGTATTAAAATATATATTTTCAAACTAGAACAATGTATAAACCAGTGCAAAGTTGTGGAATTTTTTTTATATCCAGCTCTGATTAACTGGAAACCCACTAAGCAAGAAATAATTTTTATTGGATCATCTACAAAAATAAAATAATTTATTCTCATGTTAGTATGTAAAGAATAAATTTTACCTAATCTGATAAATATTTCATTGGGGAGGTCGTTGGCGTATAGGATAGAGCGGCTGCTACCTACGCTGGAGGCCCGAGTTCGAATCCCGGCTCGGGCCAAAATCGACTGTCCTGGTATTTGTCCTGGTGCACGTTAAAGAACACTTACTGGAGGTTGGAATTCCTTCAGTTCGACAAAATTCCTTGGTGTGTGTAGCCTGCCCTCAGCGTCGGTGATTGGCGTAAGTTGCGGAAATAGACCGTCGCAAAATAAACAAGTAAACAGAAATATTTCATTGATAAACTGACAGCGACATCCTGACAGCGTTATTAACTTCATCTCCGTTCCTTATTGCAACAATAGATATGTTGTTGTGCTACTGTGTTTGGAACATCACAGTAACCTCCGAAGCAATATCGGTGAACCATTGCGAAGAATTCAGAATTTAGAAATTTACTGTCTTCCAATACAGCATGACTTTGTTACCCTGTAAAGGGGAAAGTAAACATTACTAACCTACAAAAAAAAACCTAAAAGTTTTCAAGGAGAAAGGCAATTTGTCGGACAGTTCCGTCATACGAAGAAGCAACCGTAGACACGTGTTTCGGACTATTAGTCCTCATCAGTATGGTATAGCTCCTTGCTCTTTACTGATGAGAACTAATAGTCCGAAACACGTGTCTACGGTTGCTTCTTCGTATGACGGAATTGCCCGACAAATTACCTTTCTCTTTCACCGTCGATTAACCAGTTTTCCTAAAAGTTTTCTTTTAGGTTAATCGTATCTGTGCACTACAGACGATTGTCCCATAAAATCAGGCGGGACATCATTACTACCATAATGATTAAAATCCGATATAACCCAGTGGTAAAACAACAAAATTTTTATTATGAAGAATTTGAAATCAAACATGAACGGATTGCACGTAAGCTTAAAAATTTTATTACAAACGCAGTTGAAAACCAATTGCTATTTCCTTAATAACGGTTTTGGCTAATACTTAGAAATTGCTTTTAAAATACAAAGGAAGACACCATATCTATTTGACCAGGCAAATAGCTTTTGCCTATGCAGAAATAATTGGCAACACTGGCTTAGTCAAACGTACGGTTGTCTGAATAAATAAAGCAGTGGCGTAACGTACATAATTGTAATTTCCTAAATACTGAGCAAGATCCTGTAAAATTGGATATACATAATGTGTGAGTGAATCTTCACAATGCCAGCATAGTATTAGCAAACAATAGGTGTAACCATGACTGGGGAACTGCAGCACCCTGCAGTTCCTTTGCAGTTCCCTGCTGCTTTTCTTTAATTATTTCTTTATACAAAACGCCCGAAACACGATTTTTCAATTATACAGCATCAAGTTTGGAGAATGTTACATGAGAAGTCATACAGACGTTCGTGAAACTTCAGGAGATATGATCTTGGAAAGTTGCGCGATCATGAAAGACCAATGTTGTTTCGAAAAAGAAAACCGGCAATAGTGGTAGTAGATTGCTTGTGACTCCACAATAATTAATAGTTCAAATCTTATAAAAATATATCGCATTAAGTAATTTACGGTTACATACAAAGTAACATATGACTTGGTACGAAAAAATTAAAAAATACTTCTCATAGGACTTTATTTTTTTTATTTATGCTACATGAAGGTTTTTTTCGAATTAATTCATTGAACTGATACTCGGAAACAAAAAGTTGAGAACCGCTAGTATGCAACATATCAATAGTAACACCAACAACGGACTTGATAGAAGTAACAAACTATATAACAGCACCACAACAAATAAGACTTAATATCCGAAACCCAACAATACGAGATTAATAACAAGATGACAAAAAAGTCATCGTATTTTAAAAAAATCCAACGACGTGCACTACTATCAAATAAGGATAGAAGTGATACTTAGAACATACAAATATCAACGAAATAAATACTCTCAAACTCTCATACTCTCAAACCATAACACAATAACAATACATACATACAACAAGATGCAAGAACGTTTTAATTAGAAAGGAATGAATAGTTATAGTATAGGCATATTTTTATCCATCGCAATTAACAACTTTAAAGCAAAGAAGATATAGAATTAGGCTACATACAAAACCACTTTCAAACAAACTGAAAATCAATTCTTATCTCATTATATTTTGTTGGCAAAACAACCGAGCGAAAAGCGTCACCGGATGGCGTCTGAAATCGTCGTAATTATCTCGAATTCGGTTAGGGTACACGGAGCAGCGGCGTCCGCGGTTTCGAGATGCATCGCCGACTCTGTTGGCAGTGCCACGCTGTAGCGGAACGGTCTAGCGGAAATGCTTATGTTATTAAGTTACGTAAACGGCGTAACAATGTTAAACGTCTATCGACTGCAGCGCAGCCAGCGAGCGCCGCGATCTCTACTGCGGATTGCAGCGGCAATCATACCCAACATACATTCTCGTTCTAGTCTAGGCTCTAACTGTTACGTAAACTGTAATACTGTTGCGTCGGCCATCAGGACAGGTTTATTAACATTTAAATGATTCGGAAACAATGGCTAATGGACTTTTGGAGTTGAGTCGATTTTTCTATGTGAGTGGAGTTGACACTCAACTAGAAGGAATGGCAAAGGGCAAATGTATAACTATCATCAATGTCGGATTATAGCTGCTGCCGTGATTTTCTACATAACACTGAAAGCACCAATCATTTTCGTTTTATTTATTAACACAAAATGTTACACGGATTCAACGTTTATTATATTTATCTCCGGCTAACAAATAATATTGTAGCTGAAAGTAACCTCCGTTGCAAATTTGATCATGATTTAAGTTGGACATCGGATTTTTAACCATAATATGTCAAATCAATCGTCAAATTATAGTAGTAAAAAAACTAATCTAAAACTGATACCAAATGAACTCGATACTAAACCCACCGGTAGTAACTGAACTCGATAGTTCTAAAAACGTTGGTTTTTAAATTTGTCTTATTTATTAATTATTTAGTCTGAACTGGTTCTATTAGCAAAGATCTATTAGCCCTTAAAATTAATGGACTCATTTCGGACACACCCTGTGTACATATCTATTGTACAAACCATTAATTATGATATTATTAAAAACAATTAGAAGCCTCTATATTTATCCTTGCTTTAAAAACATAAAATTTACATAGGGTACATGTTTCGGTTGTTTAAACCATCTTCAGCCCTAAATCTACAACAAATAGAGAATTTCACTAGTAAATATAAATAAAACTTAACCTTAACCTAAATCAAACGGACAATAAACACTCTCGTCATCTGGTACATAACTAGCACAATTAGACTAACAACAAGCACAATATTAGACTAGCAACCGACAGAAAATACGACGACAAACAAACACTAAACTCTTTTGTTTTACGGTGTTTCGGAGGTTATTGTGAGCCAAAACAGGGTCAAAACCGAAAATAACTGAAATAACCAAAAACGGGAGATGTCTAAAACCATCACTCAGGCAACCAAGTGTGCATGTTTTCAGAAATCAGTTTTAAATAGCAAAGGGGGGGTTGTTTAGTGGTATACCGAAGGAAGGGTGCACGAGAAAGGGTTGGAAAGTGTTTGATTTAGGTTAAGGTTAAGTTTTATTTATATTTACTAGTGAAATTCTCTATTTGTTGTAGATTTAGGGCTGAAGATGGTTTAAACAACCGAAACATGTACCCTATGTAAATTTTATGTTTTTAAAGCAAGGATAAATATAGAGGCTTCTAATTGCTTTTAATAATATTAATTTGAACCTTGCAATATGGACCCAATACATATTAATTATGATGGCATATCGGTGTTTTATAATGACAGTTATTCACCTATGAAATCGTCTATCACCTCTCGATGGTTTGAAAAAGACTGGATTAAAGGTACAACTAAATTGTGGCCAGCAAAAAAAATCGTGGAAATAGTCTCCCGGCGCATCCACCATAATTGTTTTCTTGAGTTTGGCTTCATATAAAACAACAATAAATAATTGAATAATTGGTCTTCTTCTTGCTGGTTGTTTTGTTCCAAAAAATATTCTAAATAAAAGTGTTTTTGGTTATTCTGTAGCAAGTTTCTGTCTTTTTTTGTTTTTCTAATGTAATTATGTATGTTTCAGTAAATAGGTAAACTGTAGTAGTAACTGCATAGTATCAACGTGGATAATAGTATATTATTATGCAAGTTTTATAAGACGTTAAATTAGCGCACGAGTTATTTTGGAACGAATGGAACGAGTGTGCCAATACGTCTTATAAAGCGAGCGTAATATACCATTTTTTCTACTTTGCGTCATTAATTTTATATAAATTTAGAAATTGTGGTTACTATATTGCGCTAAATTAGAATGTAGGGCATTTTGCGGGTACCACTTGGCAGTACTGTAGTAACGGTCAACTTCGTAAGGATGGGATAAAATCATGACAAAATCTAATTGTGAATAATTTTACTCAACTTTAGCCTACAAGCTTTAATAAATAATCATCGAGGTCGCAACTAAGATCATAATGGAGCTTGGGGGCAACACTTTTAACCCTACTCTGATAAATACATGAAACATAACCTAAAAAGTTAACTTTAAAAGAGTGGTTTCATAAGTATAATAATGAGAATATACGTGTTTGGCGGTAACTGATTAGTAACTTCAAAGAATAAGAACTTACTAAAGAATTATTATAACGGTTAACGTTTAATAGCAGTTTCTACCTAGTACCACTTGCTTACACAAGTTTACACGCACATATAATTGAAACCAAATTCTAATGTGCGTGTGACAATTTATTAGAATACATTATACTAAAATTACATGTGATGGAAGTAATACAAATACGTTGCAGATAACCAGAACTGAAACGAAGTCGAAAGCGACGGATAAAAACGAATACGGTATTGAACCGAGCAGAATGCGGTCCAAAATGTTACCGAAAACTTATACGTTATATAAACTAAGAAATCCTCAACACTTTAAATGTACTATAGCTTCCTACGTGCATGCTAATATTCAGTAAACCAGGCATATTCAATCTCGCAGCAGTAATTAAAATCGTTCATATCTACGATGTAGGTTTGATCTTCGAATAATACTTTATTAAAGTAAATGTGGTCCTTGAATTATATCTGAAAAGGCGATTTGATATTTAGTTGAAAAGAATGATGACGATCACTTACCAGAGTCGCATAAGATCACGGAAAACGTCATGCTAGCGTATTGTGATGAACACATCAAAACTAAGAAAGCCCCAATCCTTTGGTCATACTATATAGTTGAATCACTTTAACTTTGCGTGTTGTCAAAAGTGACATGCGGTAGTTACGATATGATTAAATGCATTCCCACTCTTTCTACGGCATGCTAAACTATTGACACTAACATTGGACGTATGTCACGGCTGGCTAAGACACACGATCTCGGATGCTAATATGTATAATAGTGCGTAGAAGAAAGACAGAACTACAGCACGTCGGTCATTGTGTAGTTCGGATCACCAGCGGTGTCGCTGACAGGAGATTCAGGGTAACTGTCAGTTGTGCTGGTATCACACTTTAAAATGCCGGGAAAATATTTAAATCCTCAAACGAAACAGTTTGCGGCCAATCATAGACTATTTTACAGCGGGAAAGGAAAATATGGATCACCTAAATTCCCTTAAGGCAATTCAGCAGGTATTAATTATTGTCCATTCGTCCTATTGCGAACATTGTTACATCATTTCTTAGAAAGTTGCGGATGCATTAAAAATAAGTCAAAGGCCAGTATCTAATATTAAAAATGCCAGGGAGGCAAACGAGTAATTTTGTACCAGAAGAAAATGTCGAACTCGGAGGAAACCAAAAACTTACGCTACAAGTACGCTATTGCATTACCATATTCTTCCTGTAGATAACATTTAGCAATATTTAATTCTAGGAAAGCATGTTACCATTACATCCTTAAAGGAAGAGCTGCGTGAAAAGTCGCTTTTGAATTTTAGTTATGGCTCCCTACGATGACCCTGTATGCAGACGTATGCTTTTCCTTTGGCAAAATTTATTTGACTACGCCACTGGCCGAATGACAACTGTCGATTGCACCAGACGACTGTCACTTTTGACAACACGCAAAGTTAAATTGATTCAACTATAGCAGCCTACACGCAAGTTTAAATATGTATAAAATATTCTGACATTTCGCAGTTTAAGCGATTGCAAGCGATTAAAAAGAGGCAGTGTGTGGTTATGTGCTGTACGTTTGACATATGGCATTTGATATCAATGTGTACCAATGGTAGAAAAAAATTACTAAAAGCGATGTTACAATTTGTTAATTGTAACACCGAAAACAGTAAGAAAATAAACTGTTTCCGGGTTATGCAGTGCGTCAAGATTTGCTAATGCTGACGTTTCGCGAACCATGTTGCTCGCTTCTTCAGAGCGAACTGAATACTGTACAGTAGAGCGAACTGAATACTGTACAGTATTCAGTTAGCTCTAAAGAAGCGAGCAACATGGTTTGCGAAATGTCAGCATTAACAAATCTTGACACACGGCATTACCCGGAAGCAGTTTATTTTCTAAATGATTCTGGCCGTGAAAGCCTACGTAGTTACCGAAAACAGTGTTATAATATGTGCATTGTGAATGCAAAGTAGAAAAATAAATATATCAAATTTCGAGTAACAATTGCACTATTTTGATTAGGTGTATCATACACCTAATCAAATACACTGTGTATGTCAAAATCGAGAATGACATTAATCTGAACATGAAGAACGAACTGACAGTTATGTTGTATGATAGCGATCGTACCTACATAATTTTGATTTTTTTGGTATGCATATTTAAAGAAACTAGTTATCTTTATTACAAATATTTTAGTTTGTCCACATTATAGTGTGAGCAGTGTGAGCAATTCAATAAATTTAAAAATGTTTTTTTAATAAATCCTCGATTACGTCGAGTCCAAATGATCAAGATACAGATTTTTATAGCAAATTTAGTTCAGACGTTACATCATCGACCTGCTTTTAATAATAAATGCAAGGCAATCAATTTTTAGCTACCGTAAAGAAAATATTGCTTAAAAACAGACCGACGGACGATCAAAAAAATAAACAGCTTTTTATCAAATTTACCCCACAATATTGCCGCTTGAGTGAGTACTTAAAGTACTTAAAGTACTTATTATATTTTGGGTTCATGCTTATTACTTTTTCCCGAGGCTTACGAAAACAACAGCCGGGTCTAATGTTTGAGGCCATGTGCGACGAACCCCCTGCACCCCCAATTGCTACGCCACTGCTGTGGGGCATCTATGCCACAGAATAGCCGGAAACGAAACTCAGGAAAATACAAGTTCCGATTAACTTTTTTTCATTCAAATGAAAGGTCGGATAGCATAGTCCAATCAAAGTTGCATGTGGTCAGTTTGTTTACATTCTCAGTGTTAGTATGAGACATTTTGAGTCGTGCCTTTTAATTCATCCAGTGACATTTAAAGTCGGAAAGACCGGTATCTTTGAGATCAAAAATTGCCGCCACGAAGATACGCTTCTGTTTATTCCAGTAAAGATAATATCCAGTAAAATTATCTGTAGCTTAACATTAAATTTTTAGGGCGAACGGTGGCAATCACCTTCAGAGCCTAACGACTACTCTGTTTCAATCCAAATATTTCTCAAATTTCTTGCAGGTTTCTATCTAGTTTCACTATTTCTTCTGATGGTGCTTATATCATTGGACAAATGTGCCACCTTTGATGCTATTGGCCACCTTGTAAAGAACTAAAATGTAGAATGGTTTCTTTTATTTACTTTTTACACAAAAACAAACAACTACCTATTATATCGAAGGCATTTTCCTCGAAATTCTAGATAACAAATAAAATTTCCCATCCATTTTATTATGATAGAAGTTTGATAGTTGATTTTTATTAGTTTTTGTTTTTAGCGCAATGAATGCTTGGAAACATTGCTACCGCCTGCGATAGCCAAACATGTTTGGTGGTATTATGCAGCTCCATTAATTCATAACATTTGTTTGAACTTAAGTTTCTTTAACCTTAAATTGTGTCGTTTTAATTTGTCATTAAAATCTATTATCACCTATCACTGAAAATATATATTACAGGTTACACCAATATATTTCTCAAACTGCGCTATACGACAATCAAGCGTCGCTTGTACTGGTTACGGCAATGAAAAATTTATTGGGCAATATAACATGCCCATCAAAACATGATAGGAAATAAAATACGCGGAAATGAGGCCGCATTTCATACACAGGACCTTCCTGTCTCATTCATGTTTTGTTCAAACAACAATACGTGGGAAGAGAACAAAAATGTACGCAACCTCCGCATTTTCATTATAGAATAGCGGGGGCGTGGACACATAAAATGTTTGTAGTTGGAGTTTATTTCAGAAGATTTATTATTTATTACAGACCTTGGCTAACAGAAGATTCATGTCAGTAAAAGCTCTTTTATTGTAATTAGTTTTATGTTCAATATCCGGTTAAGAGTAAATAATATAAACGCTCATCTACTTTATTACCAGTGGCGGCTCGTAGCTAAAGATAGTGGGGGTGCTGCTCCAGAATTTTTTTGTCTTTGTTTTGAAAAATATTGTATAAAAGAAAAAGAAAAGAAAACAAATTTCTTCTTTACTTTAACCAAAATTGTTACAGTTACATTCATTAATAAATTTATGTAAAAAATACATTTTGTAAAAGCTACGCAATAAAAAATGCACACAAATTAAACAGATTTCCTTATTTTGCAAAAACTCAGCTCGATTGGTAAAATATCGACTAGAAGATTTAAATGTAACAAACAAGTGAAGTTAAGATCAGCGTGTTTAAAAATGAAATCCATTATTCTTGTTTTAATTTGCGCGATACAGTGCATCTCAAACAAGCTTAATGAGCTTGCACTTTTCACAAACAAATGCAGGGTTGAATTTATCTGTGTAAATGAACATTGGTTGAGATCTGAGGAAATTGTCAATATCAAAATTCCACACTATAACCAGCAAATTATTTTTGTAGGTCTCAAAAAAGGCATGGCGGCGTATGCATTTATACCAGAGAGGATGTTGACATTACAACAATCTATTTAAATGACATCTCGGTAGAGTTGGATATAGAGGTGACTGGTATTAGGTGTAATAATTTTATAATATTATCTATTTATAGATCACCATCGGGAAATTTTAAATATTTTATTGATAAACTATCAGATATATTAGATAGGTATTACGCGCAGTATAAAGTAATTGTAAGTGGGGATTTCAATGTAAAATTTAATACCGACGACCCAATGGCTAAACTTTTATGTAATACCTTCAAAACTTATGGAATTGTCCCAACAAACCATCACAGTACAAGAGCAACTGCATGCCTAGATAATATTTTCATTTCCACCTCTGTTGTTCTGGCAAGTATACAGGTTATCGATACGTTATCATCAGACCATTCTGGCCTTGTTGCTCGTGTACAATGTACATTGTACATCCAAAAAAATAAATGGAAAAATAATCTCGTATAGACCTTTGACTGACAGTGGGCTGTTTATGTTGTATAACAACCTGGAAAATGTAGATTGGTCATTTGCTAGTGACTGCTCCCTTAATCTAGTTCAGAGAGTAGCAAAGTTTATTGGTATAGTGTCCCAGGGTTTTGAGTGTTGGTTTCCCATAAAAACAAAAATGATTTATGCAAATAAACCGTTAGTAAATTGGTACAATGATGATTTGTACGCATCCAGAGAACACATGAGATTTCTAAACTCCTTGCATCGACGTTATCTGGGGCTAGTACCGGCAGATCTACTGAAATCAGTTAAAAGAGGGTATAGAGCAAAACTTGTCACAGCTAAAAGATCTGCAATGGATAGCTACATAGAGTCTAGTAACAACAAGCGCTACAGTATATGGAAACTTATAAAGCATAATCTACCCCAGAAAAATACAAATACGCAATCAACACCAACTGCTGAAGATTTTAATCAATTTTTCATTAATATTCCACACGAAATAATTAGTAATCTTGAGATATCTGACATAAATCCGTTGCACTATATGAACAATATAACCACTGACGAATTAAGTTTTGATACTGTGTCATTCAATGAAATGAGAGATGGAATTGATTCACTAAAAAACACATCTGCCAAAGACTGCCACGATATAAACGTAAAAATGGTGAAATCTTTAAAGAATATTATTGTTTATCCACTGACACACCTTTCTAATGCTTGCATAGAACAGAGCTATTTTCCTAAGCTATTAAAAATTTAAATGGTAATACCCATTCATAAAAAAAATGCGACCGATAACTGTAATAATTATAGACCTATATCGTTAACCCCAATAATATCCAAACTGTTTGAAAAAATATTGAAAAGACAAATCTATAATCATTTCGAAAACAACAGCCTATTCAGTGAGTCACAGTATGGATTTAGAAGTGGCAAATCCACCAGCATGGCAATAGAAGCTCTTGTGACAGATTGTGCAGAACTTTGAGATTGGACATCATACAGTAGCTACGTTTTACGACCTTACAAAGGCTTTTTGATTGTGTGTCGCATGAGCTACTGATTGCTAAATTACACAAGTATAAGTTTTCCGAAGCTAGCATTCCGTTACTCAAAACTTATCTAACGGATCGTTATCAACACGTTAAATTTAACGATAAAATTTCAACAAATCAGCTTTGTACAAGTGGCGTTCCTCAGGGTTCGGTGCTGGGTCCGATACTTTTCCTGTTGTATATTAATGACATTACTAATGCTAGTTTATCTTCTAAAGTGATTCTCTTTGCGGACGATACAACCATGATTCGGGGCAATGAGAAGTATACTGACTTGATTGATGGTTTAGACGAGTGTGACGAGAAAATTAAGGATTGGTTTCTTTCGAATAAATTACTTATTAATAACGACAAGTGTACATCTTTGTTGTTCACATTACGTCATGATCCGTTAATATCAGATGGAGATGTCGAGAGCGTGCAGTTTTTGGGTGTAACACTGGATACCACATTGAGATGGGAAAGTCACGTCGACTATGTTGCTAATAAATTGGCCAAAATTATTTTCTTTTTGAGGACGCTAAGTCAAACATTATCACTGGGGCACCTAAGAACTGCATATTTTGCTCTCTTCCATTCAGTCATGTCGTACGCTTTATTTAATTGGGGACATTCAGGTCATAGTTCAAAAATGTTTGCATTGCAACGCCGGTGTCTCAGAGCGATATGCGGTGCAGGCTATAGAGATGATTGCAGAAAACTCTTCATTAAACTAAACGTGCCAACTCTACCAAGTATGTATATCCTACAATCCATTATGTACGCAAAGTCAACTCATTATCCTTTACTACACCAAATATGCTTCACCAGCATAATACCCGAACAAATCAGCTGTATCGCCAACCTTTCTTGAGACTCCAAAAATCTCGAATTGGGTCTAACTATTGGGCTTTGAAGTTTTTTAACGCCCTTCCGGCAAATATAAAGTGCTGCTCTCCGAAGCAACTTAAAAGCTGCATGAAGCAGTACATGATAAATAAATGCTTCTACAATTATGATGAGTTCTTAACAAATAACTTCCAGGACTTACTTGTTGGTTGATATATGTCACATATTTTGTATATATATTTTTTTGACCTGTGTAAACATTTTTTTGTATTAGTAGCACCAATAAATATTATTATTATTATTTATTGGAATTCTCTGATACATCTAATTAAATACATTAAACCTAGATAATATAATTTAGATACAACATATAAATACTAAAATTACACTAATAGATTTTGACAAGTAATGAGGATCATCAGGGCAAATTGGTAGTACCGAGCTTCGCTGAAGCCTAGGGTACTCCCTTTGCGGGTATCACCACAGCTCAACCCAATTTTGAAAAACAACGCCATTTATGCTTTGCAACACAAGTTTGCAAAGCAAAGGAAAACTGTGGAAACCCCGTACAGCGTTGTGTACAGGTCAGTAAAAACACATGCAGATATTTATTAATAGACATATACAAAGGAAGGTAAAGATGAAAAGTAGTACGATAGCAGTAAATTTAGGATGCTTTATGATAAAACTCTCCTCAAAATATTCGCGCTTCCCAAAACCGCAATTTCCTGAATTTCCCAGGGCGAAATTTTGCACGGTAACTCCTTGACATGTTTACTATAATTTAGAGTAACTGCTCCCAATGAACCTACAATCACCGGAATAATGTTTACTTTCATTCCCCACATACGTCCAACTTCTATTGAGAGATCCTTATATTTAAGTTGTTTTTCAAGCTCCTTCCTTACAACATTCGCATCAGCAGGTACCGAGATTTCTATGAACGTGCATACCTTCCTCTGGAAATCCTTTACCACGATATCTGGCTTATTAGCATCAAGCATTCTATCAGTGACAATAGGCATGTTCCATAATATGGTAATATGATCATTACTCACAACAGGAGATGGAACGTGGTCATACCACCGAGACACATCCATTGCTAAACCTAATAGTTGGGAACACAAGTTGTAATGTATATATATTCCCACCCTATCATGCCTAGCAATGTAATGCGACTCAGCTAAGACTGGACAAGCCGCTAACAAATGATAGACATGTTCCGGAGCCTGATGACACAGTCTACAACTCCCATCATGAGCAACTTTCATAATCTTCTGTTCATGATATCTGGTACGTATTGCCTGATCTTGCGCCGCTATGATAGAGGATTCCGTTTCAGCCTTAATGTTTCCATGACAAAGCCAAGATAACGATCCTGACTTTGAAATACCATCACTCTCCACAATTCTTAAAAATTGGCCATGCATTGGCTTACTAACATAATCCTCTCTCATTTTCTGATTCATTTTTAACTTTATCTGTCGCTTTAAACTCTCCACTGAAATTTTATTTTCATAATTACCGAGTTCTTCCACCTGAAATTTTTCTAAAATTAGTTTATGTTTACTAATTATTGACTTACCAGAAGTATCCCTAATTAATTGTTTAATAACTTTATCCTCCTTGTTGGCCTTTATAAAATTTCCTAAATTTAACATTTCCAAATAATAAATATTTTCCAATTGCTGCAAGCCACGACCTCCATCTAAACGGTGCAGGTATAGTCTGCAGACATCAGACCTTGGATGAAACATAAAATTTAGTGTTAACTGTTTTCTAGTTTTAATGTCCAAATCGCGTATTTCCTTCTTAGTCCAGTTTAAAACTCCAACACTATATCGAAATATTGGAATAGCATATGCATTGATCGCTTGCATTTTATATTTTCCATTTAAACCAGATTTTAGAATTTTTCTGACTCGCTTAATGTATTCGCCTATAACCTTCGCCTTCATCCCTTCATCATCTATACCGAAGGCTTCATCCATTCCATTATTATTATTATTATTATTATTATTATTATTATTTAATAATAATATTCTGTTTGGTCTCTGGATGTAAACTGAGGATTTTTGTCTCCATTGAAAGCACTGCAATTGTAATAAGTCAGATTACGATTTAAGTTGGTATTTAACAGACGCTCGGAGTGGCGCTGCAGTCGCGTCAGGATTACCGCGCAAGCTTCTAATGCTTTTGGCGCGAAAAGTCGAGGAACTAGTAAACGGACAAGAAAAGGTTCTCTTTGGCGTCGGGCTTTGAAAGCAAACGGTCGTGCGTCAAGCGTACGCCCAAGTGTAGGGCCCCAATGGGGGCCAAGTTATAGAAACTGTGCTGTCTCGTGTTTCTTGTGCTCAACCGAAATATTAAGGTATTTATTTGTTGTCTGTACTTGCTGATTTGTCCATCTCTGCCAAAGAATATTATATCATTGTTTTAGCATTAACATATTCAAATTTCATGTAAGCAGTTCTGCATTGTTGTATATATTTTTGATTTTAGATTTTATTGTGGTTTTCTTCGGCATATTCATTTTAGAATATATAAACCTGTCCTTTTTTTTATAGTAATGGGGTTAAACATGTGGGGTTAAGGTTAGGTAGTTGAGCAAAGTCCTAACAGGGGCCCCCTTCAGTTTAGAGTTGATTAAAGTATAATAATAAATATTGAGAAGGGTGTCCGCCCTATCACACAATTGTTCTAAAATACGTTTTAATATGCCATATGCAGTTTGTAAAAAACTACCTTCCACCAGCAGGAGAGGGTCGGCACGGTCGGCACTGCGTGAGCGACAGTGTTCTCTCTATCCAATGTCCATAGCATGCCCCGCCGGTGCCTCGCGTGCAACATCCTATGTGCGCATGCGCAGAACAGTCAAGCACCTCGCCGATTGGAACTGTGAAGATCACAGTTCCATACAACGACTTTTGTATCTTTTTCCTAAACTGGGGGATGGCTACTGACATTAAGGATTAAGGATTATATATTGTACAAGTATAAAGTAAGAATTAAAGGAAAAAGGACTCATATTAAATGTTATCCATAATATTAAGTGCAAATAATAGGGGGTGCTGCAGTTTATTACTATAATCAGGCTTTAACATCGTCACATGATGGAAAAAAGTTGTGAAACTGGATACTTGTTGTTGGCACATACGGAGCTCCTTTAAGCTATTATCCGTCACTATTAATGCCAAGGAATGAACAACATTAACCAATTTATATGTTTACTAGAGGAGAGTTACATTACATATATTTGCCAAAGGGTAGTGTTTATTCCTGTCCTGTTTACAGCACCTTTATGCGCCTAATTTTAGTTTGTAGGTTGTTTCTAACTTTGTTTTCTTTGTCGTATTGTACAGTAGTTCCGTTTCGATTCCTATCAATGAAAACCTGAAGTGCACAACATGCACGTTGAACCCAGGTAGACACAATTATAACGAGCTGCCCAGTTATATTTGCTCATATTTGCTGAAAGCTTTAATTAAAGGGGCCTAGCAAGTATCTGGGAAAGTTCCAAAGTTGCTCGTTATAATATTTAAGTTTGCGCATAAAGTCTTTAGATTGCGAGACCTGATCCGAAGCTGTAGGTACTGCTTTCGTAACTTTTAATTATGGAAGCGTCTTTATTACTCGAATCGCTGACAGTGAGTGGGTGTTTATTTTACAGGTATAATTTCATTAACCTTTATCGCTTGAGGAGATAATTTGTAGGCTCAAGTTTACCTATTTTACCTAATTCCTTAGGTTATTTTCAGTATTTACATAGCTTACCACAATTAATTAGTTGGTAGCCTATTATAATATACCATTTTACGATTCTTGTGTTGAATAATGATTGCTTTGAGTGAAACAGTTAAGCTTTTTTCAAATTATATAATTTGTTAGTTGAGTTAAAATGTGTGCAAATATTTTAAATGATTTTTTGATAAAATTGTTGTTTACTGTAGGAACAAAGCTGGGTAAGTTATAATCAAAACAAAAGTGTTGGATTGACCAAACACACTTTTATTTCATCATTTTATTAAATAATTTTGTTTAATTGTTTCTGACTTTCCTATACCCTCTATATGATTTGTTATTGAATGCCGTTTCCTCCATTTCTGGCACAATCGTCACAACATAGCGTCCATCAGCTCAAGCTGTTGATAATCATTAAAAGCCAATTAAAACAGTTTCCTAAATTTTTTTGTTAAATGTTTTTGTTTCTTAGATTACTACATAATTAAATAATAATTGTTTGATGTTTAACCATGCTTTGTTCATTTTGTGCATACAAATAATTAAAACTCCAAAGGTTTTACATTTTTTTAAATTCCATTTTACAAAAATTAAATCCCGACTCCCAGGATCAGCACCCACAAATTATAACAGCGGATTTCCGGAAGTTAGTAACTAATTTCTCGAAGACAGTTTGTTATTTTAAAAATTCTGACCGTACATGGGTTTGGGAACATGGATTTTGTGAATGGAATATGGAATTGCGTTTTATATGCTCTAATTATGCTCTAAACATGAAACTGGACTAAAAAGACTTCTATCGCGTAAATGAATTTATACTAGGTGAACCTTGTTGAAATCCTTGTTTTTGTTTGCTCACACATGTTCTTGCAGCATTCACAGAGTATAAAAAGAATTACCATGTTTGTGGATTCATCAACAACAGTCCTTCACGATGTCGTCTGGACAGTTTCAATCTAAATCTTGACTCATTGCTGAAAAGCGATTGTTTTGCTCTTTCGATTCTATGGAGAGTTGTGAGACCAGTTACTGAGTGCACCCATATTGTCCATGCAAACCCAATTATTAGGTAAAGTGTGTTGATGATCCTTGTCTACAAGAGCTTGTAGAGACAAACTCGCTGAACCAGGTTAGTCATTCAACGGAGCTCATCATGGAATTAGAAAAGGACGATCAGCTCACACGATCCGAGATCATTTGACGGACCGCCTACACAGAACCTATTGATGCAAACATAAAGGAACGTTCGGTGTGCTCGTCTATCCGAACGGATAGACGAGCACATGCTTCTAAAGAAAGACAAATATTATTCTATGAACGAAAAGCCAAATGGAAGAAGGGAAGAAGGGACGAAGGGAAGAAGTGAAGAAGGGAAGAAGGGAAGCAGGGAAGAAGGAAAGAACGAAAGAACGAAAGAAGGAAAGAAGGACAGAAGGAGAGAAGGAGAGAATGAGAGAAGGAGAGAAGGAGAGAAGGGGAGAAGGAGAGAAGGAGTGAAGGAGAGAAGGAGAGAAGGAGAGAAGGAGAGAAGGAGAGAAGGAGAGAAGGAGAGAAGGAGAGAAGGAGAGAAGGAGAGAAGGAGAGAAGGAGAGAAGGAGAGAAGGAGAGAAGGAGAGAAGGAGAGAAGGAGAGAAGGAGAGAAGGAGAGAAGGAGAGAAGGAGAGAAGGAGAGAAGGAGAGAAGGAGAGAAGGAGAGAAGGAGAGAAGGAGAGAAGGAGAGAAGGAGAGAAGGAGAGAAGGAGAGAAGGAGAGAAGGAGAGAAGGAGAGAAGGAGAGAAGGAGAGAAGGAGAGAAGGAGAGAAGGAGAGAAGGAGAGAAGGAGAGAAGGAGAGAAGGAGAGAAGGAGAGAAGGAGAGAAGGAGAGAAGGAGAGAAGGAGAGAAGGAGAGAAGGAGAGAAGGAGAGAAGGAGAGAAGGAGAGAAGGAGAGAAGGAGAGAAGGAGAGAAGGAGAGAAGGAGAGAAGGAGAGAAGGAGAGAAGGAGAGAAGGAGAGAAGGAGAGAAGGAGAGAAGGAGAGAAGGAGAGAAGGAGAGAAGGAGAGAAGGAGAGAAGGAGAGAAGGAGAGAAGGAGAGAAGGAGAGAAGGAGAGAAGGAGAGAAGGAGAGAAGGAGAGAAGGAGAGAAGGAGAGAAGGAGAGAAGGAGAGAAGGAGAGAAGGAGAGAAGGAGAGAAGGAGAGAAGGAGAGAAGGAGAGAAGGAGAGAAGGAGAGAAGGAGAGAAGGAGAGAAGGAGAGAAGGAGAGAAGGAGAGAAGGAGAGAAGGAGAGAAGGAGAGAAGGAGAGAAGGAGAGAAGGAGAGAAGGAGAGAAGGAGAGAAGGAGAGAAGGAGAGAAGGAGAGAAGGAGAGAAGGAGAGAAGGAGAGAAGGAGAGAAGGAGAGAAGGAGAGAAGGAGAGAAG